>CM032396.1:11947937-12475437 GCA_019049475.1 Eueides isabella
ATAAATGTACGTATAGCTAAAGCGGGTAAAGCAGCGTAGTGGCAGCTAGTGATAATTAACATTTTATCTAACATTTTATCTCTTTCATTTGATCTAAGCTCGGTTTTGTCCGTGTTTCGGAAAAAGGAAAAACAACGGAAAAGGCACTTAACAAAGAATATTAAAAAAACTAAAATAAATAAAAACATATTCTATATTATTAAAGGAAAAAATATCGGTGTATATTGTTCTTATTTGTTATTAATTTGTATTTGTTTCGGATCCACCTAGCAATAATAGAGTGGTTTTTTTTCTTTTCGGCACCCTTGGTTTCAGTAGCATTTAAAAAAAATAATCAGTGACATTTTCCATCTTTCCCAACAGAAAGAAATTGTAGCATTGTCGCCTTCTAGGTCAAGTTTTTAAGATTGTGAAAGTAAGTTTGTCATTTAAAGTACAGTAGGGACACTTGCAAAACCAAAAGTTTTTATAACGACAAAGGTACGTAAACTTTACTTTCATATAAGGCTTATACTGCCTATTGATAATTTATCCGAAACATGCATTATACAGTATAGTTTACATTTTAACATGAGGTTTCTTCGCACGGTTTATAGTTTAGGAAAGTCTGCCGAGCCTAACACTACTGCTACGCATAGTTTCTCGTGTGGGCCCGTACAGCCCATACGGCATAGTGCGGCCTATATATTTTATATAATAGATACTTATACAAAGGATAGGGAGCTCTATCCTAATTAATTAATAAATAAAATTATAATGGATTGTATTAATATTATAATATATTGTATGGTTACAGTGTTTTTATTGCAATAAATTAGAATGGTAAATATCACAGAAATTATCTTTTAACAACTAACTGATACACAGAAGAAAGAATACTTACGCTTTAATTAGTTTTTGAGAACAAAATGTTAAAAAAACATTATACATTTCAAGCAACTATTATTTGAAAGTAAGTAGGTAAATTTATGTACTTCAGTCTATATAAATGTACATACTTACTATTACAAAACCAACTGACGTAGTAATTCATTCATAATACTTACTACATTTCACGTATTTCTATTGAGATACAAAATCATTGTTCGCTTTGTTTACTTTAATGATAGTATGTAAGTGTACAGTATTCTTTGAATGTAATAACAATTTTATTGAGTTAAATATGTACTTGTATGTAAGTAACTGAGGAAACAAATAAGTTTGGATTATTGAGCTTTATATTCGTAACTATCGTTAGTTTTGCTGCAACACTTAATTCTAGTTTTTGTCTATATAATTATATAGTTGAAGCGGGCGAGCTTGCGTGTCGACTGTTAATACAATACGAGTGAGTATATGTCCTTTATTTCCCAACCACAATTAACTGGTTTTTTTATTTTTTTCCTTGTTCTGAATTGTAGGTTACATAAAAGTATAAGAAATGTAAATTAGAAAGTTTTTTACTTTGTAAAATATAACGTCACAATCTCTGAAGAAATTTGCTACATTTTGTATAAATTTGTAGGTGCAAGCTGTTCTACTTTTTATGAGGTGACAAAAATATTTTGCTTTACTGTCACTTTTACTTTTTATTTATTAACCTTCTTTTTACTCTCTTTTTTCTACACCCTGTTTAAACAGTCTCCTATTTTTGGGTTGCATATTTCATTTATAGACGTAGACTGTGAACTTTTTTTATTACAAGACGTGAACTTTTTCTATGAATCCATTCATGACGTTCATTATAACATTAACTTATGTTGGCTATAGGCCAACCAGTAGGGTAAGGTTAGTAATAAAAAGAATAGTTTAAAATTGTTCTATTTCTGCTTCTTATTGCCGCCGCCATTTTCTCTCACTTAGTAGACGCATTGATTTGGACGATCCATCGTATCAGAGATATGCCGCGCGCTCGTCTGCTTTCTACTTTTCCCTTTATCACCGGACGCTCGATAAATTCACAATCTCTACGAGATATGTGCCAAAAGAAGATAATGCTTGGATAATGGAAGACAGACACTGCTTCACTTTCAGTTCCTGAAGTACGTATACATTAATTCTGTGCTCTACGACACTACGAGCATTTTCCTCTAGTACAACATCTCTATTCTTTTTCTTTCACTTTCTCGCAGGGTCCAGGTTTCCTCCGCATAAAGGAATACGGGGAACAAAAGCGCATGCACTAGCCGTGTTTTCATTGCTTTTATTTGTCACGGTATTTCCAAATTTTTTTTAGTTTGTCCATAGTAGACCTACAGATTGTCATGCGCCTGTTTATCTCGTTCACACTTTCACCATTGTGAGAAATAAAAGCTCCAAGACAAACGTACGTTGCTACTATTTCGCAGCTGGGACATTTCACGTGAAGCGGACAGGAAAAAAAAAAGTGAGGTTCTGAAAAGCGACTATATTTAGCCTATTTGTACTTCCAGCAGGTATGAACGGATATACAAAATATTTTTGTTGTATCGTGTATATTTACCAAGTTATAAGTTTGTAAAGAATTGTCGGGTTTGTAATTACAATTTTTTGAAAGTATTTTTTTTAATATAAAAAAAATATTATACAATATTTTACATAGCGATACATATTGAAAATAATCTGTTCTTTTTGAGGATAAAATTAAATTATTTAAAAAACATTTTTTTCCTGTTCAAAACCGGAAGTGAACTATTTAAACCCGAATTACAGTCACTTCAACCAGTTTTATTTTCTTTTTTTTTCTTTCAAATTATAGCTTAAAGGATATTAAAAGTGCACTAGAAAATTTAAAATGGGATCTCTGATAGTTTAGGAGCTAGTTTGATTAATGTACACACGTGTCACAAAGGGCGTGATTTCTGGCGCCGGCATAAGTCGAGTAGTTAGCGCGATGTTGCATTAAAACTTGTACCTTATTAATAATTTATATAATTTTAGCATATTTAATGATATAGATTAAGTTTTATTAATATAATATAAATAAAAACACAAAGACCCATATTGTACCTGTAACACCTAAACGATAATAGGAAAGTAAAATTGTGAAAATAAACTAGTTTTTGCGTTGTTTAAATGTTGTGTATTATGTTTAATTTATTTTATCACAGTAATTTATAAAAGTCGGCCCGGACAAGAATTACAGCGTTCATTTGGGGTGGTCTTAGTAGTCGTTAAATGACACGAGAGTGTTGGATTTGGACAAATCAGCATGCGAAGACAAGCCTTATGAAAGAAGCATAGCAGTTCCAGCTGTGAGATCAGCTCTCCTCCATTCAACGTCAACTTTACATTACTTTGATGGTTAGTACAAACACATACCATATTGGGTCGGTCGGTAGTCGCCTATGAAGGTACAATATGGGTCTTTGTGTTTTTATTTATATTATATTAATAAAACTTAATCTATATCATTAAATATGCTAAAATTATATAAATTATTAATAAGGTACAAGTTTTAATGCAACATCGCGCTAACTACTCGACTTATGCCGGCGCCAGAAATCACGCCCGTTGTGACACGTGTGTACATTAATCAAACTAGCTCCTAAACTATCAGAGATCCCATTTTGAATTTTCTACTGCACTTTTAATATCCTTTAAGCTATAATTTGAAAGAGAAAAAAAGAAAATAAAATTGGTTGAAGTGACTGTAATTCTGGTTTAAATAGTTCACTTCCGGTTTTGAACAGGAAAAAAATGTTTTTTAAATAATTTAATTTTATCCTCAAAAAGAACAGATTATTTTCAATATGTATCGCTATGTAAAATATTGTATAATATTTTTTTTATATTAAAAAAAATACTTTCAAAAAATTGTAATTACAAACCCGACAATTCTTTACAAACTTATAACTTGGTAAATATACACTATACAAAAAAAATATTTTGTGTATCCGTTCATACCTGCTGGAAGTATAATCGCTTTAAGAATATAGTCGCTTTTCCGAACCTCACTTTTTTTTTCCTGTCCGCTTCACGTGAAATGCCCCAGCTGACAGTTTGAGTTAATTCTCTCGAGTTATTATTTGTATGATCGATGATCATCATTTTGGTCTTAGTACGATTTATCTTGGAGCTATAATAAAGGCTAACATGCTCCAATTAGTACAGAAGTTCTTTCATATGTTAGTGTTAGTTATAGTGTTGGCCACACTAGTCGAAGCAAAGATTTCAGATTTTTGGGCCTCCTATACTCACACCGTCGGGCTTATCTTCGAGGGTCTTTCTCATAATGAGCTCAGTATACATATACGTTAAAGAGCAGCGGAGATATTATGTATCCTTAACGGACTCCTGCACAAGAATAGAAGTCACCAGACAAAACGTAACCTGTTTTTACTGACGCAGTACCATTTTTATTAGCCATTTTTAGAGATTTCGCAGCATATGCACAAGATGTTTCGGACTTCCCACTTCCAGAATGGTTTTCCAAAGGACAGGCAATCTTACCGAATCGAAAGCCTAAGATAAGTCAACAAAGCACATGTATATCGACTTGTTGAACTCTCGGGACGTTCCCGCGATTTGTTGTTTGCTCTCGAGTTCCCTCGCCCTTTATGATTCTTGCCTCTCTTGATAGAAACGTTTTCAGACGCTCATTCAGCAAGTGCAGTAAGATTTTGCTTTTGTGGGATATCAAAGCTATCAGTTTGTAGTTATTTCCTTTTAGTGGATCCTTATGCAATGGTACCCATTCCCTTTTGCCACTTGCCAGTTCTCCAGACATTATTTCTGCTACAGTCAGAAAAATATCAAAAGTAACGAATTATTCAAAAATTTTCGAATAGTTCTAATTTTGGAATAATTTGTACTTTCGAAATAATTGATTCGAATTTCGAATCGAACAATTATATTTGATTCGATACGAATAATTCGTGAATTCGAATCATTCGCACACACCTAATATCTATAGATAAATTGATTGGATTGGTCTAACAATTTGTGTGAAAGTAGCTTTACTTAAACAATGAACAAAAAGCTTTTATCAACAAAGTTGCGTACAATATAATATTCACGAGCAATATAAGTTTATTTATATTTGCACTCCGTCCCTGGGTCGCCACTTACCCGTTATTCCTATTACGACGGAATTTTTCTTAGGAAAAAAGAACAATTATGTCACGACATCTTAATATCAGCGAGGAAAGGCTTCCAATATATCTTTGTGTATATATTTATCTACAAAACAACACTTTTTGTTAATATCAATGTAGGCGGGTTATTTATTATTTTTAATGAAGGAAAAACAAGATTACGTTCTATAACAAGAATTTATATAATCAAAACACGGCAAACGACCTTATGGGTCACCTGATGGTAAGTGATCACTGTCACCCACGGCCCCGTGCAACTCCAATGCAGCGTTGCCGGCCTTTGAGGTGGATAAACACAGGGGCCCGACATCGCTCAATGCGAAACACAGTGGCCGAACCACTACTTAACGCTGGTTTTAAATGCCGGGGGTGGTAATTATCCGGTTGCCATTGCTGACAGCGTGACTCTCCCAAACGTACTTTAGTCGACTCTTACAAATCAAATACATGGTACATAGTAGGTTATGTTGAGGAAATTTACGAATATATTATTGTGACATTTCGTACCCCATCAAAAAACTCCCGTTACTTACTTTCCGCCGAATTCTAGAAGCATTGCGTGTTGAATGTCTTTGCTCCGTTACACAATTATTACGTTTACAGTAGTACGTTTGTGCTTTTTCGCCGCGACGGCCTCTAGTTCTATTGATATATTTATATTTCAGGATTCCGTATATTAAAAGGAAAAAAAAATACCCTCATAGGATAAATTTGTTTCTCTCTTTCGTGACCATTTATCTCAAGATTGTGTGAAGGCATCGAGCTGAAATTAATAAGAAATATAATGCCTTTTGTATGAGATTTATGATGTAATCAAACCCATAGGTAGGTTTTGATTACGTTCTTGTGGATCTACAAGTATGACATTTGGCAAGAACATTTGTAATAGAAAAGAGTAAAATATGAAAAAATAATTTTTAAGTGAAGTAGTTATTATTTTTATCTGTGAACATCTTTCCTCTATGAACAAGGCTCTTCACGCAGCTGCTAGAAAAAGGGCGAAGGAAATTGGTTATAAATTTGTATGGATTCGGAATGGCAAAGTCTTTTTGAGGAAAAGTGATGAAACTGAGTTCATCCTAGTGAAAAATTTAGATATGTTAAAAAACATTCAATAGTTTGTATTTTTTATTACTTATTTTACTGAATCTTTATATTGCTAGTATGTAATTGTCAAATATCTTTTTAAAATTCGACTTTTTAAAATTATATTATCAAAATACACGCGGTTTAAGAACCAAAACACATAGCTTTTTTCAAGGAGTACTTTGTAATGATTACGATATAATTGTTCTCACAGAAACTTGGTTAAACGACTCTGTATTAAGTTCTGAGCTTTTCGACGAAAGGTATGTGGTTTATAGAAGAGATAGGAGTAATGCTGAATTAATTCATAAAAATGAAGGCGGCGGGGTTGTTGTAGCTATTTCGAGACAAATACATTCAAAACGTATGATAAGTTGGGAATCTAAACTAGAAGACCTCTGGGTCATTATTGATATTCCAATTTCACATACCTTGCGTCGACTTGCTCTTTGTGCAGTGTATTAACCTCCTCCGGTGCACAGTACAATGATAAGTCACTTTGTTGATAACTGTAGCCTTGTACTTGATAATTGTGATATTTACTGTATTCTGGGTGATTTTAATTTGGCCAGTATAGATTGGAGTTTACTAAGAAATACTTGTAGTGATTTTAAATCGACAAGCTTATGTCAACCTTTGATAGATTTAGTAAATGTATATGGGCTAAAACAGCATAACACTGTAGTTAACAAATCTGACAGAGTACTTGATTTGGTGCTGTCTAATATCCCAACTTGCATAGTCCGTCCAAGTCATTCAATTCTCAGTACTGTTGACCAACTTCATCCTCCCCTAGACGTAGATATTTCATTTGTCAGGCAAACGAAACTGCCGCTCAACCATGAAACTTTCAAATTAGTCTTCCATAAAGCCAATTATATGAGAATTTTTAAGGAACTTGAGAAATGTAACTGGGCAAAGATATTTGGGGATGACAAAAATGTCAACAAAGTTCTTACAACGTTTTATAATACCATCAATGTTATAATTGATAAATTTGTACCTGAACAAAAACTGAAAAAATCACAATACCCAATTTGGTTCAGTAGTCATCTGAAACGACGCTTAAAAGAAAAATACAATCTGAGACGCCGTTTTAAAAAATATCAAAACCCTATGGACGAGCTAGAATTACAGTTACTAAACTCACGTTGTACACGGTTAGCTATTGATTGCTATAATAAATACATTAGTAAATCTGAAAAAAATATCTCAAGGAACCCTTATTATTTCTGGACATTCATTAAAGCGAAACGTGGTGGCACAAGTTCTTACCCAATTTGTATGACGGATGGAATTGTGGCCACTTCTGACGGTAAACAAATTTGTGAAATGTTTGCGTCGCACTTTGCATCCGTATACAATAATAATACCCCTGAACATACGGATTTCAGAGATTGCTTGGAAAATATTGAAAATAACAGTCTCTTTTTAACACTACCTATAATAGACTCTGATACTCTATTAAAAAAGATAAAAAATCTTGATGAGACGCAAGGTGCCGGCCCTGATGGGATTCCGCCTGTGTTTATAAAGAAATGTGCTACTTATTTAGTTGAACCTTTATTAATTATATACAACATGTCATTACGAACGGGTATATTTCCATCGGAATGGAAAAAAAGCAAGAGTAGTTCCAATTTATAAAGCGAATAGTGTTGATCTTATTTTAAATTACAGACCCATTTCCATCTTATCTACTCTTGCAAAGATACTAGAATCACTCATCTGTCCCATTCTACAATATCACTTTAAGCAGAGTTTATGCATTCAACAACATGGCTTTGTACCTTATCGGTCAACATGTACCAATTTAGTTGATCTCACAGAAAATTTAGCGGAGGCTCTGGATTCTCATAAGCAGGTAGATGTTATATATACATATTTTAGTAAGGCTTTTGACCGTTTGCCACATAACATATTGATAAAAAAAATATATGCTAATGGTATTTTTGGTAATTTCTTAAAATGGATCAAATCTTATTTGGAATGTCGTACATTTTCTGTAGTGGTAAATGGGTTTCACTCTAAGTCTCTGAAAATTACTTCTGGTGTCCCACAAGGCTCTCATCTTGGTCCAGTATTGTTTACCATATTTATTAATGACATACCTAATGCCATACAATTTTCTAAAACTTATATATATGCCGATGATTTAAAAATGTGTAGAGTAATAGACACTATACAAGATTCAATATTGCTTCAAAAAGACCTTGATGCACTCGTCGAGTGGTGTTTGCATAATAAAATGGATCTTAATCCAAAAAAGTGCTTCTACATAAGTTATGGTCGAAAAAGAAATTTCGTCAAATTTCATTATAATATAGTTCAAAATAGCATCCAGGAACTCGAGCAAATGCGTGATCTGGGAATATTATTTGATAGAAAGTTAACTTTTTTACCTCACATTGAAGAAATAACGAACAGAGCTTCAAAACTACTAGGATTTGTTCTTAGAAATCTTAAAGGGTTGCGGGATAATAAAGTTCGTATACTGCTCTACAACTCTCTTGTTCGCTGCATCCTAGAATATTGTTCAGTGGTATGGAGACCTCATTATGCGAGTCATTCTTTACTTATAGAAAGCATACAAAAAAGATTGTTGCGTTACTTATTATTTTCTAATGGTATTTCAAAAAATAGTATTCCTTCCTATAATAAGCAGTGGAAGAACGCAGAAGGCAGCTAAATCTATTTTTTATATCGAAAATTTTCACAAATGGAATTGATTGTCCTCAGCTACTCAATAAGTTTAAATTCCGGGTACCAATGAGGTATCCACGTAATAAAATAACCCTCCTTTACCCACCGCCCCGGAAAACAGTGTTTGGATCGAACTCTCCTGTTCCTAGACTTTGCAAGTTGGTTAATGAGTACAGTGACCTTTTTGACATTAACGCAGATCCTACCGGCAAAATTAAATCAATATTAAAGACAAAACTCAGATCGTCTTAAGCATGTAGGTACATGTTAAAGTTGATTGGTTTTTGTTTTTCATTTGTTAATTATTTACTTTTATTTTGTATCTTGTTGGCGGCGCTTAGTAGGTTAGTATTATTTAGTCTTTTTTGAGCATGGTGTCACTGTTTGAGCACTGCCTATAAGTGTTTGTTGCATCTAGATATAATTTTGTGTATTGTTTATCCATTTTTTGTATGAAGTGATGTAAACAAGCGTTGGTGGATCAATGAAAAAATAATTTTTAAGTGAAGTAGTTAAGATTTATAAAACCATTACAAAATAATATTCCTTTTGTAATTTTATAGCTTTACTTCCGGTTGACATACAATCTCGAAAGATAGAGAAATTAGTGCGGAGCCGTTGGTGAGTCCGGATCGCACACACATCTCTCATTTATTTTTTTATTGGAACAGACAAGGCAAACGAGCGTACGGGTTACCTGATGGTGAGTGATCACCGTCGTCCACGGCCCCGTGAAACAGCAGGGGAGCTACAGGTGCGTTGCCGGCCTTTGAGGTGGAGATAGACGTGCTTTTTGAAGGTCCCCGTGTGGTACCGACCTCGAAATACTGCCGCGATTAGGCTGTTCCAGAGATGTGCGCCGCGTGGAAGGAAACTACCACGAAACCGCATAGTAGTGGAGTGCCACGTGTCCATATAATGTAGATGATACATTTACATTAACATCGTTTAATAGGGTGTGTATCGCGAAACATTTTCAATTTCATTTACTTGTTTTTTAAAATTAAAAACTTCTTAAGTAAAATAATACTCACATAAAATGAAAAGTGTTTTTTTATTTCAATTCTTATTTGCTTATTTTCTTCTTTTTCTTCTTCAGATCTTAGTGTTACTCGTATTACCCATATTCTATGACATTGATGAAGATAAAGTACAATTATAGTCGGGCTCGTGACACAAAATTGAAAAAAGTAAAATTAAAACACAATTTTTCCTTAATACTTTCGTGGAATTTGGAATATTTCTTATATAATTTTAGATAAGATCAATTGAATGAGCCAACAAAGCTATTCGCGACCTACACTCCGGGTGTTATAAAGCCATTAGAGACTGGAATGCTCAGTCGGTATGGCACCTCTGTTAGGACTTACGCGTTTCACATACTGCATTTGTGACTTAAATACCTTTTAAATTATTATTTATTGCTTTGAAAGATATATTAAATTCGTGCTAGAAATACAATATTTTTAAAATTTTATTTTAAAGACAAATTTTTATTTATTTTTTAACTCGTAACTACGGTAAGTATATGAGTACAATAATACAAGAAAGTATTTAAATTATTTATTTTGACACAATTTAATATTGCTCAACCAATAGCATTATAAATAACGACCCTCGACTATAGATCTGTTAACTGTATCAAGATGGCACTAATATTCTACATTAAAGCACTTGCTAATACAAATTTATTACTTGCATAATTTTATTAGAGATGTATTACAATGATAGGTCGAAGTTTATATTTAGTTGAACATAAATTAAACTGCCCCTTAGGGGATAAACCTGTATAAAAATCCTCAGGGAGTACCCCTGGCACGGCGATAATGGCTGTGTACGACGTTCTCTTCTTTTACGCTTATAAACAATTTCTACTAGAAAATCAATACAAACGTATGATAAAACTAGTGTGGTCTATAGATCAGGTTACTATGTACACATACACAAATACATATATATGTATGTGTATATTATATAAACATTTGAACATTTGAGATCTTTTGTGTTTTTAAAATTACTATTAAGCAAACTAACCTTGATTTGACTAGACAAGTTATCTTATTAAGAATTATTAAAGTAATTAGAGCATTTATATATATATATATATATATATATATATATATATATATATATATATATATATATATATATATATATATATATATATATATATATATATATATATATATATATATATAATCAATGATTCAACATACAAATGAATTGGACATTTTATTTTGTGGATGTTGCGTTACTGTGTTGAATTAAAGATTTAATCGGTGAAGCGGACTGCAACAAGCATAATCTGACTATTTCATTTCACGCATCGATGAATACTTGTATGAGATCGTTTTTGTTTAATTAATAGGCCAACTTATATATGTAGACAAAAGAGATTGTGTACAGAAAAGAAATTAATGAGTCACTATCGTTTATAACCACCAAATAACGGAATTAGGGTATGTAAATGAGTGTTAGGTTATTTTTTCGATACTCACAACTGTGACGAACTGGATTGTACTCATATGGTAGGCAGTTGAACTGGATAATGTCTTTAATTAACAATAATTTATAGTGAAAAAAAAATTACAAATCTGTCTAATATAGAGATTTATATATTACATATCCCTTAATTCTTTTTAGCTTTACAAAGAAACCAGAGTAGCAAACGCTATGGGCACCGGCATACCTCTTTCGCCTTGTCCACCGTCATAAACCTCTTCGTAATTCCGTGGAGCCATGCTTTTTACGTCACCTCCTTCCAATATCGTAGACACTGTGTGTGTGTGTTTTCTAGGGTCTACAGTCGTCTGACAATACCTCTCTTCTTCTACCGCTCACTTTTTTCATATTTATTTTGCCATTCTTTCATTATTCATCGTGTTTCGATTGGGTCAACGTGCCCAAGCCACCTGAACAAGTTTATCTTAGGCACAGTAGTACCTACCATTCTCTGTATCTTTACCATTCTGTGTATCTCACCAATACTCATCTTCACGCTGTATCCCGCACGTAGCAGGGTAGGCAGAGGGAAATTGGGAACCTAGTGTTAAGACACTCCGTTCCACTTCCGTTCCCCACTTTCCGCCGAATTTGAGGCATTGAGTCCCGCCACTCAACACGCAATACGACTCTACTCAACATGCAATTTGCCTTGTACCTCTACTCAACACGCAATTTGCCTTGTACCAGAGCGAAGAAATGAAAACATAAAATATTTTAATTGAAAATATTAAATATTTCATTTCATTGAGTCGGGGTCGAACCCACAACCTGTGGGTTACAGTCACACGTTCGTGCCGCTGCGCTCCTACAGGCCTCAATCTTTTCACCAATAAGTATGCTATAAGCTAAACTGAATCCGCATATCCTAGGAAGAGATTGCTTCTCCACAGCATTCGTCTTTTCTGATATTCTTCTTCTGTAATACCCACGTTTTGCTATCTTAAAATAGCATCGGTACCAATACTGCATTATGTACGGCCAAACATGCAACAAGCACTTTGTACGAAGAAATGAATAAATTCAAAATTAACTGATATTTTTTTATTTATTTATAATAATACGTTATGTTTAAAAATTGGTCCAAATAAGAGATAACTACCAACTATTATACCTAAGTTAAGATACCTACTACAAACACAAGAAATTGTAAATGGTACATAAGTATATCAATATAAATAACTATATCAATAACTGTATTTATTATTTTTAAAGTCGTGCAAGTAGATGTAGCTGTGAAGTTGTTTTTTGAAATATTATTTATCTATATTTATAGAATTAAAAGGAAAATAAAGAAAATAAATTATTATATGTAAATATTGTATAGTTGAGAAATTAACTGAAATTAGAAATGATTACACTAATTACATTATTTGACTATATTAAACTTTTATTCCGAATACAATTTCACAAGTAAATACTGTATATTATAATAGATATATACATTATAAAATGACTTCGTCTGAAATTTTCTTGAAACTCGACTTTTTCGTTTAATTTATTGAAATTGATTCCCCTTGAGTCATTAAAACGGAAGGCAACAACTCAAATATTTAAATAGGTCACAAAAGTACTAGCAATCCCCCATAAAGTCGAGTACAAGTTATTTTTTTGGAAAGGGTAATTAAAATTGCGCGAATAAGTTTGAAAAATGTTGGAAAAATATCTTTGCCAAGCACTCATTGAAATTTTACATTGAAATCCTTTTAGTGAAGATACAAAGATTTAAAGACGTAGAAAAAATCGATTCCAATTAGGAGCAGTATCGGAGTCGATGCCCCGAAATAATGAGGTCTAAGTCCCGAATGACGCGAAGATTGATAGTTAGTTGGCCTCCGATCCAGGAAACATATAAGAAATAGGATCGTCCAATTTGATTTTCTGAAAGACTTAACATGATTTCAGCTTGTATTTCTGGTATTTACTTTATTTTTCTAAATATTTTTAATCTAACGTAAGCGATATTATATTGAAAATACTTAAGATTGATATTTAATAAAAAAGACACAACGCATGATTATTCTGACAAGGAAATATATTATTAAATATATTTACCATGACAAGTATATGAAATAAAAGTAATATCACCATTTTACTTCTGAGATCGGAAGACATAATAAATTGTACTCCATCTTTTTGTTCGTTATTGTTGATAGCCCAATATGAGTAAAGAGTAAACTTTTATACGTCAGGAATGAAGGGAATTCAGAAAGCAATAAAAAATGATCTAGGTTTTTCGTGATTTTATTCAGTACATGATTCAGAGGCATTCTTCTAGCTTTTCAAGAAAAGAAAAAGAAAATTGTACATTTTAGATATTAACATTTGGTCTGATACATTTGTATCCTAGTAATACATAACAATAAAAGCTCAAATAGAAAAAAATGCCAGAGTTCAGAAAAATGTGCCTTCTGCGTGCTGATTTTTTCTAGGGATAAGATTTTTCTACGATAATGACATGAATATAATGATAATGTCTCACATTTGGGAAACGTATAACAAGTGCTGTCTCTGCATATGACGGATAAGGGCTCAAATATTACATTAGGAAATGGTCAATGCGTGTCGGGCTGACAAGGGCCCGCCGTCATGTTTTGATAATAAATATGAAAATGATCAATAAAATAAACATCTATGCCTGTACAATTCTCAAAAACACTTCCAGAAGGACTTTTTTTTTCGTCTACACCAGTCTAACGGTACACGGAAGGCTGATATAGGCCTGTTACGCATTGAATGTGATTTTGATTGGAAATAACAAATTTATTGGACCGTTATACGTTAACTTTGACATTGTAGGTACTGAATAACGGCTATAGAAACCTTAATAACAATAAGGCCAAAGTACAATAGTGCGTTATCACATCGAAACACGCCCGATTATCAGCTTCGTTTGAATATGATATTGCGACATTAAATGTTATACAACTCGCATGTATTACGTATGCTTTGTATGTACTTATTGATTTTTTAGAAATTCGATAGATACTTAGTACGGACGGTTTTGTAAAATATAATAGATGGAGACCTTCGTTGATCTTAGAGAAACACAGATCGATGATACCGGAGCAATCTTAGCCGTGTGATTCCGGCTTGAATAGGATCACCCTGGTACTGATGGTGTCGTAAAAGGCGAATAAAGTACCTACGTGTGGAAGAGTCACGCTGTCAGCATTGGCAACACGCATGGGCATGGGTTATTACCACCCCCGGCATTTAAAACTGGCGTTTAGTAGTGGCTTGGGCCACTGCGATTCGCATTGGGTAATGCCGGGCCCCGGTGCCCGTCCAGCTTATAGACCGGCAATCCACCCGTATGTCCTCTGGAGCTACACGGGGCCGTGGGCGGCGGTGATCACTTACCAACAGGTAACTCGTTCTCGTTTGGCGTATCTTAGCCATAAAAAAATGTCACGGGAAACCATAAAGACGTCCGTAGGATGTTATTGATAATACAAATTGATGCTTCATAGATATGCAGAAATCGTAGCATTTATCTTATTAGTGAATTATTCAGCAGAGTCTTGTTTAAAATTTCATATCTACAATAAAAAGAAAAAACTTATTTTTTTTTTATATATATTTCTTATTATTTACTCTCCACAATTAAATTTTTAGTCAGAATGTCAGAAATTTAAATACAATAAACATACTACGATTGTAAAAAATATTTTTTCTATCGGTTTGTTCAGTTATTAAAATTGAATTTTGCTTCTACATTTATACTGATAGGCATACAATTAAATTAAACATATATCGTGAATTATATCAAAATATGGGGATTAATTTATAAAATGCCTATAGACTGGAAACCCGTTTTAAGTGGACGAATGAGATCCATTAAGAGCTTTAGGCTTAAGTTCCAAATTCATTTATATGCAAGATCACACACTCCGTATACCAAAACAATATTTGCTGTATAAAGTGCTGTGCCATTTTGTACTGTTTAAATAATTTGCCAAAAAAATATTCAGTCTGTTTCAAATAATTTAAATGGTACGTAGTTTCATAAGAACATTAATACATTTATATATGTACAGGCTTTTAAGCAGCAGTCGTTAAAATGAATTTAAATATTATATTGAAATTACAAAAATGTCTACTCGTAGACATCATTCCATTTGTTTTTATACAGATTAAATATAAAAGATGGTACGCATATATTAGTATAAATTATTTATACATAGTTAAATACTTAAGAGTTATTACTAAGTAAAATCTCAAATATACTATATCACTGGGCTTTCGTGATTTTGTTATTATGGTCGTAAGTACGTGAAGCCCCTAATAGCGCAGTGACTCAGCGCCCGACAATGCACGCGATGGTTTTGGTTCGAATTAGAAATCAATTTCTCGTTATTATTTCTGATTTTTTTTAAATATAATAGATATAAATATAAATATGAGGCTATCCTGGAACAGTGGCACAAGCACGACGGTTAACTTGGTCCAATTCTTGGTCGGGAGAGTTTCGCCACGCAACACACAATGATTTGAGAATCCAACGGAAAGGAAAGAATGGAGTGCCTCAAGGCTAGGTTAAAAAAAATATTTGAACATTGAAGAGTACTTACAATTTTTTTTGCTTAAGTTGTCATCATCAACTCACATGTATATGTAAGGGTATTTTTATAATAAATAAGATGTATCTCTTGCTTTATATTTTTATTTCCACGAAATCCTAAAAAACATCTTTTAGCATTAATATATAACAATAAATGTGTTGCTGTCATCCTTTTTACACATCATTAGGCGCACAAATTTTTCATCTTGTGTACGAGTGACCGTTGTAAACAAAAAATTGTAATCTTGCCATGACATTAAGGTAAGTGGTTTATATTTTTAAGTAATCTGTTTTACTGGTCTAAAAAATGTTATTGATACTTTTAATCGATACGATTTTAACATTAGGTATATTACTCACGTATCCGAACGGCAACTTTAGCCGTGTGATTCCAGCTTAGAATAGGATCACCCTAATAGGATGGTGTCGTAAGAGGCGACTAAAGTACGTGTGGGAGAGTCACATTGTGAGCAATGGCAACACTGATGGGCATTCTCCACCGGATTATTACCACCCCCGGACTATTACCACCAGTGAAGTAGTAGGTTCGGCCGCTGCATTTCGCATTGGGTAATGCCGGGCCCAGGTGCCCATCCACCTTATAGACCGGCAACGCACCGGTAGCTCCTCTGGTGCTACATGTGGGCGTGGGCGGCGGTGATCACTTACCATCAGGTGACCCTACGTACGCTCGTTTGCCGTGTCTTTCCATAAAAAAATGCCACCGATGTATTTCTATGTGTCTGGCCCCGGTCTCTTGACCGATGTCAGACCGCAAAAGAATTAGTTGTAGCTAATATAACTCAAGTTAATGTATATTTTGATAAATCAAAGTTAATGTAAAATAATTTTTAACCAATCAATCAATTAAGTCTGTTGGTGTCCATTGCCGGTTACCCCAGAGCTTTCAGTCCTTTAACTTTCGCATCTAGTCAAATTTTCTTCAGGTAGTCGGTACAGCTTGAGGGCGCTTCACCTTACTTTTACGAGTACTTACCTGCAGCCTCCACTCAGGGATTCCTCTGCTTCATTAACGTAACGGTGTCGGTAGTTTCAGTTATTTTCCGAATAACCTTATGGCTTATATATATATTTAGCACATTCACATTTAAGCATTACATTAATAGAAATTAAAGAGTCTGTCTAGGCCTATCTTTGCACAGGGTTACAAGCATGTGACTTCTTCGAGTCCCTAATCGAAGAAGTCAAATATGTATTATTTTCAAATTAAATAATTAATTAATTCATTTCTTCGCTCTAAAAGGCTAAGCGCGCCGTTAAGTTCTGGCGCTTAACACGCAATGTTTCAAATTCGGCGGAAAGTGGTTGGTTCCCAAGTTCCCTCTGTATATCTTGCCATGTGCGGAATACAGCATGAGATTGTAAAAAAATTAAATATTACTTAACTTACCGATCTTCGTTAAACGGCTGTCCGACCTGCGGGGGCTTGCGCGTCCGCGCAAACCCTTACATAGTTACTACTATTTTATCTTCGATGCGTAATCTTCCTTAATTTGTCTCAGATCGTTCGTTTCTCAAATACGTAAAAATCACTGTATTTTATATCTGACATTATTTCTATTGCACCTTCTTATTTCTCCTTTTATAATTGGACTAGAATTGGTGTATATATCTCTATATGTGGTTGTACAACAATATAGAACTATTGGGTGAACTATGTTTTAATTTTATATTACATATTCCATAATGAAACGTAAGTGAATTCTTCGATCAGCCTCCGTTTGAGAGTTATTTTTAGTTTTGAGTTCAATCCCCACTCGAAGAATTGAAATATTTCATATTTTCTGTTTAAATATTTAATATTTTTATTTCTTCGCTCTAGTGACAAGGCAAAACACACAGCGTAAATCTACGTTTGTGAATAAATTATAATATATAATAGCGTTAGAGTTCTTTTTCAATAATATAACAATCTTACAAAGAGTACCTTGTGTTTTTTTTATAAAACGTTGAAGCAGCACAATTTGTTTTAAACTGCTTCGGTCCACTCAATACGAAGTTCAATACAGCTTTTTGTTTTGTGGTTTTCAGAAGTTGAATATAATATTTTTTTATTTCAAGTCACGTAAAACGAGACTTGTTAGAATTGTTATTTAACATTTTGTTTGTTTCACACTAAATAGAATCAAGTGAGAATTTTGACAAATGTGTAAAAATATAAAAAATGAAAATATTTACATTTAAAAAAAAAGCTATGTCCGTAAACTTTTATGTATCTTAATACAAATAACATATATACTCAGAGATAGTACCTATTGTGTAGAAAAATAAATGGTGCTTATTAGCAAGAAATTCAACCGCATAAAGTCGAGGCGATTCACTAGTATTTTATTAAAAGGCAACAATTTTATTAGAATTTATGCAAATGTGCTGGAATTAATGACAATTTTGAAAGTATATTAGAAATCAAAAGTCATTATGTTCAAGACATGCTTGAAAACAGCTTTCAGCGAAATTTCAGCGTATTTCTCAATAGAGACAAAATAAATACAAAACACATTAGTACTGTTTAACTTTTTAATGTGTTTGCAAAAGTAATAAAAGAATCGACAATACAAATTTGTTCCATCAATAAACTAGCTGACAAATCTAGAGCTGCTTAGGTTAGATAATATTGTATGCAAAAGTATAGGTACTTATTTAATGAAGTACATATATATGTATAAAATTTTCCAAATAAACTTTTATTAAAGTAAGAGTACAATATGGTTAGCTGTTTAGTCTACAACTTCTCAGTTCTTACTAAACTTAAATTTAAAATTCTCAGTTCTTGTTAGGTTTATGCTTTATCCCACAAAAGGCAGGGTAGGCAGAGGAATCTTGGGAACCTAGGGTTAAAACACTCCATTCCATTTCCATTCCCTTCATTCCGCCAAATTTGGGGCATTGCATGTTGAGTGGCGGAACTCAACGCCGCACTTTGCTTTGTTAATAGAGCGAAGAAAAGAAAACATTAAATATTTAAATTGAAAATAATATTTCAATTCTTCGAGTGGGGATCGAACCCACAACCTGTCGTTTAGAGTCACACGCTTGTGCTGCCGCGCCACGACAAGTCTAAGTTAGAAGTTAAGGCCTTTAGTCTACAATGATACCATAATGGCAAAAAATAGAAAACATACTGAGTATCTATTTCTATCAAAATGAGTAAAACATTGTGTGAATATGGATAAAACAAGGAAAACGTTAGTAGCAAAGCAAGTTATCAATTTGGAACGAGGGCTGTTATCAAAGCCAATTAAATTGAATGTTCGGGCTTTACATATCACCAGTTCAAAGGTAGCTTCCGATATAGAATTGCGATCGAAGATAATTGTAAATTATTGTTAGAACGATTCTAATCAGACTTGTGTGTTAAGAATCTATTTGGGATTTAGTTTACACCCTTAGATTTGATTGACTCGCTACGTTGTAGAATCATGTAAGGAGAAGTAGGTATAGCTATATATGTATGTGTGTGTTTTATGTAAAATATTAAAATATTAAAATAGAATCTGGAAAGCAAGGCCAAGTTGGCCTCGAAGAAACTGGGGGTTATCAGCAAAGCGAGACAGTACTCCACGCCAAGTGCGTCTACCTCCACCTCAAAGGCCGGCAGCGCACCTGTAGCTCCCCTGGTGTTACACGGGGCCGACGTGGGTGACGGTGATCTCTCACCATCAGGTGACCTGTACGCTCGTTTGCCTTGTCTTTTCCATAAAATAATAATAATAATAATATTAGAAATATAGTGATTACTAACCGACGTTTTTCTTGAAGATTAACTGAGCTCAGAATCAAATAGCATTTTTACATAATAAAATATCTTTCATTATATTATAATTTAGCAAATATGTAATGCTGACCTTACAACCAAATCATCACTTTTTCTAAAATAAAATCTCTTGTGAATTGTCGTTATTATTTTATTATCATACAGGACGCGAAATAAACACTGAGCTTTGCATGCAAAAAGAAATATAAAACGGTTCATCGATCATGAGTTTTATACAAAACAAATAAACGAATATTCTTTATAGAAATAAAGCTTCTGTTACTGTTTTATCATATGCACCTATATATTGTATGAGTCATTCACAAAAAAAAGCTATTGAAATAGATTGTATGTAGTTTAGAGTGCAATGAATCTAAACTTTTATTCATTGTACCGGCGGTAAACAGTTGTTTCCATTGAAGAGGTACGCGAGCAAAATTAAAAAAGTTGCAAAATGTTTTCACAGAGCTGATTGTGCAAGCGACAAGGTGAGCAGGATGTATACAATCACTACGTTTTGTTAAGTGTTACAAGTAATTTCATTGTGCATTTGAAATTGAAAAAGTTTTTCTCCAATTTATTTTTTTAGATAATTTTAAATTTTGTTTACAACTCCACCCTGACCTCGTACTTAGACCTGGAAAATCATTTTTTTCTCATTTTCCGGGATACAGCGTAAAACTGAGTAGAGTATAGTAACTTGTGAATCTCTCACCATGCTCATTCATGTTCATGCTCATACAATAATGTTCGAACTTCACTTCAATTAAGGCTATTTGATATTGTATTTCGAAATATTATATTTCGTCGTTTCATTCGAAAATATATTATCTTTCCTGCTTCCTGCTGCTGCCTTATGGCAGCGTTAGTTATTTTAAGGATAAATCGTTATCTATAAAGGTTAGGGGATAATAACTTAGTTAATATATTTTCGGAATCGCATGTTCAGTAGTGGGAACTCTACACTGGGCTTTGTCTCTATACCAGAGATGAGATATGAATGAAGATATTATTATGGCTAATAAATAAGTTGCGTGCGCTGGTTTTGAATTAAATTGGTGGTAAATTATTTGAAGATCAAAAAATTGAGCTGGCAATATATTTTTAATTAAATTATTTAATTTACACTTTATATTGATATTTTGTTTTCTATTATTATTGTAGTATTATATATTAATGCTATTATATCAAATATTTACAAATTTAAATGTGTCACTCTTCGCCCACATTGTGGAGGTTCTTATATTCTATTTTCGAAACAAAGACATGATCAGATTTCTTTTAAATAACAAGATTTTATGTACTGCTATCTCTTTATGTACTAAGTTTATTTTGAAATCCAATATCCTTAATACAACAGTTCATTAATTTTGTTGAAATATCAAACAAACCACTACAACACTTTATCATCCGTAGCAAACTTCACAATTTTCCTGGTACCTAATGGAGATTATTTTTTATAGGTTTTCTTATCTAACTTCTAGAGATTTCTCCTTAGGCCTCTTTATTTGGATTTGTTTGTTAGGCAAAGCCTATGAAAGTTTTAAGGATAATTTATAAGGTACTATGTAATCAAGATTTATTAAGGTTATCAATTTACATAGAAAAAGTACTTTGGTGCTAATCTAGATAATCATTCAGACTTATCCAAGAAAGAGTTTTTAAGACTTTCTATTTATAAATATAAATAAGTTTTTTATATTAGAAAATAAATAAAATTGACACGCGCACATCATATCATTTAGTTATAAAAGCATAATTATATTGAGTATAAAAAGCGAAACTCATATTTATATTATTTTTTCAATCCAAAGAATTGGTATTTGGTTGATTAACATACCTATATCGTATATAATGATATATTCATATTCATATATATTTCCTTTTGAACATAATCACTCTTAAGCTGAATACATTGATTGGATCTATGAATTATTTTTTCTAAAACGTCGAAATAATATTTTTTTTCTTTAGCCTCCAAATGGGCCAAAATTGCTTCCTCCACTGTTGTCTTGTAAGAGCAAAATATCCTTAGCCAACGTTCCTCGACGTTTTTCTTTGATCCTTTAATTTTTTAGGATCTATGCGTAGTATACACCGATTATGTTTCTTCCCTTTTCTTTGTAATCAATCATTAATATCTCCTCACAATCCAAAAAAATAGTAGCCATCAACTTTCCAGCCGATTGTGATAACTTGAATTTCTTTGGGGGTGGTGTGACTTTTTTATGCCATTGCATCGGCACCTGTTTTGACTCAGGCCAGTGATGGACCCATGTTATATTTGACTCATGTTGTATATGACTCCAGTGACAATCCGTTCCAAAATCTGTGCTGGTTCATCTCTACACAACTCTAAGTTTCTTCAAACGGGCATTCTCTAGAGTTTTACAAGTTTTTCCACTTTTTCGATAACGTCTGATGTGGTGGCCCCAAATGGCCGTCCAGAGCGGGGGTCGTCTTCAATCGACTGTCGATCATGTTTAAAAAGACCATGCCATATATAAATCATGGATTTTCCAGGGCAATTCTCCCCATAAACGGCTTGAATTTCATTTAAAATGGTTTCGCCATTCTTTCTTTGCTCGGTAAGAAATTTTATCACGGTATGGTGTTCAATTTTCTCCATAGTTTCAGCTTTATTCCAGATTGACTTGTTCAGCAGGCGAGTATTCGTAAACGAATGACACAATAGGTTTCTTTTTTTTTCTGAGTGACTTAACTGCTGTTGAACCTAACCTGGGATGGTCTTTATAGCGTCACCGGACGTGGAGGGGTAAGTGTGGCTCGCCTCTGAAGAAGTAAATACGAGATTTCATGGACGCTCGTGCAAGAAACAGCGATCGTGGGGGATTGCCCTGCGTACGTTAATCAGGATGGTCTGTGACCGCCAGGTCCCGTCGCGCCGAGGTGTGCCGTGAGAAAGGATATGTGTTTATATCCATCATTGCGAAATTGTTTTAAGTTTGTAATAAAGGATTTAAGGACATTGCTTTAAGTTTGTAATAAAGGAATAAACTATATTATTATTATTTTTTTTCATGTAAATAACGTACACAACGTTGCACAAGATGCCTGGCGCAGCGGCACAGGCGTGTGACTGTAAACGATAGGTTGTCGGTTCCCGCTCGAGGAAATGGAATATTTAATATTTTTAAAATCAATATTTAATGTTTTTATTTCTTCGTTCTGGTAACAATGGTAGCAAAGCGCAGCGTTGAGTTCGGTCACTCAAGACACTCAACGCGTAGAGCCTCAATTTCAGCGGAAAGTGGGGAATGGAATGGGAACAGAGTGTCTCGACACGAGGTTCCCAAGTTCCCTCTGTTTACCCTGCCATGTGCGGTATACAGCGAGAAGCTGAGTAATTTATAAATAACAAGTAATTTTAAAGTAGCTCAAAGTAGAGTTCGTTCCAGAAAGCGCAAGAATTTCAGTGAAGTATGCCATCAAATGATCCAACAAGACCTGATTAAGTTTCATCCCACGTGTGCCACAAGTTCTAACTATTTGAAGTTTCCGCATTGTTTTGTATTTAGAAGAGAACGTTTAGAACGGTTCGCAGGACGTGCTGACCATAATGCAATGAAGCATTATGGGGGCTATCAGAAAGCTTAGAATATTCTTTAACTTTGGAAAACAAACTTAATCAGAAATTATCAATTGAGATTTGCCAACGTGCGACTGTAAGCACGACAGGTTGTGGGTTCGATTCTAATATTTTCATTTTCGGCGCTCTGATAACGAAACACAAGCGCGGCGTTGAATTCTGCTACTCAAGACGTAATGCCTAATGAAAAAATGTTAAAGTGGAAAACAAAGGTGTTTAATGAAAACAGACTTTTTCAACATTACTTACCACATAATAGTATGCGCGGGATATAGCAAGAATTCATAAAGCGTAATATATATATATAAAATGTACTTAAAATACTTTTAATTTTAAAAATATTATTTACATTCTATTTTAAATTAACTTTATACATAATTTTGCATATTAACATATTAAATAAATTGATTGATATGATATATACTAAATTATTTGCAACAAAACAATCAATCGGTCACAAATATTAACTTAATCGAGTGTTCAAATACTTCCTGCGATACCTTCTAGTCTCTGTAAAATACATAATAAAATGGAACTAACTAACTGTATCCACTCTGAGAAAGAGACAACGGAAATACATAAAGATATTGTAGGTCAATTTCATTTAAAGAATATTTATTTATAAAATAAAAGTGTTTCCCCGATCGGGTCTAGACAAACTGTAAATATCAATAACTTTTGTTTATAAGGTCAACTCGGAAAGAATGTTTATGTATGTATCATAAGATATTCCCCCTGCTCGGTTAGAGCATTTATAGTGTAGCGTAGTGTTTATTTCCAGAGTTAAGGAGAAAAAAGATTTTTGTTTATCCTTCACGCCGTATATCGCAAGTAACAGGGTAGGCAGGACTTTGGCAACCTAGTATTACAACACTCCGCTCCCATTAAGAAATGTCCATTCTCAATTTTCCATCAAGTTCTGGAGGTATTCTATCTTGAGTGGAGGAGCTAATCACCTCGCTGTTATTTCGTTCCTCGAACAACGAACACGAAATGAAAATATATATCGTCATGTCAGTCTTTGCGTCCCATTAGGTTCTCTTAGCATGAGAAAAAATTTACATCGTTTTATGTTTAAGTAGCATTTTTTTGTTTCATAAAATGGCGTTTCATAATAACTTTTCACCGCATTAAGTTTGATGCTAAGAGTCGAAGCTCGTAAACACTGATGCACTCTTACCTATAAAAGAAGTTCTTACTATTTTCCTAGGTAAACATTTTATAATACAAATAGTAGAACTTTCATAATGCAAGTTTATCAAAACGGTACATTTCACCTTTTAGACAGCATTGTGTTTTCCGAAAGAAACATACCATATATTTTTTATGTGCGTAAATGCTATCGCAATATTATACGTATTGACCATAACACGCTTTTGCCGGATGTAGCTTTACGCTTACAGTCATTTATGACATTTCATCTCATATCGTTATGTTCGTTCAACCGTATTTTATTGCAATATATTTTTATATCACGACCGAGTATACTGTCGTTAACTTTTAAAGTATGTATGCTGAAACAAAGGATTTTAACTCCATAAAATGCAATAAAAAGTTTTTAAATTACAATACATATCATCTCGTACTCGTACGTGAATCATATTGTTTTTTAATGGAATTATCGTTTTGGTAAGGAATTGGACTGATGTTCAATTTTATATTATTAGATAGTTATAAAGAAAATATATATGATCATGACAACTATATATAAATGTTTTCTCCAAGGGCCAATTCATTTAATAGTTTAGTTCTATCAAGTATAATAACAATATACAAAAAATAGTTAAATATAATTAAATATAGTTTAATTATTAAATACTTGAAATATATAGGCGAGATATAATAAACATATTTTTTTATAAAATAAACGTTCATTTCGTTGCATATTTAAAGTATATGTATAAAATATAAATAATATATTTTAAATATACAACGAAATAAATATAAGTGTATATACTTAAAATAAATTGTGTATACCTAAAAATATATATTGCACAACTACGACCAATTCCTTATCCATTTGTGAGAAAATAATTCGGACAAATAATCAACGACACTTAATACGAAAACTTTTGTTTTAGCATGTTCCTTATTTAAAAATCTTTATACAAAACTTATCCAAGACAATTAAAATTCGACACGTCTCTCCGGTTGGTTAGATTTCCTTTTGCATAAAACATGACAAGCTTTTTCAATAAAAACTTGAGATACATTTTTATCTCAGTTTTTTGTTCTATTTTCTTGTTTATGAATTACGAGGTGGACCTGTTATGAAAAATTTGGGCTTTCTTAAATTTATTACATTATTCTTGTAAGGCCTTCGTGTCTGTACATCAAAATTATTAGTTTTACATAACAAATACTTAGATGGTCATATATTTTTTTAACTGTTTATTAATTGGAAGTAGAATAGGAATTAGGCGGCGATGAGTTCCATCGCACAACATGCAATGAAACGGGGCTCGACACAGGGTTCCGAGTTCTTTTTGCCTAGCCTACCATGTGCGGTATACAGCGTGAAGCGTGAAAACAAAATATATTTCGAAAAGCTCCTTTACTAGATATGGCCATTATTTTACTAATAAGATGATATATTTTTTATAATAACAAAGTAATTTCGAGGTACAAGCAGCTTAATTAATAATCAGTTCTAAGTTATTCCAGTCTTTTCTTTTATTATTTCCTTTCCGAATAATGGCTAATTGGTTTTGACTTCCAAAATTTGTATCTTTTTTAAAAGCGCTTCGGAATAAACTTACCTCGAAACTTTTATTAAACTTTTAAGTTAGGGTGATATCAAAATTAGTGATATTTTTAAACAATTTATATTGATAATATCCTGTGAAGTCTGTACTGTTATTTAAAAAGTATGGCTTCATTACAGAAATAGTTCTGTCTAAACAAAAAATAAAGAAAAAATTAACATATCTACAAATAATCTATTAGGTAATAAGAGCATGTTGACTTTCCATACGTAAAAGTTGAAATTCAGAATATAACTTTTAGTCGAAAACAAAAACAAAGTTTTTGGGGTACGATTTGATTTGCTAATGAGACTTGTTTGCGAAAGCCACGAAACGTTGACTAATTAAAAGACCACGAGTTTATCTTTATTTAAACTTCGAAATTAATGATTGCAATATGTACATTTGAATATATTTCTATATTAAAATTGTATTGTATCATAAAAAAAGCATTTTAAATACGTTTATTATGGATTATGCAATGAATAATGAGTGTTAATTAGGAAGTGCTACATAACGAAAAGTTGTTGCAAACATAAGTAACAATTTTGTCACAGTAGCTTTTTAACTTTATATCCAAATGAAAGGAAGTGAGATCATTCTCACTCGATAAGAAACAAAACAGGTGTTACTTTAATTACAAATAAGAAACGAGAGTAGTAAGGCCATGTCTGGATGAAAATTATACAAATATTTTTTGAAATTTTATAGTGTTAAGCTACACTTAGGAAAGAATATTAACTATTTAGAAAAAGTATAAAAATTGTAATATTTCGAAGAAGTATTAAAAACATAACGCGGGCTTAAAGTGTCAAACACACCAAACTGAACGACCAGATATAGTAAACTCATTCTGCAAGAATCTAGGGCAGTACGTAGGGCAGTTAAGAAATCGTTGGCGGTAGATTGATATAATAATTATGTCAAATGACTGACGAATGCCACCTTAGTCTATCCGTGACTACGGACTACTCTAAAGCGTTAAAAACGTCGGGTGTTTATAAATCAATACTCAATTAATCCATTCAAAATCGTTTTATTTAAGATATTTAAATTACCAAAGTTAAGAAGATACTTTCATCCTTTTAAACAAAAAGATTTCAGTGAAGTCTAAAATCTGAGCCTGAGGCGAAATTAAAACCCATTAGTGCGTTTCAATAAATCCTGTTCCAATATACATAATTTCTGAAGAAGGCTTTACGGCGCAGCCTTAATGAGAAATTCATTCCGTTTAAAATTCTTCGAGTTAGTGAGGCCAGGTACTATTAAAATCTAATTCGCTCACCGTTTGAAACAAACTGAAAATATTTAACATAAGTATTTAAGTATTGAGTTACGTCATGACGTAAGGAGATAAGCGTATTACAGTTGCAGGTTCGATTCTCATTTAGGGAAGTAATACATTTATTAATTCAACTTCCTCGCTATGGTTATAAGGCAAATCCTAGTACTGAGTATCACCGCTCAACACAACTGTGGTATTGCATATGCTTCAAGGATTTGGCGGAAAGTTGAGAGGAATAGTGTTAAAAAATAAGGTTCCATGGTTTTGTCTGCCTACCCTGGTGTATATGCAATACAATGGTGAGTCTTAAGAAACAGCCATGATATGATATATATGATATGATGATATTAAAAATTGAAGAATTAATAAAGTGAAAACTCTTACTTTCTGGGTAAATCTATCTATCAAGAGCAAAAGCAATTAATTTTCAACAATCATAAAAATCGTCTACAGCTACATGTTTTAGTTCTCTTATTATATTATAAGACTTAATTGTGATGTCAATTAATTTTATATTACTCATTCACTCACTTAGCTTGCTCACACAGCACGCTGTATCCCGCACATGGCAGGGTAGGCAGAGGGAACTTGGAAACCTAGTGTCAAGACACTCCGTTCCACTTTCGTTCCCCACTTTCCACCGAATTCGAGGCATCGAGTGTTGAGTGGTAAAACTCAACGCCACGCTTTGCCTTGTTACCATATCGAAGAAATGAAAATATTTAAATTGAAAATATTAAATATTTCATTTCCTCAAGTGGGGATCGAACCCACAACCTGTCGCTTACAGTCACACGCTTGTGCTGCTGCGCCACGATAGGCCTCGTTATTATATTTTATATTAATGTTTTCAAATTACATATAATGTAGTGTACTTTTTACAGTAGGTAAATGAATAGTAAATAATTTAATCAACAATTGTGTAATATAAAATATCTGTATTAGACCCATTTTCAATAACACATATCCGATCCGAAATAAACCGAGCGTCTTTGTCGCCGGTGGCTGTGACGCGGCACGTGCGATAATATAAATAGTAGCTATTGCCTGAATTTATCTTACTACCTATATTTCTTCGCTGAGAGGTAGAAAAATAGATGTATTACTGATGAAACTCATTTTTTCGTCTTACGACAGCGCAGCTTGTGAAGGCGCAGTGACCTAGAAAATGTAGAAACTTGGTATAAATTTGACATTAAATATTTAAACGGTATATCTATCTATATACATATATAGATATAATATACGTATAAACACTGTCTGTATTTTTTATTGTTATGACACTCAATTAGTTTTTAAAAGTTAAAAATGTAATGTAGCATATATTATGTAATATATGCTGTAGTAATCTACAAATTTACAAATATAGATGAAAAAAATACATATTAACATTTGTCTCTTGATGAAAAGTTAATGTATTTAAAAATTTAAGGATATTTTCATTACAGATATTACAAAATATAAGACTTAAAACAAATCTTACGAGCAGCAGAAATTATTAAATATTTTTTTAGTCATAAAATATAATTTAAAACAGTAGTACAACTAAAACCAATCATAAATAATGGGAGTAATGTTAATTTCCGTTTTTGTCGCCACTTGCGCACTTTTTCCTTCGAGGTCGTATTTCCTTTGTTGTCATAGTAGCGTCATCAAAGGCAGCAGGTTTTGAAACTCAATTTATTGTTGCATTGGCGACTAAATTTCCGCTAGAGGCGGCCAATCAGGGCACTCTAATCTAAGGATCGACTTTTTCATTTGGTATGTGTTCACATTAGGTTTGTGGTCACTTTGATTTAGGTATCTATACTTTCATTATTAAATAGGAACCTACACCCTTCGGTAGTATGGGAGATTGCTTTCCTTTGCGATTTCTGACAAAAAATGTAAAATTACTCTTTAAAAAATATATAAAACCATTTTATAAAAAAAAAATAGTATCAGCATCTCAGTGTATTAAAGGTTTCTTTTTAAAATTATCAGATTAATTCTGTATATACATTTTAAAGTCTAACATGTGTGTAAATACTCTTTTACTACTTCTGTTAATTAGAATGCCGTCAACTTTGACTTTATACAAATTTGTTACAAATTGGCGTACGTAACCCTACAATGTTTAACTTTCGATGTTTAATTCGAATTAATGTTTTATTCAATTAGAAATAGGATACTGTGAAGCCATCTCACATTTAGTTGCCTTAAATAATTTCGTGTTCTGTAATTAAATGAATAATACGTATTGTTTTACTTTTGGGCTGTTTAAATTTCTGCGTTTGTTATTTTACCAATGAAACGAAAATGGCAGAATACTTCATATATTTGTTACATACAAATAAACAACTTAAAACTTAATTTATGCTGTAGGAAATATAAGTAAATAATGATGAAAGAATCTATATAGGTATAAAGAATTGACCTAAAAAGAGAAATAAACACATTAATATAATAAGTATAATTATAAGTAATACCTACATGTTAGAGGCCTGTTGATGCCTGTCGTGGCGCAGCGGCACAAGCGTGTGACAGTAACCGACAGGTTCTGGGTTCGATCCCCAGTCGAGGAAATGAAATATTTAATATTTTCAATTTAAATATTTAATGTTTCATTTCTTCGCTCTGGTAATAAGGCAAAGCGCGGCGTTGAGTTCCGCCACTCAACACGCAATGCCTCAAATTCGGAGGAAAGTGGGGAACGGAAGTGGAACGGAGTGTCTTAACACTAGGCTCCCTCTGCCTACCGTGCCTCGTGCGGGATACAGCGTGAAGCTAAAAAAAAACCTACATGTTATGTCGTTAACATTTTCCGTGGACCTAAAGTTATGAAATTTGACTTAAAGTATAAATTTACTATACAAATAAAGCGGAAAATCAGAAAGGTGAAAGTATATGAAATTATAAAGTTATATATTTGTAATTAATTCAATTAGGTTATTTATACGCCCGCCCGCAAAATAAAGTTCGTCAACTAAGAATAGTATACAACCTTACTTCCAAATTAGAGTCGGATTCACACTTGACAGATTTTTTAAATTATTTAATGTACCCAAATACCAAGTTCAGTTGCCCACAGTCTGGTTCAGTATTTCAAAGATCAACTTCTGTATTTCACAGTCTGGTAGTTTAAACTTGAGAAAAACTTTCTTGAAAATTTGATATTACGTATCATAAGTGATTAAAGCCCTTTGAGGCCTGTCGTGGCACAAGCGTGTGACTGTAACCGACAGGTTGTGGGTGCGATCCCCACTCGGAGAAATGGAATATTTAATATTTTCAGTTTAAATATTTAATGTTTTCATTTTTTCGCTCTGGTACAAGGCAAACCGCGGCGTTGAGCTCCACCACTCAATACGCAATGCCTCAAGTTCGGGGGAAAGTGGGGAACGAAAGAGGATCGGAGTGTTTTAACACTAGGTTCCCATGTTTTCTCTGGCTACCCTGCCATGTGCGGGATACAGCGTGAAGCTGAGTGAGTAAAAGTTTAAAGACCTGTCTGATTATCATATAAAAAATAACTATTATAATAATAAACAATTATTTTCATAAAGGTAAGTTGGGAATTTAATTTTTTGTAAGGCATTAAATTCTACCTTTTTACTCTTTTGTATTGCGTTAAGCCTGACCGTTATTCGTGGTTAAGGAAAACAAGATCTGTGACTATTTTGAGTTTACTTATTGAAGGGATATAATCTTAAGGGGAAAGGATTGAAATCCTATTCGACCCTTCTTGTGACTCTTTGGTTTAACGTTTTAGTAAAAAATACATGGTAAAAAATTTACGTACGAGTAAAAGTGAAATGTATTCTCGGTGAATAGATCCAATTACGTTAAAGGAGAGGACTGTACAACTTACATTTAAATAAATTACAAAAGTTAATTTGACTTAATGAAGTAACCTAATCTCTAATTGTTACGAAATTTAACAGAAGTAAACAAATGAAGTGATTTCAGTCTTTGATTATTTTGTAGAATTCACTTAGGTTGTAAACTATATTACTATGGATCCCTGGTAGTAGAAGCTTTCTACTAATTGGAATCCACTCATAAAAGATTGAACGCTCATACTGCTAGAATCCTGGGCAGTACGTGAAACAATTAAGTAATTATTGGCGGTAGTTTGATAGAACATGTCAACTTTCAGGCAGATGCCAGCACGATCTATCCGTGACCACGGACTACTGCAAAGCGTTTACAAAGTCGGGTTTCCAAAAATGTTTAAAATCCAATGTATGTGATTAATCTGGTTAAAAGTGTTTCATTTAAAAATTTCACATTGACAACTATCGAAGCCGTGGAGAACCTCAGAAGAAATATTAACAGTAGCAGAAATTCAAAAACAAAATGATTAAGATGACTTCAGTACTGCCAAAGTGAGGCCAAGGAGAATGCTAGTTGATGAGGCCTTGATGAACCATTCTGGAGCTATCATAATAGCCGCCAAATTCACAGGGTCTGTAATACTCACACTAATCGGAGCATAAATCAGCTACTCTAATAGAAAGTCTGAATCTTTTCCAAATGAAATATATCGTACAAACCTTGTGACGTCCATCTATCAAGAGTCGTTAAGATCCCACAAGTGTTCACAAGACGTGACTTACGCTCTAAATAGATATTGATATAGCTTCATCAAAGTCTCGATTCCTAAACAGAACTAGATTCATACAGCAAACTCCACGCAGCAAAATCCAGCTTCAGGTGGATATTGCTGCGTGGAGTTTGCTGTAATCTTAAAGCTCGATCGGTCTTATCGTCGGCTTCTGAGACATCTATCTCTCTTCCATTGTAATGTCATAAAGTATATAAAATATCAAATTCAATAATTCTTTACTTTAATAATTAAATAATAATTAAATTCAGTTTAAAGACTTTATCTTATTTTTTTTACAATGTACATAAAATTATCGTCCGTGACAAATCAGCTTATCTTGTTTCTCAATCTTGCAACTTTAGTCTACGAGGAATGATAATATTCAAAAATAATACACTGTTACATAAAAACCTACAATTAAGAAAAAATAGATAAAATCATTAATCTATAATGGTTTATCATAACTTATATAAACTGTTTGCAATAAAATAAATAGATCAAACGATATTATTCGAAGTGGCACAACACAAAGCAAACGACACAATATGTAGGCATTACATATAATAATGCTTATTAAATTAATGTGTTTAGTTCTCTATTTAAGTCAAATTGTTATATATGGATTCTTTCATCATTATTCCATTTTAACCAGGACTGGACACAATGAAATCAAATAATATATATTCGTTGGAAACCGCTAAAATACTACCAAAAATTGTGAAAGTCAATGTATACGTACTTTTGAATGGTGAAGCCGTAGAGTGTGTTGATTCTACGGTATCACTATTCTTCGGTATCACTATTCTTCGGTATCACTATTGACTCCAAGTTACAGTGGGGACCTCATATTGATAGATTGGCGAATAGACTGAGCTCTGCAGCTTTCGCTGTAAAAAAAATAGATTATTGACTGATGAGGAAACATCTCGCCTTGTTTACTTTAGCTACTTCCACAGTGTTATCTTACGGCATCTTACTTTGGGGTAATGCAGCTGGTATTAAGTCTTAGTCTTGCAGAAGCGAGCTATTCGTGCAATCTATAACGTAAGCCCTAAAGATTTTTTAAGGTAAACGTTGACTATTAGTTAAATTTAATCAGTAATCGGAATTGAGTTACGCCACTCAACACACGATGCCTCAAGTTTGGCGGAAAGTGGGGAATGGAATGGAATGTCTTAACAATAGGTTCCCAAATTCCTTCATCCTACTTTGCCATAATGCTAGTAGGTTGTGAAGTAAGTAAGTATAATCAGGAATGGTTTTTTTAGCTATTATAGCTACAAAAACTATTCTTAGAAATATATACAAGTATGTGCTTATATTAAAGGAAATTTTATATTAAGGAGGAATACGCCTAAAAATTGTATGAAATTGCTATCCTATTCTTTTTTTTTTAATTAAATTTCCGGTGTGTAAATAAATATTGAAATATGGTTAGTATGAGAGGACATGCAATGAAATCCAATTAGCAACTTTTACACAATTTACCTATTTGCACACGGTCTCCAATACGCAATTTAGAAAAAAAGGATAGCAATTGCACACTCCTCCTTTTAAGCATTTCAAGTAAATAAAATGTTCCTGTAATATAAGCAGTGTATGACTGCTTATCTTTAATTATTATTATAATTTGTAATACTTTTTATAACCTCATCCAAAATCCATGACTTCGTTGTAATAGACAAAGTTAATGTTGAATCATTCAATATTTGTAATGAAAATGGCTAGAGGCATTGCAAGCGTTAAATTATATTTTGAATTCTACTCGAAATTAGTTCATTACAACAACATTTTAGCGGTTTCCAACGAATATATGATTTGAAGTGATATTTGAGTTCATTGTGTCCAGTCCTGGTTAAAATGGTTAAATTTCAGTATATAATGATGAAAGAATTCATATATAAAGAATTGACCTAAATAGAGAACTTACTGCATTAATTTTATAAGCATAATTATAAGTAATGCCTATATATTATGTTATTTGCTTAGTGTTTTGCCCCAATATATGACATCGTCTGTTTAATTTATTTCACTACATACAAAATATTTACAAACTTAATAAGTTCTGATAAACCAGTATAGGTTTATGATGTTTTTTTATTAATGTTCTCAGGTTTTATGTAATTCTGTAACGTATTATTTCTGAATTCTGTAATGTATTATTTCTGCTACCACATGATTATAGGTGTGAGATTTCGAAACAAGGTTTACCTTGTTTCGAAATCTCACAAAAAAGTGAGGTTGTAAAAAAGGTTTACTCGAGAAATTGAAATATTTAATATTTTCAATTTAAGTATTTAATGTTTTATTTTCTTCGCTCTCAACACGCAATTCCTCAATTGCGGCGGACAGTGGGGAACGGAGTGTCTTAACACTAGGCTCTCTGCCTACCCTGCCATGTGCGGGATAAAGCGTGAAGCTGAGTAAATATTACAAATTCAGACTATTTAATAGTCTTGTACTACAAAAATATAACTAATATTTACTATATACGCTTATACAAATAATATAATAATGTAGATAAAATTGTAAAACAGATAACGGTTTTAAATTACTTTAACCTATAGAGTGCTATCAAATATTGATTCACTAAGCACTTAATTAATTAAGGAATAAAGCTGTAATTGGCCATTAAGTCAATAGAAGCCTAAAATCCAACCTCTGGTTATTCAGGAGATACTGGTATATACTTGAAACTCACTCGCGTAAATTAACAAGTCAGGCCTCTCATTATTCGTATATGGCAATTTAAAGGGACGGAGTTGTGTTTTCAAGAAATATTTTAAATTTTATAATATGTAATTATTAGATTTGTATACAACTTATTGCCGCCTGGTTTGCCTTACTACTCCTCATTATACCTGCTGACTGACTACTTCAATTTATCTATAATTAAGTAGTAGTCAGGACACTTTTTCTCCTAAACACATAGTAGTGCTTTGTTATAATAGAACATGGAACAAAGAACAGGTGGAATTGTAATCAAACGTTGTCCTATTGGACCGCAATAACTTTTATATATGAAAAGTATCATCATGCTAGCTTACTATGACGGCATTTCATTTCTCTTATAGTGAGTTTTAATTATTTTCTTCATACTTTCTAGATTATCTTTATGTCAATAGTCAACAGTTATTTGCCAAGGCCACATTTTTCATAATCCCTTACAACTAACCATGTAATTGTTTATCACGAGTAGCTGTAGATATTTCAATTGTTTCTATATAATGTAGCTTAGACAATCTCAATTTTAGGGTAAAACATTTAAGCAAAGTTTTGATGCGGTAGAGTAATCCAAATTGCGCAATGAGATATAGCTTGCAAAATTATAACGCGTATTTCATCATGTAGGAATTTGGAAAGCATTTTCGCATGCAAATGTGTTCCCTGACTTCCAAATTAAATTTCTACTTGACATGTTATTAAGTTGAAATGTCAATTATACGTAAACAAATTTATACAGAATAATTTTATTTTAGTACCTTTTTTAAAACAGTCGTATATTTTATTAATGAAATAAATTTAACCGGATTGATCGCGTATATTAAATGTTATACATTTTTACTATTTTTTAAGTGTTATTCCACACTTAGGACAAAAAATACTAAACTTAGGTTTAACACAGGACAGAAAATTTTAAATTTAAGTTAAGGACAGCAAAATTTTAAATTTAAGTTTAGTATTTTCTGTCCTAAGTGTGGAATAATACTTTAAAAAATAGTAAAAATATTAAATAAATAGTATTCTCTCTTGCCAAACGATAATGCTTACGAGTTGTCTTTGGGTAGCGGAAATTTGTAAAAATCTCCCTACAGCATAAATAAGTTGTAACAAAAGCGTATAAGAATTTCGACGGAGCTTGGTGAGAACGGATGGCTTAGTTGGAGCTCAGAGCTTGCTTGAACGGTTTTCAAGAGGCGCGGGTTCAAATCCCGCTTCGTTCAAAATTTATATACGCTTTTTAAATTTAAATGTTATACATTTATGAATATCCAACGTACATGGTCATGAGTAGACTAAGTTGACCGAAATCTGTTATTTGACACAATTATTTTACCAAAATATTCCCAACGGTTTTTTTATTGTACTGCCCTGGACCAATTTTTCCTCTGATGTGGTCGGATTGCGGCTTCAATTTTTTTTTATCAATAGGTTCCAGTAGAACTTTTCTTACAGTCTTCTCGGAATGGAATTAGGATGATCTTGAATTTCTGTTCTCCCTAGCAAGGATGTAAGGTTATTTACCTAATGTAGTGGTTGGATTTATTCATTATAAGCTGTCCCACTGCAACAATTAATCTGGTAGATTTTTTTTTATTTAAAAATTGTTTTTGGTATCAAAACGATAAAAAGGGCACATTGAATTACGTATAAATGTTTGTTACAGTTTATTCCTGTACTACACGTAATTAATAACTTTTTAAATCTATATCATTTCTTCAACATAAGAAAAACCAAATTTAATAATTAATCTTATACACGACTCATATGCGACTTACAAATTATTCATAGATATCTTTTGAATATAGCTTTACTTTGTTTAGTGCTATTGTAAATATATATGTTGTTACAAAGTTTCTGTTTTCAAGTCTCTAGAGAAATAAATAGAAGAAATGACTTCAAGTTGCTGCCAACCAAATCTTTACTTGCTTCCACCGCTGTTGTAGGACAAACTTACGACAGCAAATATATGCTGTTAGAGTCACTAGAGGTACATATTCTTGCAAAGGTTCTTTCCTTTGAGAATTTTAAACAATACAAATGTAATATAATTCTAAGGACATTACTTATATTGTTCGTATATCCTTTGTTGATACTAGTTAAGTAAAACATTATACGCAAATAATCGTAATTAATAATTATAAAGTTCACTCAAATTGAACCTTATGTAGTCCTTACGTACAGCATTTCTGCATATCAAAAGATATTTTACACCATTCCTTTATTATTTCAAATTATAACAATTATATTCGTACAATGGCTTTAGTACTTTAAAGTAGAAATAAAAATGCCTTGTCTTACTGACATCATAATAAGTAATAAGGCGCGTAATAGAATATTATTAGCGTGAATTATGACTCGCTTGGCATTATCTTATAATGTTTCACGAAATTGCTGCAATAAAGAGGGACCAGGTTATGGCTTATCTTATAAAAAGTGATTTAAACGCAAGCACTTATTCGTTGTACTCAAAATTCAGGCGGTCTAAAGAAAAAATCCTAAAGCTAGGTACTACCTAATGAGTCTCCATATATTTTTGTATTTTTTTTAGAAATGGTAAACTTTGTGAGTCCTTATTTGGGTACAATATTTATTTGATATAAGGACAATTAGACTTCCAGCTTATGTGTTAACAAATATTTTTAAAAATCTGTAAGAAATAAATTTTATATGAATAAAAATTTGTTCTCAATTCAAAATTAAAACTAGTGTACAAATCATAATAAATTCATAAAACCAGCCTTGACACGAAGAGTTGTAAACAAAAAAACATAATTTATAGTTTTAAATGTATCCGCCATTAGCGTTCATACCTCGCTGTGGGTTGGCACGCGTGGGAAATGGAAATATGAAACGGAATTTTAAAAACAGCTCGAAATAAATGTGTACCTGTTGCAGTACTATGAACACACGAAACACAAAGGATTTGGAATAAAATGTTCTTTTTGTAGCTGTCCGCCATAACCGCGTTGTAAATTACTAAGCTGAAAAAGTGCTGAAAAGTCCACTGAAACACTATTCACTTGAAGATAGTGCTATTTTAAAAGTGAGAAAAAAAGGATTTATGTGAGCGTTTTTACTCAAGTCCTACTTTAAATGGTAATTAAGTATAATATTATGCACTTTTATCTAGATGGGAAATTTATTGCAGGAAAACGTGGTTTTTAATTACATATTGTGAATATGACACATTTATAATGTTTGTGAAGAGAGGATACCTGGAAACTTAATGCATTGGAATAACTCTGTTTCCAATAAGACACTTTTATCACACATTGGTACCGTGAGATTTTCGTAATGTAATCATTTTCAGATTAAAACTTATATTTTTTTTCTTTGTAGCAAATAAATATATAGACCAGTTCTGTTCTTCGTTGTATATTTAGGAATTTAATTTAGATATTTTCCTATAAACTCAATCGACTCTCTGTCGGCACATTTTGTCGGCATTGGCATTAGAAAATTATTAATTTGATATAAAAATATTCACATAAATTTTGATAAAAAAAGTAATTTCATTTAAAAAAAAAAAAAAATGACTATTTTGAAAGGAATTATGTGATATGTCCTAATTTGTGGTGCTTCATGCATTACATTCACGATTCTAAAATTGACTCAATTAAGTCCAGTTAAATAATTGTGAGAGTATTTCTTATTATGAATTTAAACATATATACATGTATCTAGAATCGTCGCATCATGGCACAATATGTGACCTGATACAACACGGTTGTGGATTCAATACCCTCCATGGGGGTATGAATTGAGTGAAATTACTTTCATTTGCAGTACGTAGTGTTTCGTAAATTAGGCAGAAAGTGAAAAATTGAGTATTTTAATACTAGGTTACTCAGGCTACCCTGCGATATATGTATATATGGAGTTTAGCATAAAACTAAAAATAAATAAATTAAACATATATTTATGTACGTGCAATGTTCTCTAAAAAAACAGATGAATATCTGTATAAATATTAACAGAACATGTATCCATATATTATACATTGTATGACTATCGGTCAGTCGACCGTGCGGATGATTTTCCTGTGTGTACATGATTGATAGATCTCGTGACGAATATGTTGATGATACACACTGCAGTGTCACATGCTCTAGTTTTTAGTAATAAGTAACTTTTAATTGCAGATAGAGATGTTTTGATTTATGTATATATACCAAGAGAAAGCTTGAATCGACTTGATGGAAAGTTTTACTTTATTACTTACTTACTTACTTAGCTTCACGCTGTATCCCGCACGAGGCAGGGTAGGCAGAGGGAACCCGTGAATCTAGTGTTAAGACACTCCGTTCCAGTTCGGTTCCCCACTTTCCGCCGAATTTGAGGCATTGCGTGTTGAGTGGCAGAACTCAACGCCGCGCTTTGCCTTATTACCAGAGCGAAGAAATGAAATATTAAATATTTAAATTGAAAATATTAAATATTTCATTTCCTCGGCTGGGGATCGAACCCAGAACCTGTCGGTTACAGTCACACTCTTGTGCCGCTGCGCCACGACAGGCCTCAAAGAGGCCTATTTATTGCTTTCTTTTTAAAACTTCGAGATATATTCCGCAGGTAAAGGGACCTAGTATCAAGGCAATCCGCTCTATTTCCTACTTTCCGCCAAATTTGAAGCATTGAGTGTTGAGTTGCGGAATTTAACGCCGCGCTTTGCCTCGTCACAAGAGCTAATCTGGGTACAAAATGTAACATTTATTCCTGCCACAAGTACTTTTTCTGATGAAAAGTAAAAAAAAATGGAATGATAAATAATTTAGTTTTCCCAGTCAGTGTATAGAGGAGAATTGATTGAAAGCTCAGTAAAATAATAAAATACAAGAGATATCTGTCATAAAACAACGTTCTTTTTATATATTTATAACGTGTAAGGAAAGAGGAACGTTTTTAAGAGTTTGTAAAATATTGGTTGTATGAAACATTACTATTCTATTTTATGATATTTGAAGTTTATGTTTAATATATTTTTTTGTTCATATTACAATGAATAATACTGTAACTAAAATGTTCTTAGCTAAAGTGTCCATTTTACTAAGTAGCTTTTTCACGGACGATAAAATGTTTTATTTAACATTGTATTTACTAATAATTGGTATTTAGATATGTATTTGAATACCATCAGCCAACCAGTACCAATGATAAAAGAATATTTGAATTATTTAGAACACATATTCGTATTATCTCTAAAGAGTGGAGACCGTGTCTCGGCAATCGGAGCGTAGGACGACCTGCAACCCGTTGGTCTGACGACATGCGTAGTATAGCCGGTAAACACTAGATAATAAAGGCAGAGGAGCGAGCAACGTGGCGCGCTTTAGGGGGCATATTCAATAGTGGACCGTCATAGGCTAATGATGATGATTATAATAAAAGGTACCAATATGCTCTAACTTTACGGTACACACACTGTTTTTTTTAGTTCGAATACGTTTGTCTCTAGTTGCAAATTTTACTATAACATGATAATGTAACAAAAAGTGTTGCAAGTTGTATCCAAGTGTACTAAAAAAATCATACAAATATTTGAATACCGCATCGCGCACAATAAGCGCGTCAAGATATCACTGGTTTGAGTGCGACTAGCTCGGATACGACTGGCTATACTTACTTACAAAAGGACACTTCTCAAACACACAAAATCCGTAAAAGTGTAAAAATTAAAAATAATATATATAAGTTAAAAATATTGTTAAATTGGCGTTGAAAAATAATTCTCATTTATGTATCTGACAACCCTCTAAAAGTAAATTTAAGTTAAACGCATATAGAATGATTATTATTGACGTTATTAGTTAAAAACGTTCTTTTCATAGAAATTGTTTCTGTCATGTTATTTCATCGTTACCTTTACGTCATTTTTATTTTATATTGCACTGGCATTTGGGTTATTATCAAAGGACTCTGGTGGTAATTTATCACAGTTTCATTTTCCTGACGTGGCGACGGAATTTGCGGAACAATTTACTATGAAATGCATAATAGCGTTAGTCTCGAAGACTTGAGCAGAAATAGTTCATCGTCGCGCTGAATTGCGCCATGAGAGTAATAATTCTAATAACTTGTCATTAATTCCATTAATATATTTTACTATGATTGAATTATGATATTATTATTTTATAAATTAACATATTTTACTTTAAAATAATAGAATATATATGATATTTTTGAACTTACAAATAAATATTTTTCAAAAACCGCACAAGAGGAATAGTTTTGAAAGAATATCTTGAACAATCATTAAGAAAATTCATTAAGTTAGAGTCCGTTCATGATCTTTCTGTGTTGAGTTTAATTACTTAGAAACAACAGAGTTATTAATCATAACGAAACTTTCTATATGACTTCGAAAACGTCAACGCTCTCCCATGATATAAAATAAACAAAACTATCATTTTTGTGAACGCGGCACTTGTTAGTCGTCTGACCATCTCATAGCTTTAAAGTTGTCAGATAGCTTATAATATTAATGTTCGAATATTTTGAAAATCGAATCGATGGCTTATTGCGTTAGATCTCTGTTGAGAGTTCAGACCGATGCAATTGAACTATAAGTTAGAATTGAAAAGCATTTGTTGCCGATATGAAGGTTATTCCAGAAAATATTTTACACAATTTTATTTCCTTTAAGAAATATAGAAATAAGACTGAAATTTTACGGTATTTTGTTACTTTCTTTTATAATGTCGGTCACTGTGAACTTTGACTTTATACAAGTGGTTGACTTCATACAATATTACAAATTAGCATACGTAGCCCTACAATGTTTAATTTGAATTAATGTTTTAGTCAATTAGAAATAGGATAGTGTAAAGCCATCTCACATTTAGTTGCCTTAAATAATTTCATATTTAGTTGAAAAGTACGTATTGTATTACTTTTGGATTGTTTAAATTATTTTTTTTTTTGTTTTTTTACCAATGAAACGTAAATCTTAATATATTTTATATATTTGCTAGTACACAGTTTGTCTACAGTAAGATTAGCTGTAGTATAGACTTCCAATTGGGGAAATATATGATAAATATTGTAAGTAATTGTAGTGTTTAAAATAACTTTTTTAATTTAAAATCGATATTTGTTGTTTTTACTTTGTTGTCCATCTATCTTTCGATTCATTTGAGTTGAGATATTAAATATTAACAACTCAAATGTATGGCCCCTTAGAACAAAAAGTGTTTAGGTGTAACATAATTTAAATATAGGCATATTTTAATAAATTTTTGCTTTATATGAAAGTTGCTTTTGCTGATTTGAAATTTTAAACATATACGACATTTTCCGTGGATCTTTTGTTACGAAATCTGGCTTAAACTACAAATTTATAATACTAATAAAGCAGAAAATCAGAAATGTCAAAATATATATAAAAATAAAAAAAATCCAAACCCATCTTAGTAATTAATAGTATTAGTTAATGTTCGCCCGTTTGCAAAATTAATTTCATCAACAGAAGTGCTTCCCTTTGACCTACAATCCTGAAATTAGTACGAGCGTGGACGTCGAGCCTGATTCACACTTGACAGATTTTTTTAATCATTCCATGTTCTATGTACTCAAAGATCAATTTCAGTATTTCACAGTCTGGTGGTTAAGTAAAACTTTCTAGCAAATTCGTTGTTACATTTTATAAGTGTTTGGAGACCGGTCTGAAATAAATAACATCATATAAAAAGTAACTATTATAATAATAAGCAATTGTTTTCGTTGGTATAGTACAGGGAATTCTATTTTTTGTTAAGCACTAAATTCTACCTTTTTTCTCTTTTATATTGTGCTAAGCTTGGCCGGTATTATTAGTTAAGGAAAACAAGATTGGCAGCTTTTTTAAGTTTACTTATTGAAGGGATATAATCTTAAGGGGAAAGGATTGAAATCCTATTCGACCCTTCTTGTGACCTTTTGGTTTAACGTTTTAGTAAAAAATACATGGTGAAATTCACACACAACTGAAACGTTTATTCGGTGAATAGATCCAATTACGTTAAAGGAGAGGACTGTAAAACTTACTTTTAAATAAATCACAAAAGTAAATTTGACTTAATTAAGTAACCTAATCTCTTATGAAGTTATTATGAAATGTACCAGAAGTAAATAAATTAAGAGTGACTTTGGTCTTTATTTATTTTAGAGATATTTCATGCAAGGTAACACTGTACTTACCTTTTGGTTAGTTATGTTCCAAATCAAATCCATATATGCGATTAATCCAGTAAAAAATGCGATCGCCATCGGTTGGTATGCCTGGTGAATGTAAGTACTAATCCTCCTGGTGCCTCCATAATGTTGATTGACGTATATAAACCTATTTTATACAATGTACACTATGTAAACAAAATTCTAAGTGTCAATAGATAAAAATGGGTGGATGGATCAGTAAGTTTGGAGATGGTAATAACAAAGGGAACCCTAAAAATAGCTTCATGAAAATAAATAACATACTTCAAATAAATATCTTTGCTTACCTGATGTATAAATATACTTTATTTTACTAATAAATTACGAAAACACTAATGTTAATATAGATAACGCTGATTGTGTTAATACTGGGAGAAAAAACTGACTATTGCGTAACATTTTGGTACATTTTTGTTTCTGCTGTAAACATATGTGCCAAGCTCTTATTTGGTAAATAGAATAAAATTGAAGCGAAGCCAAAATGAATGATAAAAGTATTCGTAAGCTATATAGTGTTCAATGATCATGTTTGATGGCTATACAGGCTACTGTGAATAGATATTCACATATAGTATTTTAGTTTAGTAACTGTTAGATCAAGTAATCCATTAATATTGATGTTGGAAATCGAATTCATGTATCGTTTTCTATAATTTATTTTGCTTCTCAGACTTAATTATTCGTTGGGAAACTGAGTTGCTTGTTATATATTTATATAAAAAAAATAGAGAATTAAATATTTTAAAATGGTATTTAACAAGAAGCAACATAACATATGCTACGTAAAGGTAAACAGTTTCATATAGCGCAGAAGTATAAATTGTTTTCGATAGGAATGAAGCTTGATATGGATTATTAACTCTACTACTCCACTCAGGTTCACGCTGTATTCCGCACACGGCATGAATAGGCAGAGGGAACTTCTGAACCTAGTGTTAAGACACTCCGTTTCACTTCCGTTCCCCTCGTTCCGTCGTATTTGAGACATTGCGTGTTCAGTGGCGGGACTCAAGACCGCGTCTCGCGTTGTTACCAGAGCATGGAAATGCAAACTTTAAATACTTAGTTTAAAAATATTAGATTTTTCACTTCCTTGAGTGGGTATTGAACCTATAACTCGTCGTTTTGCAGTCACACGCTTGTGCCACAGCCACGACTGGCAATTATTTGCAATTATTTACAATGAAATGTATTTAATTTTAATTTAGTTTACAAAGATATTTTCAATATTCTTTATGGTTTATAATAAATAAAAAATATTACCTAAAAACGCACGTTTATATAAGTTAATTTAAATAAATGTAGTTTTAATCTAAGGCTTCACCCGCTTGGGTAGATGAAAATATCTAAAATTTGGGTCTTGTATAACATATCCTTAGAGCCTGAGGTAGTTCGGACCGAAGGTACGAATAACATTAAAAAGATAACTTAATTCGTTTGCTCTAATTTGATTACATAACTTAATTTGATTTACCTCGTAATAGAGAATATCAGTACTACATATCATTATTTTTTTTTAATAATAAGAAATATTGATCTTTAGTAGGGTAGAGTTTTCACCGAAGAAGCATGGCATATTGAGCGGCAGAACTCAACGCTCTATTTTTTTATTTACCTGATAACTTTACTAGACTTCATTTGTACCTACTGTTTTAATAGTGTATGTATGACAACGAAAATTGAACAAATTAATACCCAAATTGAGAAAAAGTTTGAAACCTAGTTTTGGAAATCCAGAAAAGTTCTTTGCGTATTATAAAAAATCTTAAACATTACAAAGCATTTTTAACTAAATAAAATTTTCGTCCATAAGCAAATATTACTATTATTTATTTAAGCACACAAAAATATTACTTTTTATATTTAATTTTTATTATTATTACTTGTAATACATTTAGCAACCTATTCAAAAATCTATGAGTTCTTTGTAGTAAATAAAGCTAATGTAGGATCATTCAATAATTGTAAATTAAAGTAAAGTAAAGTAGGTTTGGTATAAAAACGAATAAAAATAAGTGCATTTTGAATGATGTATAAATGTTTATTACAGGTCATTCCTGTACTGCACATAATTAATATATTTTTTTATTTTATTACATTTCTTCAGCATAAGAAAAACCATAAGAAAAATAATTAATTTCATAGATGACTCATAGAGAACTTTAGAATGTAGCTTTACTTTGTTTAGTGCTATTGTAAATATATATGTAGTTACAAAGTTTCTGTTTTCAAGTCTCTAGAGAAATAAAGAGAAGAAATGACTTTAAGTTGCTGCCAACCAAATCTTTACTTGCTTCCACCGCTGTTGTAGAACAAACTTACGACAGCAAATATATAGTGTTAAAGTCACTAGAGGTACATATTCTTGAAAAGGTTCTTTCCTTTGAGAATTTAAAACAATGCAAACGTAATATAATTCTAAGAAGATTACTTATATATTATTGTTTGTATATCTTTTGTTGATACTAGTTAAGTAAAACATTATACGCAAAAAATTATAATTAATAATTATAAAGTTCACTCAAATTGAACCTTATGTAGTCTTTACGTATAGCATAATATCTAGGTATAGTATAGTATTTTGTTAACAAAACAACAATTTAAATAATTCGCATTTCTGTATATCAAAAGATATCTTACACCATTGCTTTATTACTTCAAATTATAACGATTATATTCGTACAATGGCTTTAGTACTTTACAGTAGAAATAAAAATGCCTTGTCTTACTGATATCATAATAAGTAATAAGGCGCGTAATAGAATATTATTAGCGTGAATTATGACTCGCTGGGCATTATCTTATAATGTTTCACGAAATTGCTGCAATAAAGAGGGACCAGGTTATGGCTTATCTTATAAAAAGTGATTTAAACGCAAGCACTTATTCATTGTACTCAAAATTCAGGTGGTCTGAAGAAAAAATTCTAAAGCTCTACTTAATGGGTGTCCATATATTTTTGTATTTTTTTTAGAAAAAGGTGAAGTGTGTGAGTCCTTACTTGGGTATGATATTTATTTGATGTAAGCTAATGTGTTAACAAATATTTTTACGAATAAGAAAAACCATAAGAAAAATAATTAATTTCATAGATGACTCATAGAGAACTTTAGAATGTAGCTTTACTTTGTTTAGTGCTATTGTAAATATATATGTAGTTACAAAGTTTCTGTTTTCAAGTCTCTAGAGAAATAAATAGAAGAAATGACTTCAAGTTGCTGCCAACCAAATCTCTACTTGCTTCCACCGCCGTTGTAGAACAAACTTACGCCAGCAAATATATGGTGTTAGAGTCACTAGAGGTACATATTCTTGAAAAGGTTCTTTCCTTTGAGAATTTTAAACAATGCAAACGTAATATAATTCTAAGAAGATTACTTATATATTATTGTTCGTATATCTTTTGTTGATACTAGTTAAGTAAAACATTATACGCAAAAAGTCATAATTAATAATTATAAAGTTCACTCAAATGGAACTTTATGTAGTCCTTACGTATAGCATAATATCTAGGTATAGTATAGTATTTTGTTAACAAAACAACAATTTAAATAATTCGCATTTCTGTATATCAAAAGATATTTTACACCATTGCTTTATTACTTCAAATTATAACGATTATATTCGTACAATGGCTTTAGTACTTTACAGTAGAAATAAAAATGCCTTGTCTTACTGATATCATAATAAGTAATAAGGCGCGTAATAGAATATTATTAGCGTGAATTATGACTCGCTTGGCATTATCTTATAATGTTTCACGAAATTGCTGCAATAAAGAGGGACCAGGTTATGGCTTATCTTATAAAAGTGATTTAAACGCAAGCACTTATTCATTGTACTCAAAATTCAGGTGGTCTGAAGAAAAAAACCTAAAGCTCTACTTCTAATGGGAGTCCATATATTTTTGTATTTTTTTTAGAAAAAGGTGAAGTATGTGAGTCCTTACTTGGGTATAATATTTATTTGATGTAAGCTAATGTGTTAACAAATATTTTTACGAATTATCTGTAAGAAATAAATATTATATGAATAAAAATATGTTTTCAATTCAAAATTAAAACTAGTGCACAAGTCATAATAGATTTATAAAACCAGCCTTTACACGAAAAATTGTAAACAAAAAATATAATTTATAGTTTTAAATGTATCCGCCATTAGCGTTCATACCTCGCTGTGGGTTGGCACGCGTGGGAAATGGAAATATGAAACGGAATTTTAAAAACAGCTCTTGTTATTTAAAACAGAGCTCTAAAAGATTAAACTCAAGGACTATATTATATTAGGCAATATTTTTTTAAATAATAAAAGTGTACCTGTTGCAGTACTATGAACACACGAAACACAAAGGATTTGGAATAAAATGTTCTTTTTGTAGCTGTCCGCCATAACCGCGTTGTAAATTACTAAGCTACATGTAAATGCTGAAAAGTCCACTGAAACACTATTCACTTGAAGATAGTGCCATGTTAAAGGTGAGAAAAAAAGGATTTATGTGAGCGTTTTACTCAAGTCCTACTTTAAATGGTAATAAAGTATTATACACTTTTATCTTGGCGGGAAATTTATTGTAAGTACAAGTGCTTTTTATTTACATGTAGTGAATATAATTAATGTAGTGGAAACATTGTGTTTTATTTAAGACATTTCTATTACACACTTCCTGTCTTTAATTCCGATTCTGATTTTCCTAATGTACTCATTTTCATAAAAAAAGGTATATTATTATTCTTTTTATATGATTTTATTTTTTCCTTAATAATATTTGTTAAATAATATTAAATAGAATGTTATTAAAATTCAATACGTGTATGTATTTGTATATGCTCGTATATGTATGTGTATATGTATGTATATGTGTGTGTATATATGATACAATTATATATGACACAATTTTTATACGACACAGTTATATAGAACGTTAGTAATTAGCAATTTTGAATTTCGAGTACGAATTAATACCAAGGGAAAACTTGAACCAATTTGATGGACATTTTTAGTTTGTTATTTCTTTGTTAGCTTGGAATTTATTCAATCACTATTTCAATGAGGAAAGATCTAGGCAATCCGCTCTAGTCCCCACTTTCGGCCAAAAGTAAGGCATTGCGTGTTGAGTGGCGGAATTGAACGGAATTCATTTCAAGAAATGAAAAGAAAATATTAGTTAGTTTTTTTTTTTCGAGTGTAGATCTAATATAAAATTTGTCTCAAGTCTGTTAAAATAATTTAATTGCCCCTAAAACGTAATCTTTCCCAGTAATTGTATGCATATTCAATTAGTGCCCAGTACTTATACTATTTATATCATGGTCTGGGTACAAAACGTAACATTAATTTCTGCAACAAATTCTGTTTTCGAAAGAAAAGTAAAAAAAAATGAAATGATATATTATTTAGTTTTCCCAGTTCCTCTATACAGGAGAATTGATTGAAAACTCGGTAAAATAATAAAATACAAGAGATATGTGTCATAAAACAACATTCTTTTTATATATTTATAACGTGTAAGGAAAGAGGAACATTTTTAAGAGTTTGTAAAATATTATTTGTATGAAACATTACTATTCTATTTTCTGATGTTTGAAGTTTATGTTTAATATATTTTTTTTGTTTATATTACAATGAATAATACTGAAACTAAAATGCTCTTAGCTAAAGTATCCATTTTACTAAGTAGCTTTTTCATGGATGATAAAATGCTTTATTTAACATTGTATTTACTAATAATTGGTATTTAGATATGTATTTGAATACCATCAGCCAACCAGTACCAATGACAAAAGAATATTTGAATTATTTAGAACACATATTCGTATTATCTCTAAAGAGTGGAGACCGTGTCTCGGCAATCGGAGCGTAGGACGACCTGCAACCCGTTGGTCTGACGACATGCGTAGTATAGCCGGTAAACACTAGATAAGAAAGGCAGAGGAGCGAGCAACGTGGCGCGCTTCAGGGGGCATATTCAACTGTGGACCGTCATAGGCTAATGATGATGATTATAATGAAAGTTACCAATATGCTCTAACTCTTTACGGCACACACACTGTTTTTTTTAGTTCGAATACGTTTGTCTCTAGTTGGAAAATTTACTATAACATTATAATGTCACAAAAAGTATCGCATGTATTAGTAAGTTGTATCCAAGTGTACTAAAAAAAATCATACAAATATTTTTAATACCGCATCGCGCACAATAAGCGCGTCAAGATATATCAGGTTTGAGTGCGACTAGCTCGGATACGACTGGCTATACTTACTTACAAAAGGACACTTCTCAAACACACAAAATCCGTAAAAGTGTATATATAAGTTAAAAATATAGTTAATCTGGCGTTGAAAAATAATTCTCATTGATGTATCTGCCAACCCTCTAAAAGTAAATTTAAGTTAAACGCATATAGAATGATTATTATTGACGTTATTAGTTAAAAACGTTCTTTTCATAGAAATTGTTTCTGTCATGTTATTTCATCGTTACCTTTACATCATTTTTATTTTATATTCCAGTGGCATTTGAGTAATTATCACAGGAATCTGGTGGTAATTTATCACAGTTTCATTTTCCTGACGTGGCGACGGAATTTGCGGAACAATTTACTATGAAATGCATAATAGCGTTACTCTCGAAGACTTGAGCAGAAATAGTTCATCGTCGTGCTGAATTGCGCCGTGAGAGTAATTATTCTAATAAGTTGTCATTAATTCCGTATATATTTTACTATGATTGAATTATGATATTATTATTTTTTAAATTAACATATTATATTATTATTTTATAAATTAACATTTGAGCGAATTCGAATTAGGGAAAATTAATAGAAGATATATGATATTTTTGAACTTACCAATTAAATATTTTTCAAAAACCACACAAGAGGAATAGTTTTGAAAGAATATCTTGAACAATCATTAAGAAAATTTATTAACTTAGAGTCCGTTCATGATCTTTCTGTGTTGAGTTTAAATACTTAGAAACAACAGAGTTATTAATCATAACGAAACCTTCTATATGACTTCGAAAATGTCAACGCTCTCCCATGATATAAGATAAACAAAACTATCATTTTTGTGAACGCGGCACTTGTCGTCTGACCATCTCATAGCTTTAAAGTTGTCAGTTAGCTTATAATATTAATGTTCGAATATTTTGAAAATCGAATCGATGGCTTTATTGCGTTAGGTCTCTGTTGAAAATTCTGACCGATGCAATTGAACTATAAGTTAGAATTGAAAAGCATTTATTGCCGATATGAAGGTTATTCCAGAAATACTTTATACAATTTTATTTTCTTTAAGTAATATAGAAATACTGTATATAGACTGAAATTTTACGGTATTTTGTTACTTTCTTTTATAATGTCGGTCACTGTGAACTTTGACTTTATACAAGTGGTTGACTTCATACAATATTACAAATTAGCATACGTAGCCCTACAATGTTTAATTTGAAATAATGTTTTATACAATTAGAAATAGGATAGTGTAAAGCCATCTCACATTTAGTTGCCTTAAATAATTTCATATTTAATTGAAAAGTACGGATTGTATTACTTTTGGATTGTTTATATTAGTTTTTTTGTTTTTTTACCAATGAAACGTAAATCTTAATATATTTTATATATTTGCTTAATATATTTTATATATTTTCTAATTGGGGAAATATATGATAAATATTGTAATCAGTGCTTATAATAACTTTTTTAATTTAAAATCGATATTTGTTGTTTTCACTTTGTTGTCCATTTGTATATCTCTCGATTCATTCATGTTCATCTATTTTAAGTTTGAGATATTAAATATTCACAACTCAAATGTATGGTCCCTTAGAACAAAAAGTGTTTAGGTCTAACATAATTTAAATATAGGCATTAATCAATTTTTGCTTTTTATGAAGTTGCTTTTGGTGATTTGAAATTTTAAACTTATACGATATTTTCCGTGGACCTTTTGTTATGAAATCTGAAAATATAGCAGAAATGTGAAAATATATATAAAAATAAAAAAAAATCCACACCCATATAAGTAATTAATAGTATTGTTTAATGTTAGCCCGTTTGCAAAATTAAGTTCATCAACAGAAGTACTTCCCTTTGACCTACAATCCTGAAATTAGTACGAAACCGTGGACCGAGCGTGGAGGTCGAGTCTGATTCACACTTGATAGATTTTTTAATCATTCCATGTTCCATGTATCCAAAGATTAATTTCGGTATTTCACAGTCTGGTGGTTTAACGTTAAGTAAAAACTTTCTAGTAAATTCGTTGTTACATTTTATAAGTGTTTGGAGACCGGTCTGAAATAAATATCATCATATAAAAAGTAACTATTATAATAATAAGCAATTGTTTTTGTTGGTATAGTACAGGGAATTCTATTTTTTCTTAGGCACTAAATTCTACCTTTTTTCTCTTTTATATTGTGTTAAGCTTGGCCGGTATTATTAGTTAAGGATAACGAGATTGGCAGCTTTTTTAAATTTACTTATTGAAGGGATATAATCTTAAGGGGAAAGGATTGAAATCCTATTCGACCCTTCTTGTGACCTTTTGGTTTAACGTTTTAGTAAAAAATACATGGTAAAATTCACACACAACTGAAATGTATACTCGGTGAATAGATCAATTACGTTAAAGGAGAGAACTGTACAACTTACGTTTAAATAAATCACAAAAGTAAATTTGACTTAATTAAGTAACCTAATCTCTTATGAAGTTATTATGAAATGTACCAGAACTAAATAAATGAAGAGTGACTTTGGTCTTTATTTATTTTAGAGATATTTCATGCAAGGTAACACTGTACTTACCTTTTGGTAAGTAGTATGTTGTATGTTCCAAATCAAATCAATATATGCGATTAATCCAGCAAAAAATGCGATCGCCATCGGTTGGTATGCCTGGTGAATGTAAGTACTAATCCTCCTGGTGCCTCCTGGTGAATGTAAATCTCTTCATCAAATTAATAATAATGTTGATTGACGTATATAAACCTATTTTATACAATGTACACTATGTAAACAAAATCCTAAGTGTCAATAGATAAAAACGGATGGATGCATGAGTAAGTTTGGAGATGATAATTACAAAGGGAACCCTAAAAATAGCTTCATGAAAATAAATAATATATCTCAAATAAATATCTTTGCTTACCTGATGTATAAATATAGTTTATTTTACCAATAAATTACGAAAACACCAATGTTAATATAGATAACGCTGATTGTGTTAATACTGGGAGAAAAAATGACTATTGCGTAACATTTTGGTACATTTTTATTTCTTCTGTAAACATATGAGCCAAGCTCTTATTTGGTAAATAGAATAAAATTGAAGCGAAGCCAAAATGAATGATAAAAGTATTCGTAAGCTATATAGTGTTCAATGATCATGTTTGATGGCTATACAGGCTACTGTGAATAGATATTCACAAATAGTATTTTGGTTTAGTAACTGTTAGATCAAGTAATTCATTAATTTTGATGTTGGAAATTCAATTCATGTATCGTTTTCTATAATTTGTTTTGCTTCTCAGACTTAATTATTCAGTGGAAAACTGAGTTGCTTCTTATATATTTATATAAAAAAATCAGGCCATTAAATATTTTAAAATGGTATTTAACAAGAAGCAACATAACATATGCTACGTAAAGGTAAACAGTTTCATATAGCGCGGAAGTATATTTTTTTTCCGGTAGGAATGAACCTTAATATGGATTATTAACTCTACTACTCTACTTAGGTTCACCCTGTATCCCGCACATGGCATGAGTAGGCAGAGGGAACTTGTGAAACTAGTGTTAAGACACTCCGTTTCACTTCCGTTCCCCTCGTTCCGTCGTATTTGAGACATTGCGTGTTGAGTCAAGGCCGCGTCTTGCCTTGTAACCAGAGCGTAGAAATGCAAACGTTAAATACCTTTTTTGAAAATATTAAATAGGTATTTCACTTCCTCGAGTGGGGATTGAACCCATAACTTGTCATTTTGCAGTCACACGCTTGTGCCGCTGCGCCACGACAAGCCTCAATTATTAACAATGAAATGTATTTAATATTAATTTAGTTTACAAAGTTATTTACGATATTATTCATGGTTTGTGGTATAAAATAGAACCTAAAAAAGCGGGTTTATATTCGTAAATTTAAATAAATGTAATTTTAACCTAAGGCTTCATCCGATTAGGTAAATGAAAATATCTAAAATTTGGGTCATGTATAACATATCCTTAGAGCCTGAGGTAGTTCGGACCGTATATACTAATAACATTAAAAATTTGCTCCAATTTGAATACGTAACTTAATTTGATTTACCACGTCATAAAGAATATCAATACTTCTTATCATTATATTTTTTTAATAATAAGAAATATTGATCTTTAGGGTAGAGTTTTCACCGTAGAAGCATGGTATATTGAGCGGCAGAACTCAACGCTATATTTTTTTATTTACCTGCTAACTTCACTAGACTTCATTTGTACCTACTGTTTTAATAGTGTATGTATGACTACGAAAATCGAACAAATTAATACCCAAATTGAGAAAATCTTTGAAACCACGTTTTGGAAATCCAGCAAAGTTCTTTGCGTATTATAAAAAAATCTTAAACATTACAAAGCATTTTTAACTAAACAAAATTTTCGTCCATTAGCACATATTACTATATATATTTAAACACACAAAAAATACTACTTTTTATATTTAATTTTTATTATTATTACTTGTAATACATTTAGCAACCTATTCAAAAATCTATGAGTTCTTTGTAGTAAATAATGCTAATGTAGGATCATTCAATAATTGTAAATTAAAGTAAAGTAAAGTAGGTTTGGTATAAAAACGAATAAAAATAAGTGCATTTTGAATGATGTATAAATGTTTATTACAGGTCATTCCTGTACTGCACATAATTAATATATTTTTTATTTTATTACATTTCTTCAGCATAAGAAAAACCATAAAAAAATAATTAATTTCATAGATGACTCATAGAGAACTTTAGAATGTAGCTTTACTTTGTTTAGTGCTATTGTAAATATATATGTAGTTACAAAGTTTCTGTTTTCAAGTCTCTAGAGAAATAAAGAGAAGAAATGACTTCAAGTTGCTGCCAACCAAATCTTTACTTGCTTCCACCGCAGTTGTAGAACAAACTTACGACAGCAAATATATGGTGTTAAAGTCACTAGAGGTACATATTCTTGAAAAGGTTCTTTCCTTTGAGAATTTTAAACAATGCAAACGTAATATAATTCTAAGAAGATTACTTATATATTATTGTTCATATATCTTTTGTTGATACTAGTTAAGTAAAACATTATACGCAAAAAGTCATAATTAATAATTATAAAGTTCACTCAAATTGAACCTTATGTAGTCTTTACGTATAGCATAATATCTAGGTATAGTATAGTTTTATGTTAATAAAACAACAATTTCAATAATTCGCATTTCTGTATATCAAAAGATATTTTACACCATTGCTTTATTACTTCAAATTATAACGATTATATTCGTACAATGGCTTTAGTACTTTAAAGTAGAAATAAAAATGCCTTGTCTTACTGATATCATACTAAGTAATAAGGCGCGTAATAGAATATTATTAGCGTGAATTATGACTCGCTGGGCATTATCTTATAATGTTTCACGAAATTGCTGCAATAAAGAGGGACCAGGTTATGGCTTATCTTATAAAAGTGATTTAAACGCAAGCACTTATTCATTGTACTCAAAACTCGGGCAGTCTGAAGAAAAAATCCTAAAGCTTTTACTTAATGAGTGTCCATAATTTTTTGTAGTTTATTTACAAAAATGTGAAGTGTACGAGTCCCTTATTGGGTACAATATTTACTTGATATAAGGGCATTTGAACTTCCAGCTAATATGTTAACAAATATTTTTAACAAATTATCTGTAAGAAATAAATTTTATTTGAATAAAAATTTGTTCTCAATTCAAAACTAAAACTAGCGTACAAGTCATAATAGATTTATAAAAACCAGCCTTCACAGGGAAGGGAAATGGAAATATGAAACGGAATTTTAAAAACAGCTCGAAATAAATGTGTACCTGTTGCAGTACTATGAACACACGAAACACAAAGGATTTGGAATAAAATGTTCTTTTTGTAGCTCCGCTATAACCGCGTTGTAAATTACTAAGCTGAAAAAGTGCTGAAAAGTCCACCGAAAAACTATTCACTTAAAGATAGTGATATTTTAAAAGTGACAAAAAAAGAATTTATGTGAGCGTGTTTACTCAAGTCCTACTTTAAATGGTAATAACGTATAATATTATGCACTTTTATCTAGATGGGAAATTTATTGCAGGAAAAAGTGTTTTTTAATTACATATTGTGAATATGACACATTTATTATATTTTTGTGAAGAGAGGGTATCTATAAACTTAATACACTGGAATCATTCTGTTAATCCAATCTAATAAGACACTTTTATTGCACATTGGTACCGTGAGATTTTCGTAATGTAATCATTTTCAGATTAAAACTTATATTTTTTTTCTTTGTAGCAAATAAATATATAGACCAGTTCTGTTCTTCGTTGTATATTTAGGGATTTAATTTAGATATTTTACTATAAACTCAATGGACTCTCTGTCGGCACATTTTGTTGACATTGGAATTAGAAAATTATTAATTTGATATAAAAATATTTACATAAATTTTGAGAAAAAAGTGATTTCATTTTTAAAAAAATTAATTGACTATTCTGAAAGGAATTATGTGATATGTCCTAATTTGTGGTGCCTCATACATTACATTCACGAATCGAAAATTGACTCAATTAAGTCCAGTTAAATAATTGTGAGAGTATTTCTTATTATGAATTTAAACATATATACATGTATCTGGAATCGTCGCATCATGGCGAAATATGTGACCTGATACAACACGGTTGTGGATTCAATACCTCCATGGGGGTATGAATTGAGTGAAATTACTTTCATTTGCAGTACGTAGTGTTTCGTAAATTAGGCAGAAAGTGAAAAATTGAGTATTTTAATACTAGGTTACTCAGGCTACCCTGCGATATATGTATATATGGAGTTTAGCATAAAACTAAAAATAAATAAATTAAACATATATTTATGTACGTGCAATGTTCTCTAAATAAACAGATTAATATCTGGATAAATATTAACAGAACATGTATCCATATATTATACATTGTATGACTATCGGTCAGTCGACCGTGCGGATGATTTTCCTGTGTGTACATGATTGATAGATCTCGTGACGAATATGTTGATGATACACACTGCAGTCGTCACATGCTCGAGTTTTTAGTAATAAGTAACTTTTAATTGCAGATAGAGATGTTTTGATTTATGTACATATACCAAGAGAAAGCTTGAATCGACTTGATGGAAAGTTTTACTTTATTGCTTCCTTTTTAAAACTTCGAGATATATTTCGCAGGCATTGGACCTAGTATCAAGGCAATCCGCTCTATTTCCTACTTTCCGCAAAATTTGAAGCATTTTTTCAAGCAATTCAGTGTTGAGTGGCGGAATTTAACGCCGGGCTTTGCCTCGTCACAAGAGCTAATCTGGGTATAAAATTTAACATTTATTCCTGCCACAAGTACTTTTTCTGAAGTAAAAAAAAATGGAATGGAATGATAAATAATTTAGTTTTCCCAGTCAGTGGATAGAGGAGAATTGATTGAAAGCTTAGTAAAATAATAAAATACAAGAGATATCTGCCATAAAACAACATTCTTTTTATATATTTATAACGTGTAAGGAAAGAGGAACATTTTTAAAGAGTTTGTAAAATATTATTTATATGAAACATTACTATTCTATTTTCTAATATTTGAAGTTTATGTTTAATATATTTTTTTGTATATATTACAATGAATAATACTGAAACTAAAATGCTCTTAGCTAAAGTGTCCATTTTACTAAGTAGCTTTTTCATGGATGATAAAATGCTTTATTTAACATTGTATTTAGTAATAATTGGTATTTAGATATGTATTTGAATACGCAGTAATGGCACCATCAGCCAACCAGTACCAATGATAAAAGGGAGCATATTCAACAGTGGACCGTTATAGGCTAATGATGATGATTATAATAAAAGGTACCAATATGCTCTAACTCTTTACGGTACACACCCTTTTTTTTGTTCGAATACGTTTGTTGCAAAATTCTCTAGTTGCAAAATTTACTATAACATGATAATGTAACAAAAAGTGTCGCATGTATCAGCAAGTTGTATCCAAGTGTACTAAAAAAATCATACAAATATTTGAATACCGCATCGCGCACAATAAGCGCGTTAAGATATTTCTGGTTTGAGTGCGACTAGCTCGGATACGACTAGCTATACTTACTTACAAAAGGACACTTCTCAAACACACAAAATCCGTAAAAGTGTAAAAATTAAAAAAAAATATATAAGTTAAAAATATAGTTAAATTGGCGTTGAAAAATAATTCTCATTTATGTATCTGACAAACCTCTAAAAAGTAAATTTAAGTTAAACGCATATAGAATGATTATTATTGACGTTATTAGTTAAAAACGTTCTTTTCATAGAAATTGTTTCTGTCATGTTATTTCATCGTTACCTTTACGTCATTTTTATTTTATATTCCACTGGCATTTGGGTTATTATCACAGGAATCTGGTGGTAATTTATCACAGTTTCATTTTCCTGACGTGGCGATGGAATTTGCGGAACAATTTACTATGAAATGCATAATGGCGTTAGTCTCGAAGACTTGAGCAGAAATAGTTCATCGTCGCGCTGAATTGCGCCGTGAGAGTAATTATTCTAATAACTTGTCATTAATTCCATTAATATATTTTACTATGATTGAATTATGATATTATTATTTTATAAATTAACATATTTAACTTTTGAGCGAATTCGAATTAGGGAAAACTAATAGAATATATATGATATTTTCGAACTTACCAATTAAATATTTTTCAAAAACCACACAAGAGGAATAGTTTTGAAAGAATATCTTGAAAAATCATTTAGAAAATTCATTAAGTTAGAGTCCGTTCATGATCTTTCTGTGTTGAGTTTAAATACTTAGAAACAACAGAGTTATTAATCATAACGAAACCTTCTACGTGACTTCGAAAACGTCAACCCTCTCCCATGATATAATCTAAACAAAACTATCATTTTTGTGAACGCGGTACTTGGTAGTCGTCTGACTATCACATAGCTTTAAAGTTATCAGTTAGCTTATAATATTAATGTTCGAATATTTTGAAAATCGAATCGATGGCTTATTGCGTTAGATCTCTGTTGAGAGTTCAGACCGATGCAATTGAACTATAAGTTAGAATTGAAAAGCATTTGTTGCCGATGTGAAGGTTATTCAAGAAAATATTTTACACAATTTTATTTCCTTTAAGAGATATAGAAATAAGACTGAAATTTTACGGTATTTTGTTACTTTCTTACATAATGTCGGTCACTGTCAACGTTGACTTTATACAAGTGGTTGACTTTATACAATGTTACAAGTTAGCATACGTAGCCCTACAATGTTCAATTTTAATTAATATTTTAGTCAATTAGAAATAGGATAGTGTAAAGACTTCTCACATTTATTTGCCTTAAATAATTTCATATTTAATTGAAAAGTACGTATTGTATTACTTTTGGATTGTTTAAATTAGTTTTTTTGTCTTTTTTACCAATGAAACGTAAATCTTAATATATTTTATATATTTGCTAGTACACAGTTTGTCGACAGTAAGATTAGCTGTAGTATATATTTCTAATTGGGGAAATATATGATAAATATTGTAATCAGTGTTTATAATAACTTTTTTAATTTAAAATTGATATTTGTTGTTTTCACTTTGTTGTCCATCTGTATATCTCTCGATTCATTCATGTTCATCTATTTTGAGTTTGAGATATTAAATATTAACAACTCAAATGTATGGTCCCTTAGAACAAAAAGTGTTTAGGTCTAACATAATTTAAATATTGGCATATTTTAATTATTTTTTGCTTTTTATGAAAGCAAAAGCATTGCTGATTTGGAATTTTAAACTTATACGACATTTTCAGTGGATCTTTTGTTATGAAATCTGGCTTAAAGTACGAATGTCTAATACAAATAAAGCAGAAAATCAGAAATGTCAAAATATATATAAAAATAAAAAAATCCAAACCCATCTTAGTAATTAATAGTATTAGTTAATGTTCGCCCGTTTGCAAAATTAATTTCATCAACAGAAGTGCTTCCCTTTGACCTACAATCCTGAAATTAGTACGAGCGTGGACGTCGAGCCTGATTCACACTTGACAGATTTTTTTAATCATTCCATGTTCCATGTATCCAAAGATTAATTTCGGTATTTCACAGTCTGGTGGTTAAGTAAGACTTTCTAGCAAATTCGTTGTTACATTTTATAAGTGTTTGGAGACCGGTCTGAAATAAATATCATAATATAAAAAGTAACTATTATAATAATAAGCAATTGTTTTCGTTGGTATAGTACAGGGAATTCTATTTTTTGTTAGGCACTAAATTCTACCTTTTTTTCTCTTTTATATTGCTAAGCTTGGCCGGTATTATTAGTTAAGGATAACAAGATTGGCAGCTTTTTTAAGTTTACTTATTGAAGGGATATAATCTTAAGGGGAAAGGATTGAAATCCTATTCGACCCTTCTTGTGACCTTTTGGTTTAACGTTTTAGTAAAAAATATATGGTAAAAAATTCACACACAACTGAAATGTATACTCGGTGAATAGATCCAATTACGTTAAAGGAGAGGACTGTACAACTTACGTTTAAATAATTCACAAAAGTAAATTTGACTTAATTAATTAAGTAACCTAATCTCTTATGATGTTATTATGAAATGTACCAGAAGTAAATAAATGAAGAGTGACTTTGGTCTTTATTTATTTTAGAGATATTTCATGCTAGGTGACGCTGTACTTACCAAAAATGTTCCAAATCAAATCAATATATGCGATTAATCCAGCAAAAATTGCGATCGCCATCGGTTGGTATGTAAATGGCCTGGTGAATGTAAGTACTACTGCGACACTGAAATCTCTTCATCAAATTAATAATAATGTTGATTGACGAGTAACCAGAACGTATATAAACCTATTTTATACAATGTACACTATGTAAACAAAATCCTAAGTGTCAATAGATAAAAACGGATGGATGCATGAGTAAGTTTGGAGATGATAATTACAAAGGGAACCCTAAAAATAGCTTCATGAAAATAAATAATATATCTCAAATAAATATCTTTGCTTACCTGATGTATAAATAAATATAGTTTATTTTACCAATAAATTACGAAAACACTAATGTTAATATAGATAACGCTGATTGTGTTAATACTGGGAGAAAAAACTGACTATTGCGTAACATTTTGGTACATTTTTATTTCTTCTGTAAACATATGTGCCAAGCTCTTATTTGGTAAATAGAATAAAATTGAAGCGAAGCCAAAATGAATGATAAAAGTATTCGTAAGCTATATAGTGTTCAATGATCATGTCTGATGGCTATACAGGCTACTGTGAATAGATATTTACAAATAGTATTTTGGTTTAGTAACTGTTAGATCAAGTAATTCATTAATTTTGATGTTGGAAATCCAATTCATGTATCGTTTTCTATAATTTATTTTGCTTCTCAGACTTAATTATTCAGTGGAAAAATGAGTTGCTTGTTATATATTTATATAAAAAAATCAGAGAATTAAATATTTTAAAATGGTATTTAACAAGAAGCAACATAACATATGCTACTTAAAGGTAAACAGTTTCATATAGCGCGGAAGTATATTTTTTTTTCCGGTAGGAATGAAGCTTAATATGGATTATTAACTCTACTGCTCCACTCAGGTTCACGCTGTATCCCGCACATGGCATGAATAGGCAGAGGGAACTTGTGAAACTAGTGTTAAGACACTCCGTTTCACTTCCGTTCCCCTCGTTCCGTCGTATTTGAGACATTGCGTGTTCAGTGGCGGGACTCAAGATCGCGTCTCGCGTTGTTATCAGAGCATGGAAATGCAAACTTTAAATACCTAGTTTAAAAATATTAGATATTTCACTTCCTCGAGTGGGTATTGAACCTATAACTCGTCGTTTTGCAGTCACACGCTTGTGCCACAGCCACGACTGGCAATTATTTGCAATTATTTACAATGAAATGTATTTAATTTTAATTTAGTTTACAAAGATATTTTCAATATTCTTTATGGTTTATAATAGAAAAAATAGAACTTAAAAACGCACGTTTATATAAGTAAATTTAAATAAATGTAGTTTTAATGTAAGGCTTCATCCGATTAGGTAAATGAAAATATCTAAAATTTGGGTCATGTATAACATATCCTTAGAGCCTGAGGTAGTTCGGACCGTATATACGAATAACATTAAAAAGATAACCTAATTCGTTTGCTCCAATTTGAATACGTAACTTAATTTGATTTACCACGTCATAAAGAATATCAATACTTCTTATCATTATATTTTTTTAATAATAAGAAATATTGATCTTTAGTAGGGTAGAGTTTTCACCGAAGAAGCATGGCATATTGAGCGGCAGAACTCAACGCCTCATTTTTTTATTTACCTGCTAACTTTACTAGACTTCATTTGTACCTACTGTTTTAATAGTGAATGTATGATTACGAAAATCGGACAAATTAATACCCAAATTGAGAAAAAGTTTGAAACCTAGTTTTGGAAATCCAGCAAAGTTCTTTGCGTATTATAAAAAAATCTTAAACATTACAAAGCATTTTTAACTAAACAAAATTTTCGTCCATTAGCACATATTACTATATATATTTAAACACACAAAAAATACTACTTTTTATATTTAATTTTTATTATTATTACTTGTAATACATTTAGCAACCTATTCAAAAATCTATGAGTTCTTTGTAGTAAATAAAGCTAATGTAGGATCATTCAATAATTGTAATTTAAAGTAAAGTAAAGTAGGTTTGGTATAAAAACGAATAAAAATAAGTGCATTTTGAATGATGTATAAATGTTTATTACAGGTCATTCCTGTACTGCACATAATTAATATATTTTTTTATTTTATTACATTTCTTCAGCATAAGAAAAACCATTAGAAAAATAATTAATTTCATAGATGACTCATAGAGAACTTTAGAATGTAGCTTTACTTTGTTTAGTGCTATTGTAAATATATATGTAGTTACAAAGTTTCTGTTTTCAAGTCTCTAGAGAAATAAAGAGAAGAAATGACTTTAAGTTGCTGCCAACCAAATCTTTACTTGCTTCCACCGCTGTTGTAGAACAAACTTACGACAGCAAATATATGGTGTTAGAGTCACTAGAGGTACATATTCTTGAAAAGGTTCTTTCCTTTGAGGATTTTAAACAATGCAAACGTAATATAATTCTAAGAAGATTACATATATATTATTGTTCGTATATATTTTGTTGATACTAGTTAAGTAAAACATTATACGCAAAAAGTCATAATTAATAATTATAAAGTCCACTCAAATTGAACCTTATGTAGTCTTTACGTATAGCGAAGTATCTAGGTATAGCATAGTTTGTTAACAAAACAACAATTCAAATAATTCACATTTCTGCATATCAAAAGATATTTTACACCATTGCTTTATTACTTCAAATTATAACGATTATATTCGTACAATGGCTTTAGTACTTTACAGTAGAAATAAAAATGCCTTGTCTTACTGACATCATAATAAGTAATAAGACGCGTAATAGAATATTATTAGCGTGAATTATGAATCGCTTGGCATTATCTTATAATGTTTCACGAAATTGCTGCAATAAAGAGGGACCAGGTTATGGCTTATCTTATAAAAGTGATTTAAACGCAAGCATTTATTCGTTGTACTCAAAATTCAGGTGGTCTGAAGAAAAAATTCTAAAGCTCTACTTAATGGGTGTCCATATATTTTTGTATTTTTTTTAGAAAAAGGTGAAGTGTGTGAGTCCTTACTTGGGTATAATATTTATTTGATGTAAGCTAATGTGTTAACAAATATTTTTAACGAATTATCTGTAAGAAATAAATATTATATGAATAAAAATATGTTTTCAATTCAAAATTAAAACTAGTGCACAAGTCATAATAGATTTATAAAACCAGCCTTTACACGAAGAGTTCTAAATAAAAAATATAATTTATAGTTTTAAATGTATCCGCCATTAGCGTTCATACCTCGCTGTGGGTTGGCACGCGTGGGAAATGGAAATATGAAACGGAATTTTAAAAACAGCTCTTGTTATTTAAAACAGAGCTCTAAAAGATTAAACTCAAGGACTATATTATATTAGACAATATTTTTTTAAATAATAAAAGTGTACCTGTTGCAGTACTATGAACACACGAAACACAAAGGATTTGGAATAAAATGTTCTTTTTGTAGCTGTCCGCCATAACCGCGTTGTAAATTACTAAGCTACATGTAAATGCTGAAAAGTCCACTGAAACACTATTCACTTGAAGATAGTGCCATGTTAAAGGTGAGAAAAAAAGGATTTATGTGGGCGTTTTTACTCAAGTCCTACTTTAAATGGTAATAAAGTATTATACACTTTTATCTAGGCGGGAAATTTATTGTAAGTACAAGTGCTTTTTATTTACATGTAGTGAATATAATTAATGTAGTGGAAACATTGTGTTTTATTTAAGACACTTCTATTACACACTTCCCGTCTTTAATTCCGATTCTGATTTTCCTAATGTACTCATTTTCATAAAAAAAAGGTATATTATTATTCTTTCTATATGATTTTATTTTTTCCTTAATAATATTTGTTAAATAATATAAAATAGAATGATATTAAAATTCAATATGTGTATGTATTTGTATATGCTCGTATATGTATGTGTATATGTATGTATATGTGTGTGTATATATGATACAATTATATATGACACAATTTTTATAGGACACAGCTATATAGAACGTTAGTAATTAGGAATTTTAAATTCGAGTACGAGTTTAAACCGAGGGAAAACTTGAACCAACTTGATGTACATTTTTAGTTTGTTATTTCTTTGTTAGCTTGGAATTTATTCAATCATTATTTCAACAAGGAAAGATCAAGGCAATCCGCTCTAGTCCCCACTTTCGGCCAAAAGTAAGGCATTGCGTGTTGAGTGGCGGAATTGAACGGAATTCATTTCAAGAAATGAAAAGAAAATATTAACTAGTTTATTTTTATCGAGTGTAGATCTAATACAAAATTGGTTTCAAGTCTGTTAAAATAATTTAATTGCCCCTACAACGCAATCTTCACCATTAATTGAATGCATATTCAATTAGTGCACAGTACTAACCTTATATTATTTATATCATGGTCTGGGTACAAAACGTAACATCAATTTCTGCAAAAAAATCTGTTTTCGAAAGAAAAGTAAAAAAAAATGAAATGATATATCATTTAGTTTTCCCAGTCAAGTCTGTATAGAGGAGAATTGATTGAAAGCTCGTAAAATAATAAAATACAAGAGATATCTATCATAAAAAACAACATTTTTTGTATACATTTATAACGTGTAAGGAATGTGGAGCATATTTAAGAGTTTTTTTTTAATATTATTTGTATGAAACATTACTATTTTATATGCTGTTATTTGTAGTTTATGTTTTATATATTTCTTATTTATATTACAATATATAATACTGAAGCTTTTTCACGAACAAGCTGAAAGTGGAAATTAAAGTGCTCTTTGCTAAAGTATCCATTTTACTAAGTAGCTTTTTCATAAATGATAAAATGCTCTTTATAACATTTTAGTTACTTATAATTGAATTTAGATATGTACTTGAATTCGAGGTAATGGCACCAATAGCCAATAATTACCAATGAAAAAATATATATTTAAATTATTTAGTATAAGATTTTTTTATCTCTAAACTCTGGATACGAATACACTCCAACTCTCTCCGTTACACAAAGTATGGATAGAGCTTTTCTCTCTGAATACGTGTGCCTTTAATTGCAAAATTTACTGGGTCATGATAAGGTGACACATGTATTAGCAAGTTACATCAAAGTGCACAACTGAAAAGTTGTCAAACAAAAATATTCAATACCGCATCGTACACAATAAACGTATCAATTTATCACCACTTTTTGTGAGACCAGTTCGAACACGATTCGCTTCTCACTATCTGTACACTTACAAATGGACACTCCTCAAACACAAAAGCCGTACAAGTGTAAACAAACATATTTTATTTTTGAACTTTGTGCCTTATCGATTATGTCAGAATATCTGTTGTTGTATATTTGTTTTCATTTTTTATTCTTTTTATAGCTTCACGCTGTTTTCTGTATATAGCAGCATAGCAGTATTGCTTAGATAATCCATTTCCATTCGGACACTTCCATTTCCTACTTTACGTTCAATTCTCGAGGCACAAAAGCTAACGAAAAAATCTCATTTATGTATTTGAAAACCCTCTAGGTAGATTCTAAAAGTAGATGTAAATTAAACTCATATAGAATGATTCACGTTATTAATTATACATGTGCTGTCATGTTATTTCATCTTATCTATCCCCAATAGATTTTCATTTTTCTTATATATTCCACTGGAATTTGGGTTATTATCAAAGGACTCTGGTGGCAATTTGTCACAGTTTCATTTTCTCGGCGTGGCGACGGAATTTGCGGAACAATTTACTATGAAATGCATAATAGCGTTATACTCGTATAGTCCCGACGATTTGAACAGAAATAGTTCCACGTCGCGCTGAATTGCGCCGCGAGAGTAATTACTCTAATAACTTGTACTTAGTTCATATATAATGTTGATGATTTAATTGCGATATTAAAATATTATAAATGAACATATTCAACAATTGCACCTGAACTCAGATAAGCCTCAGAAGTGTAGTTAATTAGTAAAAATAAGTAGTTAATACGTGTATCAATCGTTAAATTTATTTGTCCACATCGACAATAAAGATTACATTATTTAAATAAATACGTACATTGAATTTACATTAAATATCTTCATATCAAAATATCTATAAGACTTTGAAAACGTAAACTTATAAGTATTAAAGTTAGTATTTGCTCTCAATGAGGAAGATAAATAAAACTATCACTTTTGTTAACTAAGCACTTGTAAGTCGTCTGACTATCTCATACTTTTGAAGTTTTCAGTTAGCTTATAATATTAATGTACGCGTAGCTGCCATCCGAATATTTTGAAAATCGAAAATATGGCTTATTGGGTTAGGTGTCTGTTGAGAGTTCAGAGCGATGCAATTGAACTGTAAGTTAGAATTGAAAAGCATTTGGTGCCGATATGAAGGATATGAAGGTTATTCCAGAAAATATTTTATAAAATTTTCCTTTAAGAGATATAGAAATATGACTAAAGTTTTACGGTAAATAGTTACTTTGTTACATAATATCAGTATTTTAGGATTTGAGAATTGTAACGCTGGGCACAACCGTGACTGACGAAGCACGACCAATTTCGGCTTCGATATCCGCTAGAGGAAATGAAATATTGTATAATTTCTTTCTTACCTGGTATCAAGGCATACCGTGGTGTTGAGTTTCACCAGTCATCACGTTGTGCCTTCAGGATTCGGCAGAAATATCTTAACGGTAACGGAGTGTGATAAGATTATGATTCCAGATTTCTATGCGGAATAGAGTGTGCGGAATACAGTGTGAAACTGGAAAAAATCATGAATGCTTTTTGTTGTGTGTAAAGATCATTCGTAGCTTCTTTAGACACACACACACACACACACACACACACACACACACACACACACACACACATACACACACAACACATAATGACTCATATTTCGCGGAAAGTGGGGAACAGAACGGAGTATCTGGCCACTAGGTTCCCAAGTTCCCCCTGCTCTTCCCTGCTATTAATAAGATAAAGCATTTAGGACAATATTGTGTAAAAGATATATTTTTTTAATAATATACGGTTATTTAAAATAAAACTGGTAAGATTAAACCTAAATGAAGACAGTGTAAATGATCGATGATACGATCTTATCGTTCACTGAGCGGCCTATACTCGGTTGACAGCCCTGTAAACGGTATCTGTAGGGTGAATACAGATTATGATGGGTAAAGGTAGGGAAGAACGCTCTAGTTACTGGGGTAAAGTAATTAGCTACATGTTATATTAAAATATTATATATATATTCAGTATTTTATAACATTTTTTACATTTTATTCTTTTATGGTAACAAAGAATTTATATTCTTGTATAATATAACTATAATAAAAGTAATAATGAACGTTACTAATTATTACGTCTGTAGGACATCAAATTATTTGTAATTCAGATTAAAATTTAATTAATTAGCAACAAAAAAATAATCCAGTGTGTCAAATTTAATAATATAATTTATATATATCTCTCTAGTCTTTTCAAGAACTCGTTAAGAAAAATACTGCATAAGATGTTAATTCTTTTCTTGGTATCGCCAGCAACAGGTCTGTGATTTATTTGTTTAAAATATTTTCGATTTGCAATTTAACTTAAATGCGATTATTTCGTGGGTTGCAGGTGGCATAATTTAATGAATTTAATATTAACAAAGAAAACTTGTTCTTTTATATTAATTCTATGTATCAATTACACATTATTTTTTACGTATGTATCAATTATACATTATTTATTACGTACATTATTTTTTAGTTCTGATATTTTATATAGTAGATATTCTTTTGTCTTTTATATTGTAATACTTTTTTTTAACTTGATTTCAATCGAATGATAATAAATTGACTATATCCCATGAATTGTATTTTATCTGTCAGAAGTAGAACAGGAAGTGCTGTGAAAGATTTACTAGCGCAAATTGTAAGGAAAATCAAGTTTATATGTAAACTTTTTGCGATTTATTACGTATCATACTTTCATAATATGTCTATCATACAAAATATATGGGTCTAATAATTAAAGGATTTTTTTTTCAGCTTCACGCTGTATCCCGCACTAGGCAGGGTAGGCAGAGGGAACGAAAGTGAAACCTAGTGTTATGACACTCCGTTCCACTTCCGTTCCCCACTTTCCGCCGAATTTGAGGCATTGCGTGTTGAGTTGCGGAACTCAACGCCGCGCTTTGCCTTATTACCAGAGCGAAGAAATGAAACATTAAATATTTAAATTGAAAATATTAAATATTTCATTTCCTCGACTGGGGATCGAACCCAGAACCTGTCGGTTACAGTCACTCTCTTGTGCCGCTGCGCCACGACAGGCCTCAAAGGCCTTTTTATTAAATAATAATTAAAAAAAATACTGTTAGATTTTATCTTTTATTATTTTTACTTTTTTTTAAATTATGTATTATTATTTTAAACTATTATATAATTATTATTTTAAACTTTTTTTAAAATTATGTATTAAAGTCAGCTAAATGGTTATAGTAAAAAAAATATAATTTATTATAAATCTTTAGGTATAGATCTTCGTGTCGAAGTAGAACATTGTTTAACTATAAATTATAGTTGTGGGCTCGAGCCCAACTCGTGGGGATTAATAAAACTGCATGCCTTTGTGTAAACTGCGTAAAGTGTGAGAAATAATCGAAAATCCAATTGTTGTAACGTTCCTTTACGTAATACATACTTTTACTAGACAGTAAAATCAGATTAAATTTACTCTAGAAAAACAGAGAAAAGCAAAAATTGCCAAAATAATATTATTAGTACCTACTTGCTAATTAATAATAAGTTTAATAAGTTTTTTGTTACTTCTAAAAGCTTGCGCAAAGCTACCGTTGCCCAATTTTTTTACAGTATTATTTCAAAAGTTCTTTTTACGACCTCAGACTGTCGTTAGGCCAAAATCTTAGGGGCTTACAATGTCACCAAATTACAGCAAGGGAAAATATATTAAAGCTAACTTTTTATTAATATTTGTAACTAGGGTCCTGTCCAAATCTGCTCAAGCCAGACACGTTTCAATTTTACACGATATAATTTTATTTAATCATTACTTTAATATGAAAAAAAGAAAAGTTGCTTATTTTCTAATTGTTTTGTTCATTGGAAATAACATGTCAGTCAAAAGGAATTAAAACAATTTCCAAAGTTAGGTACAAAGTGTCTTATACGCTTTGTATTGAATAGAGTTTACGCTAAGCTCAAACTAAGTTACTTGGTAATAAGATTTAACTACAACATTTACAAATAATTATAAGAGACTTATTAAATTACATATTGTTTAATTTTACTGTTTATCTACACTTAGGTAAAAGGTTCAAAGTGTAGTTTCAAATCTACAGTTAGGTAAGAACATTTTTTTTTGGATAATGTATAAAAATTTTAATGCGGATTTGAATCCGCGCCTTTTGGACGGTTTCCAATTTAAATTTAATTTGCACTATTTTATTTACTAATATCAAAGACTCTTTTTCTTATTAATCAATACTAATCCCGAAACCAACATTTTTGCTAAATTAATAAAATTTTGAAACAATTTTGTCGAGCTAAATATTTTAAAATGTCGTAACTTTTTTAGTAATTAACTGTTTTAAATAAAACATATATTAAATGTTGAACGAAAGTTGTTAAAACATAGCAGTGAAAACTGAATTTAAATCTAATTAGCCAAAACATTCTAAAAGGCAAAGAGACAAAACTTTTAAAAATAACCATTTCAGGCCCTATTACATTTATAAACGTCCTCTGTAAGTAATGACTTACAGAATTATTTTTGTATAGATTTTCAACTTTTTAGAGGAGAATGTTTTTTTAGATAGAAAAGTACTTTCCTTGTTAAAAATGCACATGATGTATTTAAATTTATCTTCTCAATCCTAAGTAAAGGCACGTAGCGTTGGATTCGAAAATAAAAATAAATATGAAAAGTGAACTGTTATAAATACAAACAGAGAATTACATAATCAAGTAGAGGGAGAATTAGTATACTCTTAATGAGATCGGGGTATCTGAACTAAACTTAACTAGGTTTCCAAGTATCTTCTACCTACTGTACCATATGCGGGATACAGCGAGGTAAAAAATAATCCAGTTAGGACTACAAGCACTGAAGGTATGAATATAATTTAAAGCATCACATTATTAAATCCAAAGGTCGGGTTATACGATTATAATGTCACTGTCGGTTTGCCAAGAGCTTGTGGCTGGGGGAAACGTATGCCACGTTTCCCTTGACGATTTAAATGAAGGTTCAAATTTAAAATAAATGAAACAATTAAAAGGGTAACTGTTTAAATTTTATATTGTACTTACATGTGTGTTTTAATATTAATTAATTAGTTGTTTTATTAGATACTTGTACTCTTATAATAAAAAAAATATGTATATCAGTTTCTTGCTTTTATCACGCTCTTGCTCGCATATACCTATGTCCGGAAAGACTAATGTCAAAACATTCCATTCTACGTTACAGAATTCTCGTTCTATCGATAGTTTGATATGATTGGTACTGAATAGTGAAGTGATAACTGCAATTCCTGAGGTGTTGTTTCTTTCCATGAAAAGAAAAAAAATCCTCGAATGGACTTCAAAAATACGACCATGGCGTCTACAGTTAGGAAATATCTTATTTAAAATGCATACATAGCCTTAATTTGCTAATTCTAGTTTTTGATTTTGTTTACTAGTAAATGAATTTCGAGATATATTTTATTTATGTCGTTTTAAAACAATTCTAAAATTTATGATTACCGTACTAAAGTGGACCCTGCTGTTATACTAATGTAATAAATAATATATAAATTTAGAAAATTAAAATTATTCAAAAATAAACTATCTTATCGTTATTTTTACAGTAAATATTTCATTGCAAAAGCTCTTACTGTAAAGTGCAAAGATTTGTTACGAACTGACGTGTAAGCTCTTGGCACAATTGACTGTGGTTAGGTAGCTTGGAATGTTTACAAAAGCTTGTTCATTGATTTTTTATATTGTTCGGCGTAAGCAACGATGAGCACTATTACGAATAAATTGATATTTATTATAAACTATAATTTATTTATTCGATACTCCTCAAGAGAATTATGTAAAATATATATATATATATATATATATATATATATATATATATATATATATATATATATATATATATATATATATATATATATATATATATATATATATATATATATATATATATATATATATATATATATATATATATATATATATATATATATATATATATATATATATATATATATATTACTTGTTAAATGAACCACAGATTTCTAAATACTTGCACCTGTTTTTTAAATGATTTATATATTTACATAATATGCTGCTGTATGTGGATACTTTAGGTTAAGAAAAGTTATTTTATTCCACAACATATTTTATTGACAAAAATCTATTATATTCACGCTGTATACGGCAGGTTCGGCACAGAAATTTGAGTACCTAGTGTTAAGATACCCTGTTCCGTTCCTCACTTTTCGACGAACTTAAAGCATTGCATGGTGAGTGACGTTTTCCCGTGTGATAACTACCAACATCACAGCAAAGAAATGATAACATCAAATATTAAAAATAAAAATATAAATATCTCATTTCTTCGAGTGGGGTTCGAACTTGTCACGATTACAGTCACACGATTGTCCGTCCACCTGTGCCTCGACAGCATTTTCCATACAATATGTTTTAGACCTTAATTGTGTCCGACATAAATTATCTTAAAAAACGTTAGAAAATTTATCAAGCGGTAAAAGTATCAAAAACTTCTAGATTTAATCAAATATTTTTTAGTCAGAACAAGACTTAGTTAGCATCAGTGTTAACAAATGGCCGACTTAAACAAGATTGAATCCATGTTCGTGATGAAAAGTACAATAAGAAAAATACATTTTCTGTATTCTTTCTTTAGCACTATTACAGAGCATTTTTATTTAGGTTATTTAATTATTGTAACGAATATTTAAATTTCTAAGCAATTCTCTTTGGTTAAGTAATTTGATGAAGATCTTTCATTACGCTGAACATAAAAAAATTCCCCTTAGATCTACTCACATTTAATATAAAGCTATATAAATACACCTTTAATAATACATACTTTTCAGTGAATATGAAATATTTTTAGAAGGTTTGTAATTAATTAATACGAAAAGGTTCTATTTGATATCCAAATATTTATTGTAAAACGCGATGAGTATAGTATATTTTATCCCCAACTTATACCCAGGGATAACCTCAAAGAGCAGGTTTATTAATAAAAAAGGATTTATTATTTTGTTAACATATAGCGTATATCTCTCAGGCTATATGTTATATTATACATCCAAAATTAATATTCAGCTTACAGACTGAGTCTTATTCTATCTTACCACTCTTTAATTTATAAATATGTTTTTTTTTAGTATAACTTTATATGCTACGTAGCAGGAAATACGGAATAAACTTGGGATCATAGCGTTAAGACTGTTCTCATTAAGATATATCTGTTCCGGACTTTCTACCGAATTTTTCGGGTATCGTGAGTTGAGTGGTGGAACTCAACGCTGCGCATTGCCTCGTCACCAAGGTAAAGAAAAAAAATAATATGTCATTCCACAGAGTGGGATCAAACCCATTCCCAACAACACATTTCCAAAACAATAGTGGAAAAATAAATTAGTAACCATACGAATACGAATATTATTTTAGAAATTTAGTTGAGAACATTTGACAGATTATCCTTTTTTACTAACAAAATAAGTTACAAGTATAGCCTCAGGGAGTGCTAGCCTAGGATAAATTGTGTATTTTCTACCTCATATATGCTCATATGACTGACATTTTCACAGACAGTGTATTTAAAAATATTCTTCATGTAGCGTTTTAGTATAGCGTTATCATGATAAACTTTATTTATAAAGGTAATCTTTATGTATGAAACTTTTATATGATTTTTGTAGAGAAAAAGAACAACGTTAATATTGTAACAATATTGATATTAGCATAAAGGTCAGCCGTGCATTGTGATATGAAAACAAGAATTTTCTCCTCCTTCCTTTTCTTCCCGCAAAGGGAGCACCTATTTTCTCGTCCAATATATAGAATATTGGAGGATGAACATCCTTTAAAAATAAAAACAAAGACCTCTGGATAGAGATTCGAGGTTGGAATTAATTAACAAGGTGTTCGTACTGGATGTTCTAATTTATTAGGAATCTTTCATTTACAACGCTTAAGTTTCATGTTAGAATAAACGAGATCTTACCTGTTTTAATATAATAGATGAATGGTGGACCTGCGTTTGTCGCTATATGTATTAAAGGAGCAGCATAAGTGGATGAGAGCCGACGAGTGTGAGATGAAGCGGTAAGACCTACATATGTAATGCACAAAGCATCTTTAGCATGTTGAATTGTTTATATATTATGTTCAGTTCGGTGGCTTTAAACCGAACGCTTCCGTCGTAGGTAAACCAATTATCGCAATATGATGGTTCTGATTATCTCCGAATTCGGGCACTATTTAACCTTAGCAACACACACATAAGAAGCTGATTTTGTATATGTGTGTGCCTTTTCTCTATTGTGTATTGTGTGTGATGAGTCATGTTTTGGTAAATAAATATTCGTCGCAGCTGAGAGAGTTTGTCTTTAGTAAGGATGATCAGTCGTCTCTGAAATTTAGAGATAAAATATATGGACCAGAATATCTACAGAGGCTTGTGGGGTGCGGGTGTGGACTAACGTCGGAGGTCTTTAAAATAAATCTTAGTGCGGGCCTTTGGTGTTGTTAAACATAGTTTAGACCTCAGTTTTTCGCCTCGGCTTTCTCCGCTTCAACTTAGTTATTCTCTTTTCAATATAGAAATAAAAAGGCAGGGGCGTAAATATTTAATAAAAAAAATATATAAAAATTATATGTAATTATTAAAATAGTATGATATAATGTTACAAAGAGGCATCTTCAAGAACCTAAGATTAAAAATACTACAGGAATTCAAATGAAAATGTGCCAAGAACGAAACAATATGTTTACTTGAAACCACTTGCTACAAGCGAAGCGTATACTTACAAAAGGAAGACGATACAAATAATAGATATTTGTACCATTTCCTTTTTATGAATGAGAGACAATGTGACATTAATTTAATTTTTGTCTTTCGATAAAATTTATAAGATTATTTTTTTACGCATCAAATTTTTAGCTTCCAAGACGAAGATTAAAAAGGACAAAATATATATATATATATATATATATATATATATATATATGTATATATATATATATATATATATATATATATATATATATATATATATATATATATATATATATATATATATATATATATATATATATATATATATATATACATATATATATATATATATATATATATATATATATATATATATATATATATATATATATATATATATATATATATTTTAAAATAATTAAAATAATTGTTTTAGGCTTATCGCAGAACGGGTTTATCTGTAACTATTCGATCGATCCACAGCTTACTCCACAGAGTACTACGAATTCGCTGAAAAGCGGATTAGAAGCTTAAATTATTCAGGCGAGTAATTATATGTTATATCTTTTTTAATAGTCAATGAGTCTCTGTTCTTCATACTCGTATTTAGTTATAAATATAACATCATATATATTATATAAGTCCATTGCAACTTAGATAATGAACTTAAGCACACGTACTATATGTTACTTCACCACGCTTAATCTATATTTATAAAGTTGAATTGTTAGTTTGTTTGGTTGGTTGAACGCGCTAATCTCATTAACTACTGGTTTCATTTAAAATAGTATTTTTGCATTAGATAGCACATTTATCAAGGGATGCTTTATGTAATTAGTTATTTCTATTTAATAATACGGGTGGAGCCGCTAGTAAGCTAATATAAATATGGGTGCTGTCACTTTAGCAGAGGCCTGTCATGGCGCAGGGAATAAGTGTGTTAACGACAGATTATGAGTTTGATCCCTGTTCGAAGAATGAAATATTTAATATTTTCGAGTTAAACATTTAATGTTCTTATTTCTTCGTTCTGGTAACAATACAAAGCGCGGCTTTCACTTTCAACAATATATACACAATGCTTCAAAATCGGCAAAAAGTGGGAAACGAAAAGGTTTTTAAATAGTCTGCGCACCCTTCCATGTACGAGATACAGAGTAAAGTAAAAAAAATAATATACCACAGCAGTAAAAAGCATTTTATCTACTATTCTGCCGTAACTTCAAAAAATCAGAAATATAATCTTGTTAATGTTTTTTTTTTTTTCAGGGAAACAGAAGTGAAAGTGCGGAAAGTAGGATTTATTCTTTCGAAAATACTGTCACAACGTACTATAATTTGAAAAAAATATTATATAAGTGTACATAAAATTTAAAATATGTCATCTAAAATGTATATAGCATATGAATATTTTGTACATTGTATTATAATATACATATGAATTGAAGAACATTTGAAAATATTAAAAGTGTTGAGAGTTTCAAGTAAGTGTGTACTCTTTGTAATTAGAACAATTTAAAGCTAACCTTTGCAGTGTTTGTGATAAAGAAAATTAATTATTCACTCATAGTAATAAATTTTAATTAATTAACGCTAATTTGTAAACCTACTCGGTAATAAATATAAAGTAAAAAACATAAATTATATTCTAAATCAGATCCAGAACAGAATGTAATATCAATATGATATAAAATTTAAATATTTTTATACTCACACGACTCCAATTTATACGGAGTAAGCAGAATCGAATAATATGTCATTCTGTAACCATTTATCACAGATACTTGCTATAGAGACACTGTGTGTTTTATATGTTACTAAACTAAAAAAGTTACTTTTGAATAAGAATTATCGTCTATACTGTATAAATACAGTAATTTTAAATACTTAAAAATATTTTTTTCTTATTACTTTAGGAATATATTTCATTACTAATGGGAATTGAATCCAAGACCAATACTGTTGGCTTCTAATTCTGTTTTTAATATAATCTGACGATTTTTTCTCTTTTAAAAAAAAAAAACTTTCGTTAAATTATTTCATAATCGTGTCATGACTTGTAGAGGGTACTTTTAATGTTTTTGCTTTTTTTGGAACAGAGGTACGCACTTTTTAAAGACGTCCCCATATTTAGTAGTAAAGTAAATTATATATAATATTTATTAAATTAATTCCTATGTACTATCATTATTTAATATGACAATGTGTTTTTTTAATGATCAGACAGTAAAAGAGATCGGATTTAAAGTAATCCAGAAAAAAATCAACAGCAATGATGCAATTAGCGATTGTTCACCATTTAAATGACAGGAATTGGGTCTCCATTTTAAAGAATATTGTTCTGATATTAAAGATATATTTTTGAAGGCTAATTTAGAGGATGTACTACTCTTAAAATACACTACAAGACGAACTTATGTGTCATAGGTCTCTCATATTTGAAATATTTTGTAAAGTTTTTCTTCACTTAAAAGTTATCTATATCATATTTAAAGCATCAAAATTCGTTTATTCTTATTAAATAAGTTATAAATAAAATAAAATACTAGGTGATATCACTATTATTATGTGTGATATACAGCCATTAAAAAAATGTTAATGTATATTCATACAAAACCCCTAACTGTGTGGGACGTTACATTTTCTGTAAATTGCTTTGGAATTCTATTGGATTGTTAGACGACAAACAGTATTAGCGCCACAATGCAATTACTTTACTCAAAACGATACCGACGGGTAGTATAAATGTTGAACGAAAGAATTGCTACCAGCAATTATTGAGAACATAATAAAATCTCATTAAGTACGTGTAACGTTATTATTACATTGGAAAAAAAATATCCTGTCACTTATTGTATATTTAGGTACAATTTAAACACTCTGAACTAACAAATATAAGTTAATTACGAGTACTTGTTTAGAAAACGTATAGAAAATTGAACTTGAATGAATTGGATATAAACCCGCGTCTCATTAAGCTTGGTCGATACTACAAAATATTTATGTTGTTGGAATCTCTGATTTTTACAAGTTTCCTCTATCCTAAAGATTATTATTATATTAAATTTAAATATTTTTACTATTTTAAAAATATAAATCACACTAAGGATATATATATATATATATATACATATATATATATAAATAAGAATCTTTCTTTTCCTTAAGAAAGTAACGATTGGGTTAGTACTTTCAACATTATAAAAATATAGGTTACTTATTTATTTAAATACCTTTGTATATATGGATGATTAAAAAAATAAAATAATGCTAAAGAAATTAATTTTCAACTCTATTTAATTTTGAATTTTATGTACAACATGGAAACAATTGGTAATTTCCTTATGTTTTAAAATGAAAACCAGATTTACTTAACTTTAAATTAGTTCACAAACATATCAATTTTAAAATTTTTGCGAAGAATAAATGATAAAATATTAAAATCCATGGGTTTATTGTTACAGTAATGGAATACTGATGAGATTTTAATATCGCTTTCTATTATAACTTAAGCTATAATTTAAAACTAAAAAAATAAATATAATTTAAAACTAAGTTATATAGATATTATATAACAAAACTGCTATCAAAAAGTAATCAACGTTATTGTACATTACCCGGAGCGGTTCTTGGCTCTACGGCGTCGAGCTCGTAGCGCCAGTTGATAACCAACAGCTACAGCGAGCACACGCTTAGCTACGCTACAAGCTACGATCACGCTACGCTAACTTTCACTTGCATAAAATGTGAATAAGATATAACAAATGAATTATTAATGTATACGATTTACTATAAAATAAAAATTTAAAGCTAAGTTTGAACTTTTTGTGAAAGGACATAATAAAATGACTGACATTGCTAAAATGTTCTGTAAAAGAATATTAAGGTGAATTTCATGGTAAGTTTACAAACACTTACAATTGTAGTTCAAATTTTTTTTACAATGAGTTGAAAGTCTCGGTTTTTATAGTAAATCTGATATATAGATATTTTTGGATCGAGTTTTAAGACATATATTTTTATAATAAATATTCACTATATTAATCAAGCTCAAGACATAAATAGTCAGATATTCCTCATAATTACCAGGAATGTTTTTAGTTAATATTATTATCTCTTAAATATGATGAAGATGCAATCTCTATATAACATAATTTTAAGCAATCATTAACTTATTGAATTATATGACTTTTTGTTCTTCAAAATTTAAATATTAAAAATATGTAATAATAAATATATATGTAAATATGATCAAGTCAGCTATATCAAGTTTTATAGACTTTTAGTGTATTTATAAAAGAAATATAATAAAACTTTGTGCACATTGCTTTAACATGTAACAAATATTCTGTCTATTCATGATACATTCGTTCTACGTTCGATGTGAATGTAAGGCGTCCTCGATTGATATACATATGTACGTATGAATTTCAATTTCCCGGAAATATAAGGAACTGTATTCACATTTAAAGGAAATTTAATAATACCAGCTAACGTGATTTGAGAAGCTTCATACAATATATCATATTCTTTTCAAATCACGTTCTTAGTGACTGACTTAGGCTTGGTTTAAATGTGTACTGGTATTGGGGAATATATGTATATTATAATTTTAGAAGAGATTACATTAATATTAGTTAAACATATCAGTTTCAAAGTTTTTACGCTGTAATTATTCGTAATGTTTAATTTTGCATTGATAGAGCTATGAGATAGAGCAATGCACTTTCGGAATGCTGAAGGGTTAAAATTGATTATATTTTCTAAGCTATTTTACTTGAATTCACTTATGAAAATCGTAAGTTGGTAATTATTGAAATATGATGTGGATGATTGTAGTAAACAAGCTTTTCGTTCGTATAACATACTCGTATATTTGTTTGTATAACGAAAATTATAATCAAGAAAATAAGCAGAAATAACTAATTTTGAATTAAAAAAAAAAATAGCTATCTCAAAGTTTTGAATCTAAGTGTTAATATTCAACTTAATTTGTTGTAATATTCACTGAAGTTACAACTTCAGTGAATATTACAATATGCATTAATATACAAAGATCGACTAAGACAGATGATACAAATTATGGAGACCTTAATGGTAGTTAATATAAGGAAGATTGATGGTGACCGGACACATCCACTGAGGAAAATCGTTATTAATCTATTAATTTCCTTTACTTTATCCATTGCTAATATTTTACGTTGCCAAATTGAAAACTGAGATTATGAGATATTGGAATTTCCCATTTAGATTTCGATACTATTTTATAAAACGTAAAGGAATTTCGTTCATTAAACTTTATTATTTTAACTTAAATAATTTATATTGTTATTCATGTAAAAGAAAACTTCTTTGTTTTATAAATATCAAAAAAAGTAGGGTTGTACTTAAGAAACAATAAATAGGTTCGGTGATTATATAAAAATAAATAAATATGAATTGTCTATAATAAAGATATTTTTATGTTTTACATATTTCCTTAAATACACCGTTTCGGGTATTCCACTCAATGTAAAGTTTCGAATTCGGTAAATGTGTAAAACGATATGTAATTTGATTCTCGGTTCTTTTTGTCCATCTTTCTCTGTAAATAAAGCTTGGTTTCAACAAGGGTAATAAAATATAATAAATCAAAGAAATAAAACTAATCAGTAGAAATCTTTCCGTGTTTGAGCTATTTTTTTTTCTTCTTTTTACGCTGTATCCCGCACATGGCCGTATAGGCAGAAGAAACTTTTGATAAGGTACTCGGTTATCATTAAGACACTTCGGTGTTCCACTTTCTGCTGAATGTGAAACACTGCTTAGTCAGTCGAAGAACTTAACGTCGCGCTTTGTCTCGTTACCAGTGCGCAAAAATGATAGTATTATATATTTTATTTTTATGAATGTAGATTGAACCTGTCGCGTACACATACGTTTCAGTCGCATGCTTGTGCCCTTTCGCCAAGACAGCCCTAAAATACTAATAAGAACACGTTTTATTTATATGAGACGTTATATTTAAAGTATTTCCCTAAGAATGAAACAGAGTAAGCCCCAGGTGTTTGCTGTATACTTGTCCCTTGGAATTGGGAAGCTTCACATAATACTTATTTCCATAATATTTGAATAGGTTTTATTATTTTTACCTTTCTTCGCAAAACTTTATTTGAACTGACATACGTTTTTATTTCTCTTCATGCCAATGTTCAGTGGTTTGTGAGAAATGGTAGTTGTAATTGTACAGGTGGATACGTAATTCGTGTCAGGCAAGTATGGGCTTTCTTAAAACGAGATTATACACAGAGCTATGAGCTGAACACCTTTAACGTGCTACAGTGAATATCAACATTATTATTATAGGTATGAACCAGTGTTATAAGCATACTTAAATAATAATTATTTAACTTATTTGGCATTTGATTTAAGTTTGATCGTCAATATTGTCGTAGTTCGTAGAAAAATGTTTGGTTATGTTCTAACTATTTATGTAGGTATCAAGGTAAACGCGTTTTTTCGTGTAGATCTCGACCCCGTGGGAAATCCGGGAAAAAAGTATCTTATATAATGCTCCATAAACCCCTTTATTTTTTCGCTAAAGTCCCATAAAAACGGTACAGCTGTTCCGAAGATTAGCTAGGGCAAAAAAATATTGTCATTTCAAATTTTTAAAATCGTAAACTTTTAGTATCATATAAATCAACCTACAGACACTAGCATGTAACGTATATAAAACGTAAGATAACGTACATAGAATAGAAGTTAAAGACGAAGATTAATATATATTTTACTTTCACGCGGTATCCCGCAAATGGCAGGGTCGGCAGGTCATAATTCTAGACCATGAAGGGAGGAGATGATTATAATATATCTTTAAATAATATAGTTAAAATAAGAACAAGATGTTACACACACACACATTCTATACTTTAAACAATGTACGACGTGTAGACATAAAGAAACAAGCCCCTCGTCAGTCAGTATCGTAGCTGTTACATCACATGCGTAACTATTTACGGGTGAATATTAAATCATACCGTAATCCATCTTAGCGAAAATTTGACCCAAGCATCACAGCAAACTTATTCACTGAATAGTATATTAGATTAAATTCGGGGTTCTAAGGTATTTTGACTAAATAATTATTGCGTACAGATTTAATTAATATTATATGAATCAATTTTTCTCGTATTCACTTAGAAAATTATATATATTTTTTAATAATATACCTATGTCAGTACAATGCTTGTAATATATATATACACACACACACACACACACACACATTCACTTTTATTTTAACATAAGGAACAAGTCCTTACTTTTAAAAAAAAATGTTGAGAATTTCTGTACATTTTTCATATAATAAAGCGAAGAATTTATCATATAAACGGAAATACTGTCACCAATAAATGAAACGTGGCATTCAATAAAAAGGAGTCCATTTGTTTACTTAATGGCCTAAAAGTAATGCGTGGCACATTGGTACACCGTATAAACGTTTTACTTCCATTTTCTCTTGCCACTCTTCATAATAATCCAATACATGTCGGTTTGAGTGAATTGCGCATGTTAATACACGCTTCAGGCAAGTTAAAAATATCGAATTGCGAATTGTTTTCGTTAAATTTCCTTTGAAGATGTAACCAAGAATTTCATATATGGGACATATTATATTTGGAACGTGTCTTTTATCGTACATTATTTGACATGTCATGAGGAAATGGAAAATTAAGTGAATGTTCAATATATTTTTTTATGAATCGCTTATAATATTTTTAAGTGTTTTTTTTTTCATTGATATAATTAAAGAAAGAAGCTTTTTTTAAAAATCGTTATTGTGATTAAAAATTTTTATCTCAAATTACAATGGGCGTGGAAACGAAGGTTTCAAATAAATATTTATATATCTTGTTCATGATCGTTTAGTCATACAGTTTTTTTTTTGTATTATTTTCGTAGGCGCTTATAGCCTATTATGGCTAATTTTCTCGTAACAGTGAAAAACTTTTTAAAAACTTATACAATAATGTTATATATAGAAAGGATATTCAACCAACGTTAAGAAATACATGAATTAAATATTGATAAGCTTAAAATATGCATTAATGTATACATTGTCAAAATGAAAAGCGCAAAAGTTAAATACTTTATTAAAATTACCATTGAAGTTCACTCCGTGAAGAGGACGTGTTTCAGCCTTAATTCTGCTTGCATATTTCCTAAGTAAATATTCACAATATGAATACATTACGTCCCTTCCAAAACAGAATAGCGACCTGCAAATATGTGTCTTGAAATTAATTAATAAAGTAAGTATATTTCAATGCAATTGCATTTATTGAAATACTTGAAATCCATATTTATTTAGTAGTTTACTTATTATATTTGCATTTCTATTCTCTAATATCGAGGCAAAACACGGCGTTGAGTTTGCGTTAACACAAAATCTCAAAGATTTGGGGGCAAGTGGCGAACAGAAATTTCGTTTCTGCTCTCCACTTTCGTCCCAATCAGAATTACATAATGAAAATGGAGTTTCTTAATACTAGATTCCTAGGTGACCGTCTCGTGACCTTTGCCTACCCTGCGGGATACAGCATGTGGCTAATAAAATATAAGGACAGTACATTTACTGTTACTTAGAATCTCTAAAGATATATAGTCAAGGTTAATACCTAAACAATATATGTATGTATCTAAACAGACGAAAAGTAGTGTTTGTTTCGAAAATAAAAGTGAGAAAATCCAGTATTTTGCTATTCTAGTTATTTATATTTATAAAATTGATATTTTTTATTACATTTTATTATATATCTATTTACTTGCACCACTAAAAGCACACATTCAAAAAGCAAAATAAGTATTTAATTTAAACAACCTAATAAAGTTGGTACATAAATTTCCATTAAAAATTGTAAAACATACAATAATAAAACTTTTATTTTTAAGTTTCAACCTTTTAGTATGTTTATATGTATATTGTGTATATCATTAGTGTAAAAGCTTTTATTAGTATTTTAAATAAAAGTCGTTGTTAAAAACATTTCAAGAGATGAGCTTTGTTGAAAAGCTATGAATATTGAATCTTCATTTTCAAGCAAGGTAACACTTAACAATGTGATTTCACCTTGAGTATTTGAATTTTTTTAAGAAAAATAATTTTGTTACGATGTCAATGACTACATTTTATTAATATAAATTGTTTGTTTAATACGTACATAATGTACGCAAAAGTGATAGATACTTGTGCCTTTTTTTGTACAAAGCGCAGTGTTGAACATTAATATAGGATTAGAGTGTTTTAACAAAGTTCCGTTAGCATGCCCTGTAATCTATTGAATTCAAAGTAAACTCAAAATATATTTCTATCTATACTGTAAAAAGTATTCCTGCCCGGGTGTATGGAAAATTGATTTGTGTGTTCTTCAATTTACCCTTATTTTAATAATACTTTATTAAATATATATATATAAATATATATATATATATATATATATATATATATATATATATATATATATATATATATATATATATATATATATATATATATATATATGTATATAAGAATTGCGTTTAAATTAATATTTTAATATTAAAAAAAACTTTTTGGGTTTAAAACCAAGAATGGAGAAATACTTACATAGAAAATGTATCAAAAATTAGCGTAGCGGGACTTGAATCCGCGCCTCTTGCAATCCGTTTAAGACTCGCTCGTTCCTGATAGTGAATTCTTAAATAATTTTCGTGTTTACTAAAAGTAATAAAAATATTTAAGAATGGAGAAAGTTATATAAAATTTAATGTATTAAATTTTCTATTCAAATAAAGGACAATATACTTACTATTCAGGATTAAAAGGGTCAAAAGTGACAAAGGATAATTACATCGCCTTTCATATGCATTTATATATAAAAAGCAATTTTCTGTGCGCTCCGATTAGATCTCAGATTGATAGCGACCCAAAGTGGATTCATCAGTTCAAAGGAATATGGACCTTGCTATAATAAGGCATTTACAAATCACGCACAGTATAAGGGCGTCAATCTCACGATGAAAAATGTATGGAAATTTTCGTTCCGCTTATTTTGAACCTTGCATCAGAGATTATAATATTCTTGATTATTATTTTAGTATATGGTTTTGTATTTGAAAAGTGATACAGTGGGCGAGGGATCTTTAGAAATAAATATAGTTACTACCGCATCTAAAATTAGTAGCAATCGAATCCACGACCAACATTTGTATCAAAGCACGTAATAAATCATTATAATATTATAATCTTTTGCTAACTGCTTAATATTTTACTACTGCTTATATTAAACAAAAATATTAACGACAGAAAGAAATAAATTACTTTGTATTTATTTATTGTATAATTTAGATTTTATTTGTTCAGAATTATTAAATGTCCAATTAGAGGAAGATACGAGTAAGGTAAAAATGTTTTATGTAATTATCACGTTTAGCCGATTTATTCGCTTATTTAAATAAAACGGTACCTAAGTGAGTTTGACAATTTATCCAATTAGAGAAGTTTATCCCTAAGAAATAGATCATTTTAATATTTTTTTAGGAAATGAAAAGTTTTTTTAGGAAATGAAAAGGGCAAAAGCGACAAAGCTTTCTGTTTATCCCACTTTACCTAACTAGTTACAGTATTGTTTTATATCATTAGTTTTTGTCGTAGTCAATGGTATGTTTCTTTACTAAATTATATATATGTGGTCAATGTGGATTTCACGTGGGGAAAAAATTATCACATCGTTAGTTCACTTTGATAAGATAAACGGCGGCGTTGACTTCCGTGCACTAATTTGTCTTGCCACAATATATCTATTGCGATTTGAATTCACGACCACTACCTTTAAACAATCACCAGCATATTAAATAGAAAAAAAGTACTGTAGGTACTTTAAAATTTAACCTACTTTGTTTTATGAAAAATTTAATAATATATGTAGGTTATGTAATCTTACTGTATTTTACGAGCTTAATAAGGTTAAGTAAATAAAGTTACGAAGAGTTATGTTAGTAGACTAGTTTAGTCAAACAACCAAATAAATGGTCTATTTAGCCTCTTAGTCTCGTCTATGCAAGTTGTTATACTACTACTTAATACAAAGTTGAGAAAGTCCCCATCATAAAGTTATCCTTTTTATATTAATTTTTTTTCGGAGCGAGACTAAAAGCGGCGTTAAGTTCCACCACTACAACATTCAATATTACGAAAATTGAGATGAAGATGTATTTATTCTAATTATGTGAGCTTTCATTTGTTAAATTAAATGTTATGAAATGTTTAGGTACCACAATACGCCATAATAGCGCACTTCGGTAATTTTTATTTTAAAGTATTGTTTCACAATAAATAATGGAAAATATTTTAGACGTATACATAATTTACGCTCAGTTTGTATCCAAAAGGCAGGAGTTGAGTCCAGCTTCGTTCAACAATACTTACGTTTTCAATTTTTTTTTCAGGTCGATAATGTTATCAATATAGGTGATACATTCAATTCACATTTAGATAGAAATAGATAGATAATTCTTTATTGCATACACATCATAAAAAAATACAAATTAACTTAAAATAACAAATGAAATGAAAAAAGAAGATAACAACAAAAGAAATAACAGTAATACATGGAAGAAGTACTGCATGCAAAGGCGACCTTATCACTATTAGTGATCTCTTACAGGTAACCTAGGCATAAACACTCATTTATATAAGAAACATAGGAGTGCATATGAAAGTTTATTAGAAAAAAAAAACAATAATAATAGATAAATAATAATAATAATCTATAGATATACAGCATAATTACTATATAACACTCATATGTGTTATGCATATACATGACAAACGTACCTATCAAATAATATATATTGATGCATAGACATATACACACATATACATAGATATATACATACATATACATACACACATATATATACATACAAAAACAAGTATTAATACACATACATAAATACATAAATATTGTTACATATATATATACATATGTATTAAATATTACTTTGTTTTGCCAAATACTGATGCTTCAAAGCTTTTTAGCATTTAATTGAAAGTTTTGTGGAAAGTGGAAAGCAAAGTGTGGAATTCAGTACCCCTATATAAAATTAACTACTAAATTTACAAACAAGATCATTTAATCATATTTATTATATATAACTTTTGTTATACTATAAAATATACTTCAAAGTAAAAATAAACATTACGATGAAAAAGAAAAGTTTAATTAGTGTAAAGCTCACTTTGCCTTAAATTGAAGAGCTTTTCATTTCGAATGAGATGAATGTCATGAAAACTAACTCCCGTAACGAGGATGGGTGTGTCAAGCTTCGGTGCTTTCTTATTATGAGCTTCATGCCATGAATATATGAGACGTAAAGAATATCGTTATGATGATTTTTTTAAAAACTTTTATTTAAGTAAATCTGCTAGTTTCACGGTAAGGACCAAATTGTTTCATATAATAGAGAATTAAGCCCTAAAAAAGGTACTAAATTATGTTAAAGGCTCCTATGAATAAACAATATAAAAATATATATATATATATATATATATATATATATATATATATATATATATATATATATATATATATATAATATATATATATATATATATATATATATATATATATATATATATATATATATATATATATATATATATATATATATATATATATATATATATATATATATATATATATATATTAATTTTAATTAAAACCACCAATTTTTAATAAATTATTTTACTAAAATATTTCTAATGTGTCATATTAAAAGTCAATGTTAAATAAGATATACAAATGTTAATTATATAATATTTTAATTAAAATGTTTCTAGTACATGGATAGCTTAAGACGTATCTGTGTAGATAGTTAGTTAGTCACGCTCTCATAGTCATCCATTATACGCTCGTGATTATAATAGCGAGCCGTAACGACAAGTACGGGGAGTAATTAAAAGTGCTAATAACTTTGTTATTTGTAAGCAATTTTTAACTTTAAAGGTTAGTTTTTTTTACTTTAGATTCAGTTAAAAATCTTTTTCTTTAGTAAAAACTTTACGATAGTGTACATTGCTATACTTAAATTCTATTTATTTATAATTATTTCTTTCTTAGCTTCACATTGTATCCCGCACAAGGCGGGGTAGGCAGAGGGAACCCGGGAACCTAGTGTTAAGACACTCCGTTTCAATTTCGTTCCCCACTTTCCACCGAATTTAAGGCATTGCGTGTTGAGTGGCGGAACTCGACGTCGCGTTTTGCCTTATTACCAGAGAGAAGGAATGAAACATTAAATATTTAAATTGAAAGTATTAAATATTTCATTTCCTCGACTGGGATCGAACCCAGAACCTGTCGGTTACAGTCACACGCTTGTGCCGCTGCGCCACTACAGGCCTCTATACACGACAGGCTTTATAATAATAAATTATATTATATAGGAACTTTTTTATACATTTGGATCAAAGCAACGGAGCATCGTAACCTTAAGTTTCCAGATTCCTCATGTCTACCTTGCCATGTACGAAAAATTACAGCGTAAAGCTAAATGAAACATAATTTTTACAACATCATTTCCAACCGTAAGCACCATTTTTGTAATGTCAATTATCACTTGAGAGAATATATTGTTTGAGTTTTTCCATTTCGGCATCAGTGTTAATACACAATGTACTTTAAATCGAAACAACTTACTTATAAAGAATTTCTGACCTTCGTGCCAAAGAATATGGACGACGACAAGAAGTATTGACCTATAGTAAATACTTTTCAAGTCTAAAGTAAACGGGCTGCAGCAGACATTCGAGATTCTATCAAGGCGCCCCTCAAGCAAACTCCGGGCAAAATTCAATTATATTTTGATTGTTTGTTTGGTTATTGGATAAAGCAATTACTACGATACGACTCTACGCCGTGAAATGGTGCGAAATATTTCTTTGTTGATAATTTCGCTTAACGTTTTTGTGTTTGTTGCCAATTGAAAAAATCTTTAGGCGCAATATAAACTGCCTAGTCCTTTTGTAATCTTTTTATGACTTCTTCTATTTGTTTAGCATTTATGATAATGAAAATGTTTAAATTGAATTCTCGTTCATTGATTAAGAATATTTTTCTGTAAAACATTATTCATACAATTGAGTAATAGAAACCTGTCGTGGCGCAGCGGCACAAGCTTGTAATTGTTAACGATAGGTTGAGGTTTCGAATATAATATTTTCAATATCAATATTAAAATCAAAATAAATATTTAAAATTTTTATTGTTTTGCTCTGGCAACAAAGCAAAGCGAGGCGTTCCGCCGCCTTAAATTCCGCGGAAAGTGGGAAGCGGAAATGGCACGAAGTGTCTCAACACTAGGTTCTCAAGTTCCCTCTAGCGACTTTGCAATGTGCGGGATACAGCGTGAACAACAAAAATACAACATTTTTGTAAGATACTCCGTTCTCATTTAACACTCCTGTTTTCCACTTTCTGAAAAATGTTCCGTTTCCACTGAAATCGAATAAATCGAATTAAATCCAGCCAGTAGTATATAGATACCTGTATATGTTATATTTTGAGGTTCTGAAATTTATACTTACATTTTAAATGTCTTGAAACCTTTACATATGAAAAGTTTATAGCTAGAAACGGCTAATTATTTTGCGAAATGAGCCATTTAGAATTATATGTTCGTACATTACCGCTCTTACGGTAATATATTATCAAATTCAGCGTTAATTTTCTCGCTGACAAGTATAATCATTAAAATTTTGAGTTCATTGCTAATGATGATATATGACACTTTACGAAATTCTACAGTAAATTATATATATGTTATATAATTTATTTATATATCTAGGTATTGTCTTTACTTCAAGTTTCATGGTAATTTCATGGCCTAAAAATTGTTTCACGTTTAAATATAGAAGACGCGTCAATTTGAAAACATTCCGCTTTTTCAAAAAATTAAATGTATAGAAATAAAATGTAACAGGACTTCATCTGGTGTAATCCTTATTAATTGCCCCAGCTTGGGATTGTAAGGCTGGTTGTGAGTTTAATCTAACTCGGAATGAAATATATATATATATATATATATACCAAAGGCAAACCGTAGGTGAGAAGAGCTTAGGTAACAAAACATTCTATGTCAATTGAAATTCGAGATATAATGCAGAGTGTAGTGGAGATCTGCGCCACGCCACATTATTTCATTCGGTATATATAAGTGATTAAATTCTTCTGCCGATCGAATTGATCAATCGTTGTATTAAATTAAAAGAAAAAAAAAACTGTTTTATTATTCTTATTCAAGATAAACCTAATAAACACAAATGCTTATAATAACTTAAGTACTTGTTATGTCAATGTTTTGAATTATTTTATAATTTTCCTTGCTCCTCCTATGTGTGAATATAAATTTAAGAAAGGTAACTTGGGAACCTATTGTTAAGATAGTCCATTCCGATCTCCACTTCCTATAGAATTTGAGGCAATACGTGTTGAGTGTGATAATTCTCTGCTGCGCTTTACCTTGTTGCCAGAGTAAAGAAATGAATATATAATATAAAATATTTCGTTTCCTCGAATGAGATCGAATCCACAACCTGTCACCCTTATAATCTCACACTTGTGCTTATGTGCCACTATATTTACTAAGCCTTTACTGAAGAACTTTATTGCTGTATGTTTATAGTCGCCCACTTGTGCCCATGGGCCTTTATTATATTTATAAGGCCTATATTATAAGTAAATGATAAATTAGAATTTTCGCTTACATAAATTAATTCATTTGAAGCTCTTATTTCTGCTTGCGTAATTAACTAAATAACGTAATTACGTTAAACGACCTAACATCGAGAAATTAATTAATTATTATTAATAGAAAATCTTAAATAGAAAAATATAATAGAGATACTAGCGGCCCGCTCTCGGCTTTACACATCTGAAGGATGAAAAATAATCGTATAGATTCCTTTTTACGTAATTTTATTAAAGTGTTTTAGGTATTGTTAGTGGGTTATATTAAATTTGGTCGTCGTTATATATATACACTAACATTTTTCAAATTTCATTTGTTTTTGCTCGTAAAAAGAAACGAAAAAAATTGTATCTTTCAACGTTGTAAGCGCGGGTGTTTCCCCACGTTAATCTCCTTTCCGTAGGTTTATTTTTTAATTTCATGCTGTATCATGAACATAGCAGGGTGGAATGTATTTTCGGATCAATCTCATGAAAATCAGCTCAGCAGCTCTTAAGGCTAACCGATACTATATATTTTATTACTTTTTACTGGACAAAAGTATAACGTAAAGTAATAAAATTTTAATTGTCAAGATATTTTATTCTCTTCGACTCACCCAATTGTGAGACACTACACGTGAAGTGACTGAACTCTATATATATAAGAAGAATAGAAGAAAATAATAGAATAGACGGAACTTAGTAACCTACTGATAATACACTCCGTTCTAATTCCCAAATTATGTTTTTCCGAGGACATGAAAATAATAAAGGAATAAGAAATTATGCTTAGTAACTGGCAAATACGAAATTAACATGATGTGCAAAAGACCATTTATTCAGCAATCTGTAAAATAATTAAGCCTGAAATATGCTAATCATAAGTCCCTTTTGGAATTTAGATGACGCTAATGACATTATATATGGGGCAAAATTAATTATAAAATGTGGGTACCGTATAATATACGAGCATAAAATATTGTTGACTTAAAGATTTTAATGGATATTTATTTTGTTCCTCATTTTTCATAAGCATAAAATTACAAAAGAAAAGAAAATGAAACCTTTAAAGGATCACTTTGTCTGTTCGATTATTTATCTCGAGATTGCATTTTGTATTAATTTAGGCCCTTCAAAAAATACACAATATATTTTTTTTTAATTTTTTAAAGTGTTATTCCACACTTAGAGAAGAAAATTGAAATTAATTAGTAGTAAATGTTCCATGTAGTGCTTCTTTATATATCTATTAGAAAATCGTTAAAAAAAAATATATTGTTAGGTATATAATAAAGAAATCCTTTTTGCTAAACGAAAGTCCTAACTTAGATTAAATACGCTCAGAACCTTTAGCAAAGTTTTATTTGTTAAACTCTAGTAAACTGCTATAGTTACTTTGTAATTAATTCAAATAGCTCAAGATTTAAACAGTTTTTTGAAAAGTGTCGCTTTTGTTCACAACTTTTACGAAGTAAGATATGAAGATAAACTTTAGACCTTTCAGGAATTAAAGACTGGTAAATGAAAGCGGTTAAACGCGTAGTTGCTTTTAGCGGTTGCTTCCGGTTCTCGAACAATCTTGTTCAAAGTGATGATAGAACTTACAGCCCCAGTTAGAAATGTCAATTAGCATCTTAATAACATTAAATCAGAACAAGACGCTCTGATAAAAGCGCGGCGTTGGGCTAGTCAATATGCAAAGTCTCGAATACAGAGGATCGTTAAATATGGAGTGTGGTCTGCGGGAAAAAGTAAGATATTGATAACAAAGGTGTGAACGTTTCTAAGTTGGGATTTGCTAATAATATTTTACGTTCACATCTGAGTCAGAAAATTAATATAAAATAATATAAAATATTTTCAAAACTACCTTATTTTCTCTATCTAGCAAAAAAGGGTAAAGCCAAGAACGACATGATGACCACGATCGCTCTGTCAAGATCGTAACATCAGAGAAATATTACATTATTTCTGATACCACTAACGAGGAAACCACGAGTAAATAACCAAAAATACTCAAAACTGTTTTCTATAAATTGATTTTTATTTTAATTTACTTGAAGTTTACGTTAAAAATACCACAAAGAGAAAATTACGTCTAATATTTTATATCAATGTGTTTTATAATTAAATTAATTGAATTATCAATTTAAATTCAAATATCTATAGATGCTTTGCTCCTTAAGCCCTCACATTCATTAGGGACTGTCATAAAATTAACATATTATATTAAAATATACCTTGTTTCATTGTTATAAAGTCTTGTTTCAAACATCTGATATATTTCCGTGAAGCTAATTACGTTCGAATAACATTCTTCATTGTATGTGTAGGGTAAATAAAGTAATTTTATGTACATTTTATTGGGTTTTGGGCGTAACATTAGTATTGCGTATAGCTCTAACACTAGATTATATATATACATATGTATATGCTTAATTAAATTAAATGGATCCCTTTCGGTTTTAGAATTGCCTTATTTTGTTATGTGGAATAAAATATCATGTGAAAGTTTGCCTTGTGTGGGTTCAGGTCACGTAGCTGTGAGCTGTTTGCTCTTTCACTGACAGCGGCTAATGCTTACCAAATTTATGTCGGAGTAACATAAAAAAATTGACAGGCTTTTTTAATTTGTGTTAATGGAAAAATTATGCAGTGTATTTTATTCAATGAGATATTAAGAATACATTTTTAAATAATTTATTTCAAAATTGTTAAAACTAGTGGTTACTCATAAAACTTATAGGCGGCAAGCAGGTTTATATGGGATGTACAATTTAAATATATTTATTTAATAGTAAATACATATTTTAATATCTTATTATCATTTTTTTACCGTATATCACATAATATGATAACTTGACTTGACATATAACCTTTTTTAATATTTCATACGAATATCACAGCAACATGAGCTCATTCATATCACATAATGAATGCAAGTGACATTCGATTTCCGAACGAATTCATTTCAGCCATTGAATCGAGTTGTTCATATAAAAAATAATTTAAATTGATTTTGCTATTAAACATATGTAGTTAAATATGTTGACTGATATTGTTCTGGTGCTATATGACTCTGCTTGACTTGACTCGACTCTGTTAAATTTCGCCACTCAACAAGCAATGTGTTAAAGGTTGGGCGTAAGGTGAATTCCTTCACCACTACTATTTGTCACTTAAGTCACTCTTGTCTTAATACTAGACTCTGCCGATCTAACGTGCTATACGCGGTACATATTCGTAGATACATACAAATTATTCTCACTGCCCTTGTCATGTAAATTATAGGTAGACGTGAGATCCAGACGGTTATTTTAATTACAATTTCCAGTAAAATGCTAAAAGCTAAAATGGAAATAAATTTTGTTAACAAAATATATCGTATCGTCACATAGCAAACGTCCATAGTGAGTGTTGTTCTAAAAAAATAACTAAATCTATTTCAATTTAAAAAGTAAACGGTGTGAGAGCTTGTATTTTTCAAACTGAATAACTTTTATTTGTATTTTCCGAACCTGCAGCATTCATCAAATAAATATTTTTCGTTTGTAGATTTTCATACTAAAAAAAGATTATTGAAACATTCGTGGTCATAAAAAACAGTTGAAACAAATATGTACATATACGTGCTATGTGTGCAACGTGCTACGTGAATATTCGTGGAAAATTGACAAAATATTCCACTAATAAAGTGGTTAAAACTTTTGTTATTTAATAATTTGAGGCCGTTGTTAATGCACTGTTAGTGCGGCGATAGTAGATTCAATTCCCACGGGGGGGACACAAATTATTTGTTTCCTCATACAAGTAATAAGATCTTGAGTTTCACTATGCCTTAATAATTAAACAACTTTATATAATTTAGGCGGAAAGTGGCGAGTAGAATATCTTATTGTTTCCTCTATCTATATTTGCCCTGTGGTTCCGGCTTAGAATAGGATAACTCTGGTACTGATGGTGTAAGTAAAAGGCGACGAAAGTACGTTAATGTACGTGTGGCAGAGTCACGTTGTCAGCGATAAAACCAATGGCATGGGCAGACTCCATCGGATTATTACCACCACCACGGCATTTCAAACCGACGTGAAGCCGTGGCTTTGGTCACTGATTTTGGCATTAGGTAATGCCGGGTATCGGTATCCATCCTCCTTAAAAACCGGCAACGCTCCTGTAGCTCTCTGGTGGTACACGGGGCCGTGGGCGACGGTAATCATTTACCATCAGGTGACCGTACGCTCGTTTGCCGTGTCTTTCCATAAAAAAAAATATTTTTGATGGATATATGTAGTACAAAATTAAAAAAAGAAACGTTTTGTTTTAATACTTAAATGTTATCGCTCAGGCTCATAACAGGAAAAGCAAAGAAAACTTTCTGACCAAAGCTTATTACGCGGCAGAATTCAACTATGACTCTTGTTTAATAATAAAATTTATCCATTTTTTTAAAAATACTATGAGTATTGTTTGTAGCTTGTAATTTGTATGTAATTTTACGAATAAACTGAATCCTGCATATAACAGCTCCGACCTCAATCGTGTATAGAGAATTAGTGTAGTGAATTATTTTTCTTATACTAAATTTATTTCGTAAAATGTGGCAATAAAAGAATTGAAAAGTATAGGGAGCCCAGTAAGTATTGTGAAATGTACAACAAACAATAAACTAATAAACCACTTTTTTTTTATAGCTTCACGCTGTATCCCGCACGAGGCAGGGTAGGCAGAGGGAACCCGGGAACCTAATGTCAGGACACTCCGTTCCACTTCCGTTCCCCACTTTCCGCCAAATTTGAGGCATTGCGTGTTGAGTGGCGGAACTCAACGCCGCGCTTTGCCTTATCACTAGAGCGAAGAAATGAAACATAAAATATTTAAATTGTAAATATAAAATATTTCATTTCCTCGACTGGGGATCGAACCCAGAACCTGTTGGTTACAGTCACACGCTTGTGCCATTGCGCCACGACAGGCCTCTTTCATAAAAGTATTTATTATAATTGTACAATCAACAAAGACTTAATGACATTGTAAGTACAAAAACGGATTGGGCTCGAACGAAGTCTAGTATAATTGCAGATGATTACATCTGTGGTCGTGGATAATGTTTTCCTAAAGTTCTTTGCTTAGTCAGCCTGAAATATCTGGCGTGAGATGTTTTATGTGAATCAAAGGCGTGCTTCCAACGCTGTAATGGTCTAAATGCCTCTTTGAACCTACTCTTACTTATACTTCTTGAAATATACTCTATTTTATTACCAAAAGCAAACAGAAAGGTTTTAGAGTGACCGATAAAAATGTATTATTAATTAATAAATACAGCTAAATTATTTTTATTGTAAATTTAATTTGAGCACATTTAGACAAATAAAACTTAACTATTTACTGTTTCCAATATCAGTAAGTATTGAGAAATATCAAATAATCTTACTTTGATTGATTTAAAAGCAATTTTTTTAAAGAAATCCCACTTGATTCAACGAGACATGTTTCATTTATTAACTTCAAATGAGACAGTGATATATTACGGTAACGGTACCATTCGAAAAGGTACTTAAGAAGTGCTAGCAAAGACATACTAAAGTGAATGACTGAGCAAAAAGTCAAAAAGTTAAAAAGTCTTAGTGCTAGCGGACCTAAAATATATTTCCTCTTCCTTCGTTATTCTTCTATTGAGCGTGAATCTGAAAGCTGTATTCAGTTCTCTCTTTGCTCTTATTTCAAAAGAAACGTTAGTAATAAATGACAATTTTCTTATTTATATTTTCTTATTAACACTTATAAAATATTGTAGACGTTCAAATAAATCATTTATTAAGCACAATATTAAACTGCAAAGATTCCAGAAATAATGTTTTTTAAAAATTTATATAATTTAGGGTAAGCTGATAGCTATTGTAAAGATATGCTATCTATCGAGAAAAAAAGCCCAATTCTATGTGAATGGGTTTTGTGGTTTTATTTGACTGAACAAACATATAGATATCCATACATTCAAATGTATTTATTACCATGATATGGTAAAAATAATTATTTTATTACTGAGTTTTTTTATATTTAACACGTAAATCAACGCAAGTGCAAGTCTTTTGAGGACATTAACTATAATAATATATTTTTTTCTAAATATTCTTATAATACATACAAAATATAATCTAATTTTATATATAAGATTTACGATGACGTACAACACATATCTTTATTACGTTGCTAGTTTTTTTTGTTATCTGCCTTTGATTGCGGTGTCTACAGGGATCCAATATTTGCTTATGCTGGAATTTGACACAAATATGAAATCAAAAAGGGCAAAGATCGGTTATACAATGTTATATTCATTATCATACACTTTTTTTTTTTTCAGCTTCACGCTGTATCCCGCACGAGACATGGTAGGTAGAGGGAACCCGGGAACCTAGTGTTATGACACTCCGTTCCACTTCCTTTCCCCACTTTCCGCCGAATTTGAAGCATTGCGTGTTGAGGGGCGAAACTCAACGCCGCGCTTTGCCAGATGCCTTTTATTACCAGAGCGAAGAAATGAAACATTAAATATTTTAAATTGAAAATATTAAATATTTCATTTCCTCGACTGGGGATCGAACCCAGAACCTGTCGGTTACAGTCACACTCTTGTGCCGCTGCGCCACGACAGGCCTCCTATATTAATATATACACATGTATATATTAATATAGGAACTTCCTTATGTCATTCAAAGTGTGATATTTGCTTGTTAACATCGCTTATTAATGACATTTTAAAGTGAAAATGTGAAATTTTAATTGCATATCTGAAACATTTGCGGTAACTAAGCTGATTATATATTATGGTATGGCTCTTTGATTGTGGCGTTCCGAGCGTGCCAGTTGAGCACATATCACTTCGCCAATGTCACGTTGAATGGAGAAGACACGAAGGAGGTTGTACGGTAGAAAAAAAAATATTACACAATAGGAGAATGCATATTAAAAAAAGGAGATCAAGTTAAAAATTGCCTTCACCTATAACAAAAAAAAAATACATATATTAAAATAAATATATACATTATCTATACACAGGGTTAGTAATAAGAAATATATAATACAAAGGTGTTAGTCTACAATTTAATATTATTATATCTAATATATTTACATAAAAATTTACATAATGGACTAAACACAAACATTAACAAACATTGAACATTAAGGGGACTGGGAACTTTGTGAGGAAGGACATCATATAAGGGATGGATTAAGTTGGGGCATGTAAAAGAATGTGATAAGGGGAACCATCGTCTAGACCACATTCACACAGTGAGTGGTCCCTGACCCTGATCTTAGCTAGATGTACCGGTGTGCTCGCATGTCCAAGGCGCAAGCCACATATGGTCGATATTATCCTCCGTTCAATAAATTTTTGAGAATAAAACCATGGCCGCCTGGGGATATTAGGTTGAATCGCAGCATAGAACTTACCTTTCTGGGATTTTGACATATTCCAAAATTCAGACCACGACACATCCAAATGAGTTAATGCAAGGGACAACAGATCCTGGGCCGAAATAGAAAAGTGATCCAAACTGCCACACTGGATGGCTAATTTTGCGCAAGAGTCTGCAGATTCATTCCCACTGATTCCAGAATGCCCTGGAATCCATGCCAAAGTAACAACCAAACCTTGTAAATAACATGAGTACAGTTCTTCACGAATCCTTAAAATAATTGAAGTTTTAATTTACTATGAAAGGGATTTCCCTTTACAGCTAGTATGCAGCTTAATGAGTCAGTACAAATAACAGTCTGTTTAAAGTCATGGGAGAGTGTGAACCGGATTGCTTCTAACAAAGCAACAGCCTCTCCAGTAAACACGGATGATTCGGGAGGACATTTAAATTGTAAAATAATTTTGAATTTTGGTATCCAGCACGCTGCACCAACACAGCTTTCGTTTGAAAGCTTTGACGCATCTGTAAAGATAAGGATATGATTTAACCAGTTTTCATTTACTATGGCTTGGAACTTTGTGTTAGTGTCAGCCGCTCCCTTGGTCAGGCCAAGATTTGTAATGACAGAGGGATAATGTACTAAAGCTTTATAAGGCGTACAGAATAAAGGGTTAGTAGGATAGCGGGACAGAGGATGAGGAAGGGAGGTAAATTTAATGAAGCTAGCAAGCAAGTAGGGAAGCGGCTTGCCACGAGGAATAAGGTCAGCTAACTCAGATAGCTTAGACCACAAGGGATGGGAAGAAAACTGTAGCATTTTACCAACAAATCGATCAGATAAAAATTGACGACGAATAGGAAAAGGTGGATCAACACACTCCACCTGTAATGCATTGGTAGGGGAAGACCTCATTGCACCTAAAACAATTCGAAGGCATTTGTACTGAATTCTGTTAAGTTTGTCAGTAGCAGCTTTATTAAAGGGGTCTAAAATAAATAACCCGTAGTCAATATGACTACGAATTATTGCATTGTACAGTAGTTTTTGAGTAAAAGGGTGTGCACCCCACCACACACCAGACACAGCTCTTAAAGCATTGATGCCTTTTTCACATTTTTTGCTGACATGTTCAAGCTGATTATATATTATGGTATGGAGAATTTCATTTTAACTCGCCGACTTTATTAAGGTTCAAATATTTTACCGGAGTAAAATTTTCATTTAGTTTTCTTGTACTTCTTGTACTTATAATAGAAATAAATAAATGATTAACTTTTTTTTTATTTCTAAGAAAAAAAGCAAAGAAAAGCTAATAACATTTTTCCATAGCTGAAATATTCGCAAAAAGAAATCCTTTGAAATCTAAAAATGTCTAGAATAGTTTAAATAACCAACTACGCTTAGTACGTAGCAACAGTTAGAAATATCCAATCTTCAGAATGATTTAGGATGTCTCCTTTTTTGGTATATTATGATTATTTTATAGAGCGTTCTTCAATTAGATAACAAAAGTAATGTTTTGTTCATTTGCATTCAGTGATATCAGTTATGTTTTTTTTTTACTTTCATGTATAAAAACAAATCAGTTTTCTCTAAATACATTAAAGTTATATTAAAAAGAGGCCTGTCGTGATGCACGAACACAAGCGTGCCACTGTAAAAACAGCAGATAGTGAGTTCGATCCCCACAAGAGAAATTTTTTTTTTTTTTTTTTCATTTCTTCGCTCTTTTAACAAGACAAAACGCGGCGTTAACTTTCTTCCGCCACTCAATACGCAAAGCCACAAATTTTTCGTAAAGTGATGAACAGAATTTAGTGCCCATTGCCTACTCTGCTTAAATATTAAATAATTATTCATAAAATTTTAGCCAGAGAAGCCACACGAGGGCTGCGTGTTTCATAACAAAATCAAATAGCTATCAAAATCATTTAATTTGATCCAATCAATCAACTTTTAACAAAAATGTTTCGAATGTTTGTTTTTGTTTTATCAATAATAACTATCGCTGTTACGCGTGACCACCACTTTATGCGAATAACATGAACTAGCCGATAAGTGGACAATCGTTTCATATCGCCGTTGTAATTATTATAATTGATTTGATTTCATAATTTCAACACAAAATTCGGCGCAGCAGCAGCAAGCGTGTGAAACTGTCAACGATAGGTTGTGGACTCGATCGCCACTTGAGGAAATGAAATATTTAATATTTTCAAATTAAATATTGAATGTTTTAATTTTTTTTGCTCTGGTAACAAGGCAAAGCGCGGCGTTGAGTTCCGCCAATCAACACGCAATACCTCAATTTCAGCGGGAAGTGGGAAATGTGAGTAAAACAGTGCTTAGTACTAGGTTCCAAAGTTCCCTCTGCCTACCGCAGGGTAGCTGTGTGGTATACAGCGTAAAGCTGAGAGAGAGAGAAGTTATATATAAACTCAAAACAAGTGTCACATGATAATGTCATATAAATTGTACATTTTCTTAAACAAAAAATCAAATAATATCCCGAATGTCAACTAAATACATATTCCATTTATAGTAAGGATGAGAATCGTCGGAATAAGCGGCCGAAACTTCTAACGTATGTCATCATCGAATACACATTAGGCGTAAATCAGTAAAATGATATATTTCCCTACATACATGTAATTTAATATACAACCCAAAAGAAACATTGCCATAAATCTTTCTCATGTGTGGCAGTTGTCCTTATGCACTTTAGATTTGTTTTTTTGCCGATTGGTTTTGAATTGGATACTAAAAGCTTTTAGTGATGTTACGATTTATTTTAGCTGGATATTTTTTATTGGACTATTCTGCTGTAATCACTATTCTAGTGAGTGATTTTTTTGCAAAACTTAACGCCACACTTCATTACTATTAAAACATTCACTCACTCACTCACTCAGCTTCACGCTGTATCCAGCACATGGCAGGGTAGACAGAGGGAACTTGGGAACCTAGTGTTAAGACACTCTGTTCCACTCCTGTTCCCCACTTTCCGCCTAATTTGAAGCATTGCGTGTTGAGTGGCGGAAGTACTATTGAAATACTTTTGTACTATTAAAACACTTTTACTATTAAAACACTTTAAGTGTATATAAATATTACCCCATCCATTTCCTTATACTGAGAGACAATTCTGATGGAGTACGTCACAATTACGTCAATGTTGAACTTGGCTTAAAAACTTTTAGTATGCGGTTTTGTAAGTTATTTCATTTTGCTTTACCAATATAAATAGTTTGACTTTTGAGATAAAAAGTTCATAGCCTATGACGTAAATGCTCGCCAGTTAATAATAGAATAAAGTGATTAATGAATATAAATCGTTTTACAAAAATCATATTGTATTGAAGTTCTTATACTCGTTTGTTAGAGAAGATTGTAAGCAAAATATTTGTCTTGTATCGTTTTTGCAATGTAATGCTATCATAATTAATTATATTTGAGAATAACAGACTTTATTTATATTTTAGGCCTGTAGATACGCAGGGGCGTGTATGACTGTAAACGCGACAGATTGTTGGTTCGATCCGCACTTGAGAAAATGGAACTTTTAATATTTTCAACTTACATATTTCATATTTTTATTTCTTCGCTCTGGTAAGAGGGTGAATGGTGACGTAATTCCTACTAATACTTTTATTGAAGCCTTTTTATAGAACAAGAAAATAGATATTTTTAAGTTTTTTAAATTACACAAGAATGTATTTACGCAGCTCTTACTTTTCCTCTTGAAAACTGTCAAAGTAATCTGATAAGCAAATGGAAAGTAATAATGCATCAATCAATGACATTGTGTGATTGATGATTATTTTTTTATATATATATATATATATATATATATATATATATATATATATATATATATATATATATATATATATATATATATATATATATATATATATATATATATATATATATATATATATATATATATATATAGAGAGAGAGAGAGAGAGTTTGGCCACTAAGCGGAAAGTAGAACGGAACAAAAGTGGAATGGAGTGTCTTAACACTAGGTTCACAAGTTGCCTACCCTGCCATATGCAGGATACTGTTTAAAGCTGAAACAAAATCTTATATTCATATTAAACTGAACGGACAAATATCGAGCTCAGTAGCTCGTATTAAATTGATACCACGTCACGATAGAGTTTTCTATTTAACAGACCGAAGTTCAACTGCCAAAAGCTTTTTGTCGTTAAAACGGTTTGCAACATTGCGAGCAAAAGTAACAATTTCAATCCGTTTTTACGTCTATAGTAGTTATAGCTACGCCGTATGCAGAACGCTTTCGTATTCTTTTTTACAGATTCTAACTTCTAGTTTAGTTCCATATGAACAAACAGCTATACATATGTGTACAGAGATATATATGTATGCAAATAAACTCTAAATAAATACATTTGCTTTTCAAACTTAATGTAAGGTTAATATAGATTTTGCGCAAAGAAGCTCTTGAAGCTAATTAACCTATTCAAATAGGAAAATTGCATACGTGCCTAATATATAATAATAATAAATATTAAGTATCGTTTTATTTTTATGTGTAAACATAATTATCAAGTTAAATCAAGTCCCATATGTCACATGACAAAATTAAAAACTATAGATTTACGGGAAGTACTCGTATTATAAGATTTTGATTACTTAATTAATTTCATAGAAAACACAGCAACAACGATGCATTTCTACTCGTCTCTTTTTATTATGTTAAGTTGAACTTAGACTATTTCTGCATTTTAATAGATTTTAGATCTTAATATTCAATATAGATAAATTATCTTGACAAAATGACAACAAACGATTCTCTAATTCTTCATTTTGTTATGTTAAGTTTAATCCCTCGATTTCTCCGTTGTTTGTAGACCGCTCTTTAAATCAATTAGCTTAGAAAAAGTACTTTATAGATTTTCTGAGATATATAAATTACATTGTGACCAAGTTTAAATTTAATATGTAAGTATTATTTTTTTTTTCCAGCTTAACGCTGTATCCCACAAAGAGAACTTAGGAATTACCAGCGAAGAATTGAAAATAGCAAATTGAGTGGGGATCAAATGCACCTACAGCAAAAAGGTTGCTTGCGGGTTGGTTACCATGCCACAATCAACCTCACATTACATACATAAATTATTCCCTTTATAAGATTAAGAAATATTGCTTAATATTAAAAAATGACTTGATAAACGAGAAAAATAAACGTGTCGATCTTGTAAGAACGACACACAATTATGCCGTATATTTAACTGTTTTCAATATATCTATGTCATACATATATACATCTGTGTTCTTGTTATGTATCTTTACTAAGTTCGTCAAATAATTTTAAAAGTAATTTTCTTTTATATTATTCACAACAAAATCTCATAATACTCGCACAAAATTTTTAATAGACCCTTCAAGTACACACACCAAGAATCGTTTTTCTTTCCTAAAAATAGACTTCTTTTTATAAAACAAATCATTTTAGTATTATATTTTGAAAGAAGAAAAATGTGAAGCAACATAATAAAAATGGAATACCAAAGTAAATTGAAATGTAAATTATTTTCCCTCATTAATCTATCCCTTAGGAATTATCATCTAAATAGAACTCAGAAAGTGCGTCTCTTGACTAGCTTAGTTTTCGTGATCAATATTATTGCAATTTGAATATTGAATATTCAGTACATGAACGTGATTACTGTTCTCTTGTGGTTTTACGTGTATTATGTATTTTGTGTTTAACGATCGATTGTTGAAGTGAACCGTGATTTATCGACAATATAGCTTATATACATAACGAATAAATGCATATATATATATATATATATAATATATATATATATATATATATATATATATATATATATATATATATATATATATATATATATATATATATTATATATATATATATATATATATATATATATATATATATATATATATATATATATATATATATATATATATATATATATATATATATATATATATATATATATATATATATATATATATATATATATATATATATATATATATATATATATATATATATATATATATATATATATATATATATATATATATATATACCAAAAGTCTACCATAAGCTACTTTCAACGTCTTTCATATTGAGTAATATTTTTTTATATATCGATTAAGGCGTCTTTGTAACTCTCATACGAATATTTCCTGGAAGGTCGCTTAGTTAGTAAGTTATTTCGTAAGCTTTGATAGTAACATCAAAAGACAAATACTACTAAACTTAAATTTAAAAAGCGTATAAAAATTTTGAACGAAGCAGGATTTGAACCCGCGCCTCTGGAATACCGTTCCAGCGCTCTGACCAACTAAGCCATTCGTTCTCACCGAGCTCCGTCGAAATTCTTATACGCTTGTTACAACTTATTTGTGTTGTTAGCATCGCTGTAGGGAGATTTTTACAAATTTTCGCTACCCAAAGACAACTCGTAAGAATTATCGTTTGGCAAAAGACAATACTATTTATTTTAATATTTTTACTATGTTTTTGAAGTGTTATTCCACACTTAGGACAGAAAATACTAAACTTAAATTTAAAAAGCGTGCGGTATTCCAGAGGCGCGGTTTCAAATCCTGCTTCGTTCAAAATTTTTATACGCTTTTTAAATTTAAGTTTAGTATTTTCTGTCCTAAGTGTGAAATAACACTTCAAAAACATAGTAAAAGACAAATACTAGTTTGAAGTATTCTAAAAGTGCCAGCTAGCTCCTTAACTTTTGGTTCATTTTTTGGCAAACTTATTCTCAAATCAATTAATATAAATATAAAATCCGCATCTACATTAGAAAATAAAAAAAAACTATTTAATTTACATTAGAAAATATTTTTTCTTTGCATATATGGCTTTGCAACCCCATTTCATAAGTGGGAGATGAAAAAAGAAATTCTTAAATTTTTAAAGACACGCTTAGGCCATTACCAGAGCCAAGCAATCGAATTAATAACGCACCGTTAGCTTGTTGGAACCGGTTCAGTGTCGTGTATCGCTTGTGATGTATTGTTAACTGTAATGCGGTACAGTATTTTGTAGTAATCAAAATGATTAAGGCGTACATAAAATGAGATCATCAAAATAACTTATTTTAACTTTAAATAATAAGATAAGAAATTTGTTATTTACATTTGCTCGATCTGCCGAGGAGACAAAACGTGGTGTTGTGTTTGATTATTTAATATGCAATGTCTACAAAACTTAGAAGGAAATGGGTAAAAGGGTATCTGAAAATATGATTACCTCAGCCTATTCTACTTTAAACGGAATACAAGTTTATATTAGTGATATTAATTATTCACTTCAATAATTTCAATATGAAAAACAATAATTAATTACATTTTATCTTTTTATTATACTCGTAGTAAAAAATCTTCAATTAATTTATCGTAGTATTGAACATAAGTTTATTATCAATCAATTAATTTATCGTAGTATTGAACACAAATTGTTGATTTACCGCATAGAATTACTTAAGACAATATTTCTCTTAAATTTTCGTACAGTATTTACTTAGTAGAAAAAAAATAATTTAGGCGAATAGAATCACATCTTATCAGAGCTTATATGTAATCTTCATTTAAGTTAAATTGCTTTATAATTTGACAGAAACTAGGCCAGAGACAGGTAGAATGTCCGAAGCGTTAAATTATTCCGTAAATCAAGAACGTTAATTGAATCACAATGAAATGTTATTCAATATTAAATAACAGCTCATTAGCTTTCAATTTGTATTTAATTAATACTATATAATTATCAGATTATTGATAATTGAATGATGCCTATATAATCAACAACAAAGACAAATACAAATTTAAAGTATTTAGTATAATAAGTAAAGAATATTATATTTAAAAGAAGAATAATTTCGGCGTAGCTTGATAAGAACGTATGGCTTAGTTGGTCAGAACGTTTGGACGGCGTCTAAAAGCGTGGGTTCATGCTTCGTTCAAAATTTTTATACGCTTTTAAATTTAGTATTTTCTTTTCTAAGTGTGGAATAATGTTTTAGAATTAGTATTACAAATATAATAATAATAAGTAAAGAAATCTATAATCGTAATCAAATTTATAGTCTATATACTATTTCATTGTATTTATGTTAAGTTTCATAATACTATTAATTGAAGAACCATTATAAGAAATATGTAAATAGTTTTAATTTAAAACCCCTATTTACTTACTGTATTAATATAAAATTTTACATTAAAATAAATTGAAAAATAAAATAGTTGACAAATTACAATAATTTAGATGAATTGTTTTTTTTTTCAATTTAATAATTTACACTTTATTTAAATATATGTTATAATTATGTAGGGTTTATAAACTAATAAAACAACAAAATTAAAGCCTAGATGTATAGATATATATATATATATATATATATATATAGATATATATAATATATATATAATATATATATATATATTATATATAATATATATATATATATATATATATATATATATAGTATAATATATATATTATATATATATATATATAATATATTATATATATAATATATATAGTATATATTATATATATATATATATATATATATATATATATATATATATTATATATATATATATATATATATATATATATATATATATATATATATATCTATATATATATATATATATATATATATATATATATATATATATATATATATATATATATATATATATATATATATAACTTGACATTGTCGTAACAATGAATCACAATAGCTTTTTTTGCTTAATAATAGATATAAAGTAATAAAGATTATGAGGAAACGAAAATAATAGAATGAGCTTTTTATATGTTTTTCTTTTTCTTTTTCTTAAATAATTCATTTTGCTAAATGACGAATGACAAAAATAACTTATAATATTAAAAAAAATCTTTCATTGCAAACATCACACACAGTCATTGTATTTGTTGAATGGCCTTTGTAAGGGCTTTAAAGATTTAAAGCGCTACGCCAGTAACGCAAGTATATTTGCATATACCACACAAATGGTTATGCTAAATTAAAATTAACATTGAACGTAATCTTAGAATAGAGAAAACATAGCCTTATGAGCTTCGTGTTGACTTTTGACTCTACAAATATCTGTACGGTACAGATTCAATGTACGTGATTTATTCAAGCAAAATGGCTCAGTTTGTTTTAACTTCAAAGGTGTAGACAGAAAATTTAAGAGAAATATTGTCTTAAGTAAATTTATGCGGTAAATCAACAATCGTATTATATAGATTTATTTTATATTAAAAAAGGCTGATATACACTATACACATTATAAGTATGTCAAATTGTATTTTCTTCTTTTTGATATGAATTTATAACTATATATATAATATATACTCTGAACACCCCTTCCCTTCTTATACATATTATCACCTCTACCCAATCGTTGCCTGAAAGAGATCGATCTCTTACTTTTATGGCTTATTGTATTATTCTAGATATTGTTATATATAATTATGTTGCATTTTCTGGTAGCGATTCGGTATCTGTGTGTCTGTGTCATCTCTGATGTTTCTTCTTGGACCAATTTTATGGCGAGCTCCAAATAGAGTCTTTTATTTGTGACATACTAGGGTGCCCCAGTTAACATTCTTAGCGTCTTTGATTGAAACCTTTGAAGTATCTCAATATTTGATTTTGCCGCAGTTCCCCACAGTTGTAGGCCATAGGTCCACATAGGCTTGATCGTGCATTTATAAATTAATAGTTTGTTTTCGAGTGACAATTTAGAGTGTTTGTTAAGGAGCCAGTACATATTTCGCACTTTTTGGCCCGCTGCATACTTTTTGGTCAGGATGTGTTTGGACCATGTTAGACGTCTGTCGAGATATACGCCAAGGTATTCCGCATAATCGGCTCGCGGTAACTGAACTTCGTTTAGGTTTACGGCCGGGCACGTATCTCGTTTAATAGTAAAAGTAATTTGTATTGACTTAGTTTCGTTGACTTTAATTCGCCAATCTTGCAGCCATTGTGATATTTGGTCAAGGCTTGTTTGGAGTTTTTGTGAGGCTATGTCTGGTCGATGGTCTGCTGTGAGAATTGCTGTGTCATCAGCAAAAGAGCCCGTAACAACACCTTCTATGACTGGGAGGTGGGCTGTGTAAAGCAGGTAGAATATTTGGCCCATAACGCTTCCCTGGGGGCGTTTCAGTTCCCTGTTTGACGTAGAAGTGTTTGTTGTATAGATATGATCTGATGAAGTAGTAGCAATTTATGGGAAGGTTCTATTCAATTTTAAACAGCAGTCCCTCGTGCCATACACGATCAAATGCCATGGGATATGTCCAAGATCCCAATAAATGAAATATTTAATGTTTGTATTCACTATGGTTGAGCTCCGCCACCCAACACACAATACGTCCTCCGTCCTCCGTTCCACTTCCGTTGCCCACTTTCCGCCGAATTTGAGGCATTGCGTGTTGAGTGGCGGAACTCAACGCCGCGCTTTGCCTTATTACCAGAGCAAAGGAATGAAACATAAAATATTTAAATTGAAAATATTAAATATTTCATTTCCTCGACTGGTGATCGCACCCAGAACCGATCGGTTACAGTCACACTCTTGTGCCGTTGCGCCATGATAGGCTTCATTCACTTAAATAATATACATATTTCATTTTTTTAATTACAATATGTAAACAATATCTTATTTTCTCGCTTATCAGGGCATAAACACGTGTGAGCGTTTTAAATTTCATTTAATTCTTATAAGCCGTATCGTAATAATGTATATATTCAATATATTTGCAGCTTGTAAATTAATTGAAGTTTTTTTTATATACTACGAGTATAATAAAAAAATAAAATGCAATTAATTATCATTTTTCATATTGAAATTATTGGAGTAAATAATTAAAATCAGTACTATAAACTTGTATTCCGTTTATAGTAGAATAGGCTGAGGTAATCAAATATTCCATTAATCTTGTCCCCGTTTCCTCCTAAGTTTTGTTGTTGTTAAATGTTAAATAAAACACAACACCACGTTTTGTCTCCTCAGCAGAGCGAGCAAATGTAAATAATAAATTACTTATCTTATTATTTAAAGTTAAAATAAGTTATTTTTATGATCTTATTTTATGTCCGCCTTAATCATTTTTATTACTACAAAATACTGTACGGCATTACAGTTAACAATACATCACAAACGATACACGACACTGAACCGGTTCCAACAAGCTAACGGTGCGTTATTAATTCGATTGCTTGGCTCTGGTAATGGCCTAAACGTGTCTTTAACAATTTAAGAATTTCTTCTTTCATTTCCCACTTATAAAATGGAGATGTAAAGCCATACTTGCAAAGAAAACTTATTGTTTAAATACTTTTTTTTCTAATATAGATGCGGACATAACTTCATACCAAAGAGGAAATATGAAAATAATTTATATCAATTGATTTTAGAATAAGTTTGCCAAAATATGAACTAAAGGTTAAGGAGCTAGCTGGCACTATTAGAATACTTCAAACTAGTATTTGTCTTTTGATGTTACTATCAAAGCTCACGAAATAACTTACAAACTAAACGACCTTCCAGGAAATATTCGCATAAGAGTTACAAAGACGGCTTAATCGATATATAAAGAAAATATTACTCAATATGAAAGACGTTGAAAGTAGCTTATGGTAGACTTTTGGTACTTGAATTGAATAAGCGAATTTTCTGTAATAATATTAATGTTCTCAAGTTATTATTTGTGAATGACAACTCAATTTTGATTTAATGTCCATATTTTTTGTCAATTTAAGAAGGCTTTAACAAAATTTATTTCCTGTACTATTGTACTTTACTTCTTATTTCTTTTATAGAAAGTGGTTTTTTTTAAAGTTCTGTCGTGGCGCAAGTGAGTGCAAGCTTGTGACTGCAAACTCGACAGATTGTGAGATCGATCCCAACACGATTAAGTGAAATATTTAATACTTTCAAATGAAATATTTAACATTTTCAAATGAAGTATTTAACATTTTTAAATGAAATATTTAATATTTTAATTTTTTTGCTCTGGTAACAAGGCAAGGCGTAGAATTGAATTCCGTCAAAAAGTACGCAGTACCTGAAATTTGGCGGCGGAAAGTGGGGGAACGGAACAAAGTGTCTTAACACAGGGATTCGAAGTTCCTTCTACCTACCCTGCCCTGTACGGATTACAGTGTGAAGCTGATAAATGGATGTTTACGAGTATTAACCAAGTACATTGTTTATTACCTTACATTTTATACATTTATTTTCTATAAAGGTTAAGGTAATCAACGATACAAAATAAACAGAACAATCATAGTGAAAAGCTTTTATTTAAATGTGTAATAAACAAAACACGTTGTAATAAACATACCCTTTATGGAATTGAAATCCAAATGCAAGTAAACAAGCAGTAGCTGTACGTTCAATTTCATCGAGAACCTAAAGTTTGTACTGGCCAAACAACTTTGGCATGAGCTAGTTAAGATTGCTCCAGGCTTACGCCATTTATAGCACAATATCTCAATTTAGCTTTAAGGAATACAAAACGAATTTTCTTTAAAGTAACATTAATAATGATTTTTACTCGTTTACTCACTCAGCTTCACGCTGTATCCCGCAAATGGCAGGGTTGGCTGAACTTGGAAGCTTTCCGCCGATTTTATGTTATTGTCTGATGAATGGCGAAACTCATCGCCACGCTTTGCCTTGTTACCAAAGAGAAGAAATGAAAACATATAATATTAATTTTAAAATAATAAATATTTCATCATATAATATTTCAAGTGGGGATCGATCCTACAACTTATCGTTTACAGTCACACGCTTGTGCCGTTGCGCCACGACATGCCTCAGTTGATGGTTAATTTAATAAAAAAAGAATAGATATTTACGAAGAAATGTATTATTTATCTCTGGCACATTTTGTCAAAAAAAATAATGTGTAACCATGATTACATAACACATTAACAAAAAAGATAGATATTGTTTTAAAAATGTTATAAATAAAGCAAAGCTTTTTGAAATGGTTTTAGTAAACCTTTTAATGTTCATCTACTTTGTTTAAGAGTAGACAAACCTTTTCCATTTTACACGGAACGGAACACATAACCGCGTGCCTTTTTACCAACGTGTAGAAAAGAAAATATAAATTATTATTTTATTTTCCTTATTGGAGATTAAACCCGCAACCTGCCATACTTACACTGGTAAGCTTGTGCCCTTACGCCACTACTGGCCGCATAATTCTTCAACCATAAATCTACTGATTGGTAAAATAAAAAAAAGAAATAAGTATATAATCGAAAATAGCTGAGCTAGTTACACTAGTTCTATATACAGACGATGTTCATAAAATTACAAGAAAAGTTTATCATGTCATACCAATAAACGTCTATTTATTTTGGAGCTTGCATATCTTTTAGCGACGTAAAATTCCAATTTCGGAGACATGAATATCAATTTATAAAGCGTATCGTACATTTTCCGTATAGATTTATGATAAAATATTTGCTTTTATTAAGTCTATAAAGTTTATGAATTTAGCGTTTGTACTGAGAATTAAGGATAACATTTTTCGTGTCTAATAAATCTTATAATTTAATTATACTACTTCAAAATATTTAATTTTCATTTGGCTATCTATAAATAAATGAAAATTGTAACTTTTTTTGTTGCTTCAAGCTATATCGCATATGGCAGGGTAGTCTTAAGGCACTTCGTTCCCTTATCCATTTTCCGCCGAGTTTGAATCATTGCGTGTTGAGTGGCAAAAATCAATGCCGTGCTTTGCCAAAGAGAAGAAATTAAAATATTAAATTATAAGTATTAAATATTTCTCTCTCTTGCCGCAGATACGCCATAACTTTATTAAATAAAAATATATTTTGTTTTTCGCTATACACATTTCCGTTTATATATATGTACAAATATTTTACGAGCTCATTAGGTCTCTCACTAACAATCTCTGAGGCACAATAGCTGAGACGTGACGTCGCCGCCATCTTGAGCTCACCACACACTCGTGGCCAATTATTTCCGTTTTCCGCATTCCATAGTTTAAATACCCTGAATAACAAGCTATATAAAGATACAAAAAAAAGAAAAGTTTCTCTTATTCTTATTATTTGAGTTGTATACAGTTTTACTTAAAAAATAGTGAAGTGGTTTTAGTTAAAAGAATCTATTTGATGAAACGATGGTAACTTTAAGAAATTTCGTTTAATTTATTTTAATTTACTTTAAGCAATTTTAAATTTACTTTTAGCAATATCCTTTAATTAAAATTCTAAAATCGTACAATCGTTCTAAAATCGTAAGATAGTACAGATATATTAAAATTCTAAAATCGTACAATCGTTCTAAAATCGTATGATAGTATATATTGCAAAGGTGATATTTCAATATAAGATATTAAATATAATGATTAAATCTTAAATTTCATCTTTAAATTTATGTTAGAAAACTGTCAATTTAGCAGTTAGTTAAAGAACTATGAAATTTATTTTAAAAATATGTAAGACACATTTTCGCTACAAAACATGCAATATTTAAAAAAATATGCTGAAAATGAAAGAGATTGTGTTAAGATAAGTTACTCAGCTTCACGCTGTATCCCGCATAGGGCAGGGTAGGCAGAGCGAACTTGAGAACCTAGTGTTAAGACACTCCGTTCCACTTTTCGCACTTTTCGCCGAATTCGAGGCATTTCATGTTCAGTAGTGGAACTCAACGCCGCGTTTTGCCTTGTACCAGAGCGAAGAAATGAAACATTAAATATTTAAATTGAACAAATTAAATATTTCATTTCCTCGACCGGGAACCTGTCGGTTACATCATTCATACGTTTGTGCCGCTGTGCCACGACACGCCCCATTAAGTTCTTACTTAATAAGTTCTTACGGATTTTCCTGTCATATGTGGGAAACGGCGGAAAGTTAGGAAAACAACACCAATGTGCAAAATAATTCTCTTTGAATATAGTCAATAAATATAGGTTATGAAATAAAGAATAAATAAAAATATGACACAAGAAGTCGAACTTGAGCACGGCCTATAAAAAGGATCTCCAGAGATTTGAAGAAAAATGTCACGCTGCTGAAACCATATGGGAAATTAAAAATATATCTTTTGAACAATGTTATTTAGTTTGTATTAGAAAAAGAGGAGCGAGGTTGTGTCAAGACTTTGAGCGTATATTATATGCACGTTTATTTTTTTGTATGAAGTTAAACTAAACAAGCTACCAGGTCAGCTGATGCATGATAATTGCCCAAAGGAATCATCAATACGCTTTGGGCTTTTAGGGAATTTGTTGATACCGCTCTTGAATAGTCTAATATCGTAGCTTTTTAGAATCACGTATGGTAGTTAAGTGGTTCTACAACATTTGTATGGCGAACTTAAATAATTTTGTGCATATTGATGTTACATTAAGTTATACTAGCTTGTACACGAGACTTAGCCCTAGTGTTCAATTGGAAATAACTATATGTCATGAAATAAAGAATAAATAAAAATATGACACAAGAAGTCGAACTTGAGCACGGCCTATAAAAAGGATCTCCAGAGATTTACACGGAATACTTGTAAGTAGGATTTTTTTCAATTTATATCAATACAAATAGTTTCAATTTTGACTACACTCGAATATGGAAAAATAATATTTACTAGAGGTATGTCGTGGTGCAGCGGCACAAGCGTGTGTTAAATGCGACAGGTGTCGTTTCCTACTCGAGGAATATTTAACATTTTAAATTTAAATATTTAACGTCTTCCTCTGGTAAGAAGACAAAGTGCGGCGTTGAGCTCCACCACTCAACACACAGTGCCTCAATTTCAGCGAAAAGTGGGGAAAGGAACGGAATTACTCCCAACAAAGTTCTGCGGGATGCACTGTAAAGTTGAGTCTTTTTTTTTATTCAATGAACCGATCAGATCAAAATTTTGCATTTGAATGTAAGCATTAGTCAGACAATGAATAAGGACTGACAATATTTTGATATTGTAAAGATTTTCTGCTATCTTTATTTTATTTTTATTTCCAGTTATTAAACATCATAGGCCATTATTAGGTTTTTGAAAAAAAAAAAATATTGATTTTTTTTATGTATTTTAAAACTTTATTATTAATAATATTGATTTTTAAGTTTTTAAAATTTTTTTTTTTACGATTAATTATAAACAATTAAAAATTGATGAAATTTAAATAAAAATCACGTGACTATAAACGCGCCATGATTGGTCACCATAGTTGTGACGTCATAATGTTATAGCTATTTAATAACATTGCAGCGTTGACAACAAAATTAAATAGATCAAAACACTGCATTCATTATTTTCCTATCAACTGCATTGAGTGAAAACTAACATTATGACGTCACACGCGCTCGGGTTTGTTTGGAAGTTGTCGGCGTGTCTTCGGTACTGGATTCAAAAATTAATTTTTATTTTGAAATAACTTTTGAATTATTGCAAAAAAAATAAAAAAAAATAGTTTTGTTATAAAACTAATATATAATCTTTCTAGTTATCACAAAAAAAAATTTTTTTTCAAAAACCCAATTATAGTAAATTATTTCACGAGTGTCAAAAACTACTAGTACGTAGTAGTAGTAGTAATGAAGAACAATTTTGAATAGTTAATTTTAAATAACAAGAGTGATAGTGTAATAAAAACAACACCCTATAGTAGTATCCTACTACCCTATAGTAGTCATTTAGTTTTCCATTCTTATTTTTATAAATCCTATTATGTATTAAACTATTTTTCAACTATTTTTAAAGTATTAATTAACATTTAGAAACGTTTTTCTAATACGAATATTTTTATATAATACATAGATATGCGCATAAGCACAATATACTTTATCACAACATTTTCTAACTTAAACCAGACAATAAGTGGTATTAGAGGGTAGCTACTTAAAGACGTGTGGCTGGCGTAAAGTGCTCTCAAGTAACGTACAATCTTGGTACAAGAATAAAATAAGAATCTATGTATATGCATACCTAAACTTTGTACTTTGCTGTGTGAAAGAAAAATTTAAATTTAATCAATATTAGATATTATTTGACCTCTTGGGAGAAGTAATTATTTTCATTTTGCTTTACTATTATACCTTCACGGAATCTTGACATTCTTAGGTCATAACCATCTGTTTATACTTTTAAGGTAAAGGAATCTCAAAATAGTTTCACTAGAAGCACAAATTAATATAATTTAACTATAATTACCCGTAAGGATCGAACCCATCATCATTATATATAGTCCAACGCGCTGCTACACTAAGGCCACTGAATATTATTTGCTTAATAATACGTTTAATGCCTTAACGTTTTCTTAAAAGTTGTCGTTATACAAATTTAATTTCTTTCTTTATTTTATGACACAATAAAATAGGAAATAACTTGGATCAAAAGCTAAAAAGATCATTTCTTACATTGTTAGAACTGTAGGAATTTATGTGAAGATAAATCGTAGTTTGAGTTCAGAGTCATTTATTCTGCTCAGGTACTGGGAAATAAAAAGTTGTATAGGTGTTCGGGATTAGTCTTTCCTAGATATTCGAGATTAAAAAGAAAGAAATTTAGATTTATATCTGTAGAACGATGCAGTTTCGAACGTAAGGTAAATATATTATGTTGTATATTATATATGTTTTGCATTAAGCAAGGTTTATAGGAATAAAGCAACCTGCCTCTACTTATATTTCAAGTATAATACATTCTTATTACCATTATTCAACTATAATTAAAGAAAAGTAATACTAAATAGTTTATGTAAGATAACTCATTTGATATTCGAAAAGAAGCTATATTCTATAGTGTTTACGTTTTCTTTTAACTTCACGCTGTATCCCGCACATAGCAAGGTAGGCAGAAGAAACTGGGGATATCTTTTATATTTTTTTAGCTTAGCAGGTACAGGAAAGTATGATGTAAAGATACTTTATTCGCAGCTTTCTGCCCAAATTCAAGACTCTGTGAGTGTGATTGTAGTTTTTCAAAATGGGAGTATGAAAATAATAAATTTTCCAGAACGACCGGCCGGAGCGTCTAACCACAGCTCCACAAATAAAAAATTTTGTTCCGCCTAATTTTTAAAGTATCCGTGTTGAGTAGCTACCCTCACCACCAACGTAAACCCAAGTTATACTTCAAAGATAATTTCCTCAAAGTAGTGTTTCAAAATAATATTGTGGGCTCAGTTACTCACATCTGCATTGCGTTCCAAGTATGTGCGTGTTAAAACATATAAGTATTTAATACCGTGGTCCGTAGGCAAGGAAATGAAAGTGTGCATTAATGATGACTTATGAACTTGCCTTGCGCTTGTTAGTACTCTGCAAACGTTAAACCTTTTAGACAATAAAACATGGTTAGAAATGTTGGCTATCTTCACTCTTAAATTAAACTAGCTTCACTCTCTTCCCGAATAGCGTGAACACATCTTGTTTCTAGACATTTTGTCTTTTACGTTATGTACGAATATGACATAATTAAGTATGGCGTAAGTAAACGCTACGATTTATCTCTTTCCTAGAGCCGAAATATGTTATTTCTCTAAAACAGGGACCACCACAATAAATATAAATATTAACTACCCTTACAACATTATACCTATATAATATTTTTTATTTTTTTATTTTATTTCCAGCTTCACGCTGTATCCCGCACATGGCAGGGTAGGCAGAGGGAACTTGGGAACGTAGTGTTAAGACACTCCGTTCCACTTCCGTTCCCCACTTTCCGCCGAATTTTGAGGTATAGTGTGTTGAGTGGCGGAACTCAGCGCCGCGTTTTACCTTGGACCAGAGCGAAGAAATGAAAACATTAAATATTTAAATTAAAAATATTAAATATTTCATTTCCTCGAGTGGGGATCGAACCCACAACCCATCGGTTACAGTAATACGTTTGTCGCTGCGCCAAGACAGGCCTCAATATTTAATATTTCATTTCCTTTATCTTAAAAACTAGTTTAGTACTTACTATTAGGCTATCGAACTGCTGTTTAAATTTATCAACGTTTCATTCCATTTTTTTAATGTAAAGTACATTAAAAAAATTAAAATTTTTATACTACAAATTTATAAATAACTAAACTAATAAAACAACAATAACAACATTGCTTAATTCAAAGCTTATTTTTTAAACTTTTCAGGCCGATACAAAGCAAAGCATGATGTTAAGTTCCCTAAATCAATACACATTGCCAAAACACCTTGAAATAATTAATAGATCAATATATACATCTCTTTGACTCATTTTGCTTGTAAAAATTGTAATAGAACGTTGTAATTTAACTGGTATAATTACTGAAAATACTGTACACGTGTTTCATTAACGCGCTCTATTAAGACTACCTAATAGTACGTGCCAGTCCATATAAAGATACATTACATTTATACATTTGTAATTCTCGATCCTTGTTGTGTTTCATACTTACGTTGAAAGCTACCCAAAATGTATATAATTATTAGTGATGACAATAATATCATGTATTCAGGTACGACTAAACGACGAGTGGAATTCTTCAATATATACTACAAAACTTATATAACATTGACGGCCTCCGCGATGTTTCGAGCCTTTTAAGAACACGATTATTTTAATGTTTTTTTTATTAAAAAAAATAAAATAATAAGTAAAATAGTTAATCTGGTTATTAGTTGTCTATAGTGTTGTATAATTAATGAGTAAGTTTTAAATTTGTATGTTTTAATATTGTATACATAACTAAGACCTACCGTGGCGCAGAAGCTAAAGCGTGCGTGAGTTTGATCACCACTCGAGGAAATTAAATATTTAATATTTATTTATGTTATTTATTTATTTTTAAGGAAAACAGTTCATTACCAAAAACAAACTAAATAACACACTAAAAATAAAACAGAAATCAATAAACTTTCCACAGCTTAATAACAAATGTATCCAAGGAACAATATTACTTACTGCTAAAAATACAAGGTACTTTACTATGAGAAATAGAACAAATAAATAAATTCGTATAAACATAGACATACATATTCAAGTACATACACATTTACATATAAAAATACATACACGTCGCCTAGCCAATCCATTACTATAATTATTTATAAAAGTTTCATAATACAGTTTTTATAAGAATTAATTTTTATATAAAATATACCCAAATCATTAAACTTTAAGTTAAACTTTTTGCATGTACGTGAAACAAAATTATTAGAGGAATTTGTTGTATTACACATAGGAACATAAAAAAGAGGAGAATCGATCATATTATTTACAGTCATATATAACAACACTTGATCTCTGAAGTCACGGCGCTTCTCAAGAGATGTATCCTCCACACTGTTGATGAAGCGCTCTGCATGAATATCTTTACTTTAAGTGACGGAGAAATTTATTACGTAAACTTTCGATTCTCATGATATAAATTTTGTATTGAGGATTCCAGCATGTGGATCAGTATTCATCAGTTTATTAAATATAATCATCAGTTTAATGAATATAATTTTGTACGGGTAGTTAATATTTATATTTATTGTGGGAGTCCCTGTTAAATAACGAAGAGTGAAGCTATATTAGTTTATTTTCAATAGCTGACATTCCTAACCATGTTTTATTGTCTAAAAGGTTTAACGTTTGCAAAGTACGAACATGTCAAGTTCATAAGTCATAATTAATGCACACCTTCATTTCCTTGACTACAGTACAGGACTACAGTATTAAATACTTACATGGTTTAACACTCACGTACTTGGGACGCAATGTAGATGTCAGGAACTGAGCCCACAATATTGTTTTTGGAAACACTACTTTTGGGAAATCATCTTCGAAGTTGGACTAGAGTTGGTGGTGAAGGTAGATACGTGTAGCCTGGAAATGAGGCGGAAAGTTGGAAACGAAATATGTTAATCGTGGAGGAGTGTTAGGTACATTATTTTTGCTATTGAAGTTTTTTATTCTTGTCACTGAAATAATACTTATTTCAATGACATGAACACATGTTACGCAATTTATTAATATATTACCTTATATGATGTCCTTCCCCACAAAGTCCCCCGTCGCCTTAATGTTCTATGTTTGTTAATGTTTGTGTTTAGTCCATTATTTTTTTTTATGTAAATATATGTATTTTTATGTGAATAATTGTATGTTTTTAACTAGATCAAGTTATAGATAATCCTACGAGTTTACTTCAAAACTAAACAAGACCCTCATAAAATATTAAAATTACTTAAAAATTTTGAACTGCACTTTATTTTACAGCATAGTAAAAGTTTGTTTCGAAATGGTGATTCCGCATTTAAAATTGAAATCTTATTGCACTAAGAATCCCTGAAAAGTTTCACTAACTGCAAGTCGTGTCATTAATTAGTTGCCAGAAGCTCGCGTCTTTACCTCGTTTATTATTTGAACCAACTTGGAACCGCCTAGTCTTTTAGTGAATTATTGCCTCACTTTGTGTTTTAATGTCTCATTTGCGAAACATTTATCATGTTTAATATATTTGACTAGTTTTATACCTGCAGCTTTGGTGCTGGAGTCAAGAGGTAATAATAGCATGAAAATAATTAATGTTATGTACTAGGTATAGCCGTCTGATCTGGCTCAGAATAGGACAATCGTGATACTTACTACTGATGGTTTCGTAATAGGCGACCAAAGTACTCTTACGTGTGGGCAGATCGAGTCACCAGTAATGGTCACACGCAGACTCGATCAGATTATTAACCCACTTAAAATGACAATGCTGGGAAATCCTCCTAGAGTGTATAAACTCAAGCCCATTGTCGAATTTTCAGGAGGGTATGGTATTATGCCATACACAAGGCAAACGAATACGATGGCATAGCGTCTACTACACTTACGTGAATTGTCTTTATTGCAGGGGGCATATACTTCCAACCTGAATGCCATATACCACAATCATGAGGCGGTATGGCCGGCTTTGTTATTTCTGATGGAGATTCAGATTGCCCGACTGAGCATCACAGCCTATCATAAAAATAATAATGGTAATGTTTTGAGTAACTGCCTTTAAAATAGTGTTTATCTACAAAGCAAGGCCTTTAAGAAACCAGTACTAGTTTGCCGTGTTTTTTTTATGGAAAAGACAAGGCAAACGAGCGTACGGGTCACCTGGTGGTGAGTGATCACCGCCGCCCACGACCCCGTGTAACACCAGGGGAGCTACAGATGTGTTGCCGGCCTTTCAGGTGGAGGTAGACGTGTCTTTTCCATAAAAAAATCTAGTGGTAAGGCACACCACTTCATTTTCTATTTTGCGCCGGATTTAAGGCATTGCGTGTTGAGTGGCAGAACTCAACGCCAAACTTTGCCTTGTTACCAGCGCGCTAAATATTAAATATCTTTTTAAGAGTGGGTCCCAGGTGGTGGAAAGTATGCAACCATCTTCTATATTGCAATTAGGATGTTTTTGTATTTCAATAGCCTCGCAGATCCTTCTAGAGATATACTATCTATTCTCCCTAGCGAGTATGTGGGGTTTGTCAAACCTGATGTAATGATTGGATTTCTTCGATGTATATATCTCACACACAGCTGATTTTGATACACGCCCATTCTTGACATCTGAGATGTGTTCCTTACACCTTACCACCGATGCTTCTCTTTGTTTGACCTATATATGTATGATAAGCCACAGTCACAATGAAGTTTGTATACACCTGCACACTGCAAAGGAATATTACTTTTCACTGGTCTCAAGAATAGGCTCACTTTCTTGTTGGCAGTAACAATCGTGAAATCAAAGGCATTAATAAACACTTAATTTCTTCGAGTGGGGATCGAACCCATTACCTATCGCTTACAGTCATGCGCTTACGCCCCTGTGTCAGTTTCTTACGTTGTTTCCATTTCTGTCCAAGTTAAGTAAGGAAATTGTATATTATCAAACTTAAATTTTAAAATTTTAAAAAGCGTATAAAAATTTTGAACGAAGCAGGATTTGAACCCGCGTCTCTGGAATACCGTTCCAGCGTTCTGACCAACTAAGCCATTCGTTCTTATCGAGCTCCGTCGAAATTCTTATGCGCTTGTTACAACTTATTTATGTTGTTAGCATCTCTGTAGGGAGATTTTTACAAATTTCCGCTACCCAAAGACAATTCGTAAGAATTATCGTTTGGCAAGAGAGAATACTATTTATTTTAATATTTTTACTATGTTTTTAAAGTGTTATTCCACACTTAGGACAGAAAATACTAAACTTTTAATTTAAAACTTTAAAAAGCGTATAAAAATTTTGAACAAAGCAGGATTTGAACCCGCGCTTCTGGAATACCGTTCCAGCGCTCTGACCAACTAAGCCATTCGTTCTCATCGAACTCCGTCGAAATTCTTATACGCATGTTACAACTTATTTATGTTGTTAGCATTTCGGGTTCAAATCCTGTATAATATTTTCTACCCTAAGTGTGGAATAACACTTTAAAAACATAGTAAAAAATTGTATATTATCATTTTAATTATACTCTTTATTTCAAAATCGTGGTCTAAAATTAGATAATAATCGTTTTTCAAAAAATATTGAGACATTATTATATCGGCTCGTCTCGCTCTTCAATGATTGTATTAATAAATAAGTTTCGCTTCCGGGGTCTGATTCAAAGTTATTTTATACCCGGTTTGGTTGTTTTTCACAAAAAAAATAAGGAAAAAATCAAAAAGGTTAATTATGAGGATCTAATAATTATTATAGTTTCATATTAACGTTAATTTGATTGAATTAGCGTTAAAATATTCTATTCTATATTTAAAATAACAAATACAAATATGAATATATTATTCATGGAAAATTTAGTTACGAATAAATTATTGGTAAATGAATTATCAACGAATATGCTGCGAATAAAATTTTGTCCGAATAATTATTCAGATAATAATTCCTTAAAACAATGTCTAACTCTAAATATAGGAAGTTCTAAATGAGATTATAGCGTCTAGCAAACATATTCTTCAGCTTTACCCATAAGGGTACCCGTATAATATATAATTCAGAGGGAATCTTGAAACTTAGTATTGATATACTCCGTTCTCATTATTTTTTTCCCAAATTCCTGAGGCTTCAATCAACAATATAATTTTTCATACATTTCTATAGCGTGCTATTCAAAGAGTTAAGTTGCTATAAGTTATGGATTTTTTCAACAATTTTTTTTATTTAACTTACATATTTTTCTTGATTTTCACTGGTTTGAGCTGGGAGTATACATTTGGTACATCTAAACCAATGATAATTAAATACATAGAAATATGAAGTTCAATCGTTGAATCTTCATTTTTGTACGAGAATTCGGGAATAATTTCCGTTCGTGGTCGTGATTGCGCTGTAGCCATACTCCAAAGCTATGATATTAGATATATCTGTTCACGCTCTATTAAAAATATTTTTTTATAATATAGATAAATATTTTTGCTTTTCAATTTCTGAAAATGAGAATTTAAGTTGGTTCATTAATTAATTAATAAAACATAAGTCTAGAGAGGCTGTGTCGTTATTTACTCGTCGTTATTACTATCACGATTTTGCGCAAGTAAACGTGGAGCTACAGGTGAGCATGAATTTCACATGCTCCGGGAATAGCTAAATCAGACAACTTGTTCTGCTTGTCTTGCCTACGTGGCCACATAGGCCTTTTCTCCGTACCTAAATTCTAATAATGCTAATAGTACTATATAATAATAGACTCTTTTATTTCTAATAATAAATAAAAGTAATTTTGATTGTCAATTAAAATAAATAATTTTGTATTATAAAAAAAACCTAACGTCACTCTGATGTATCTTTTGTCCTTAAAGAGGAAAATAATGAGTGTTGAACGCATGAATAATTTTATAACGCTAATATTATTGCTTTTGTTTATAATACTATGTATTTATAATGTATTGCGAAAAAAATTGTCTGGAATCTTAACAACTTGAAATATATTATGTATATAATAAATATACACATAGCGTTAGTGCGGTAAAAGTAAAACACACTTTGTGTTTTCCATTAGAAATAGTCTATAAGAGAACACACCAATTCAATTCACACTCAATTGGTACATAATATTTAAGATTAGTCTTTAAGATTAACAATTGTTTTCGTTTATTTAAACTGAATTGCTATTTATTAATATTATGTGGTTGATAACATAGTCCGGAAATTTAATAACCTATTTAAATAATAAGGCGAGAGTATATTTTATATTAATTATATTTTTTTTTGTTTCAGATTCAAAATCATAAAATAGCTTAAAATGAAACAATATAACATTTGGCTATTTAAGCAGAAGAAATCATTTGAAAGGTATATTATTATTTTATTTAAAAATGCATTCTAACAAACATTTTTCTTATAATAACTTGACTTATTCTTATTACAGAATCATGTCTTATCAAGGATTTCATATTAAGGAAATGGCAGTTTTAGATCAAATGAAGACATATTATAGCCATTTGCTCACTGGAAGTATTCAGAACGTCTACCCTGGCGACATGAGCAATGCTACATGAAACTATGTTAATGAAACAACAAAATGGGCCAAACGTACACACATAATTACGTTAACTTTACTTCGATAAATTACACACAATCTTACGACTTAATAGACGTTGATAAAGACGTTTGTGCCGTCGCAGATGACCCTAAATATCCAAGTAGCTTTGGAATAACGCTGGCTGTTCCAGAATGGGAGGCAATTTGTACAGCCATAGTACTAACACTTATCATTATTTCCACTATTGTTGGTAATATCTTAGTAATATTAAGTGTATTTACATATAAGCCACTTAGAATTGTTCAAAATTTTTTCATAGTATCACTAGCGGTAGCGGACTTAACTGTAGCAATATTAGTCCTTCCATTAAATGTCGCATATTCGATCCTAGGACAATGGGTATTTGGGATATACATGTGCAAGATGTGGCTTACATGCGACATTATGTGCTGCACTTCGTCCATATTGAATCTTTGCGCGATAGCTCTCGATCGATATTGGGCGATAACAGATCCAATAAATTACGCGCAAAAGAGAACATTGGAAAGAGTCATGCTAATGATTGGCGTCGTTTGGGCCTTTTCGCTCATCATAAGTTCTCCGCCATTATTGGGATGGAACGACTGGCCGGATGTCTTTGAACCGGACACACCTTGTCGGTTAACGTCACAGCCTGGATTCGTTATATTTTCCTCGTCTGGTTCATTTTATATACCTTTAGTAATAATGACTGTAGTTTATTTTGAAATATATTTAGCAACGAAAAAAAGGTTGAGGGATCGGGCCAAGGCAACTAAAATTAGTACCATATCAAGTGGACAAAATAAATTTGCATCCAAAGAGAGCGACCATAATGACCAAGATTCTGTCAGCTCAGAAACAAACCACAATGAGCATCACGGGGCAACACGCCTTGTTTCAGAAAACGAAAGACAGAAAAAAACAAAAAAGTCCACCCCAAAGAAAAAACCTAAGAAACGTTATTGGAGCAAAAATGATAAATCTCAAAACAAGCTTATTATTCCGATTTTGTCGAATGAAAACTCTGTAACGGATATGGCGGAAAATTTGGAAAATAGAAATACGTCTTCAGAGAGCAATTCAAAGGAAACTCACGAAGATGATTTGGAAGTTATAGAAACAGTTGTAAAAGTGCCCAAGAAAACGAGGCCTAATCAACAAAACACTGTTTATCAATTTATAGAGGAGAAGCAGCGCATTTCACTGACAAGGGAACGGCGCGCAGCTCGTACTTTAGGCATAATTATGGGAGTGTTTGTCGTGTGTTGGTTACCTTTCTTTGTTCTCTACCTTGTTATTCCGTTTTGCGCCAGCTGCTGTTTATCAAACAAATTTATAAACTTTGTAACTTGGCTTGGATATATAAATTCGGCATTAAACCCTTTAATATACACAATATTCAATATGGATTTTAGGAGAGCTTTTAAAAAATTGTTATGTATAAAGCCGTAACTTTTTAAGAAAGTTATAGTCTTATATATTATAATATTTGATTGACGTTCTATAATAATTCGTGCCAAATAACTATTATAGAATATAAGTCCGTATTTTTAAAGACCGCTAAGTTGCTCAAAGTAAAATTTTGAAATTAAAATAATTCTTCATATTTAGTAGCATGTTTAAAATAAATTCTTTAAATGTTTTTTCTATAAATTGAACCGTCTATAGTGTAGCTATTATAATGTAGCGTTTTTTGTACAGTTAATATTTTAAAAAGCTAATTCTATTTTAACAGTGATATCTATATGATATTGTATACTGGAAGTGTACATAAGTTTTAATGTGGTGCATAGCACAGTAGAATGTAGAAAATCATTTTAATATTTAATCTTAAACATAGGTTTATTATAAGTAAATATATTTATTGCCAACGAAAACTATTCTAATGTATATAGCAATAATCGTGTACATACATATCTTATTCTGTTGTATATAATTAATATTAGTGACTATAAAAAATAATAATATTGTAAGCAAATGTTAGCTTAATATAAAGCACTTTTGAGGTTTAATGAATTTTTGTTCCTTATGATGCAAGAAGAAAATTTGTTTACATTATATCCCTTTGAAATAATTTGAGCCCTTATTTAAAAGGGATATTAAATTATAAATTTATGTTAATTACGCTTAATTTAATAAAAAAAATTGTTTTAGAATATGATGTTTTATTTATCAAAACACTTGTTTTTTTATTGTTTTAAAATGAGGATTGTAGCTGTAAACCCAACAAGTTGTGGGTACGGTCCCCGCTCGAGGAAATTAAATATTTAATATGGAGTGGAACGGAGTGTCTTAATACTAGGTTCTCAAGTTACCTTTCCCTACCCTGCCAAGTATATATACAGCGAGAAGCTGAGAGTTCAATTTAAATATTTAATGTTTTGATTTCTTCGCTCTGGTAACAAGGAAAAGCGCGGCGTTTAATTTCACCAGTGGCTCATATTCGGCAGAAAATTCGGAACGGAATCGAGTATTTTATCTATAGGCTCAGAAGTTCCCTGCCATACGTTGAAAACAGCCGGAAGCTAAAAAAGTCATCATGATTATATTATTATTAAATACAAATAGATGACATTATAACTCACAAATAAAATAAAAAAATAAAGCTGACGTTTTTTAATACTGCTTCAAATGAATTATACAATATGAATTATGAATAACTTTCATCACTTTTCGCTTAAACGAATCTCATACGCTTTGCCATATTTTTTGATTCACATCACATTTAATAGGAGGCCCCGCCCACTGCTCACTTTGGTCACCAATTCCCGGTCTGCAAATGGTTGAAAAATAGAAATAAAATAAACAATAAATCGTCAAATAACCGCCGCCGCAACGATGCTCAGGCTTGAATTTAATTGTAAAATAAATAAACGCAAAAACAACGTTGTCTCGTATACTTCAAAAAAGTCACCCGCGACATCGACATACATTTCCGTAAAGAAAAGTTATAAAAATATACGTCATTTGTCAAAAGTGGTGGATAGCGTAATACGTATTTCATTAAATACATGATCTTGTAGCTTTTAAGACCTTTTCTATTTAAATTTAAAATTTCTATTTCATTAAATGACTGAAAAGCTTTTACAATATTTTTTTCTATAAATCAATAGACACTTCTTATTTACACGTATTATTAAGTATCTAATAAATATTATGAAACTAATTACTAAAAATGTTTATTGATTAAGCAAAATTACATCCTACAAAATGACGCCATGTGTTACTATTGGTCATACTACAAAACAATAAGATGAAGCTTGGTCGCCTCCGTTGCTATCATAATTTGTACAAAAATATCAGACACCACAAGTTTATATCTAATATTACAATGATATTTTTACAAGTAATATCGAATATATATTTATGAAAATGAAAATAGGATTTTGGTTTAGTAATTCTGTTAGTGGTTGCTAGTCTAATTACCGCATGTTTATTTGCTTTTGGTATATATTAGAATAAACGAATTTGAAATACTAGGGTAGTATATTGATTTTTATACACTGTATTCCGGACGTGCCAGGGTAGGCTGAGGGAACTTGGGAACCTTGTGTTAAGAGACTCCGTTCTGTTCCATATTTTACTATTGTTATTACGTTAGTAAATTAATTTAATATTATGGCCGTTGTAGTCCTGTGTCTTTTTTTAAACTTAATGCTTGTGGGTTCAATTCCTACTTGGAAAAACAAAACCTTTTTTTTTGATCTAGCAATAATACGAAGGCATACATCCGATACTAAACTAGCATGTCTTGAAAATTGAGCAGTGCGTGTGTGGGTAACAAAGTGTTTACGCTAGGTTAATTTATCCTATTATATACACAGATACCAGATACTGTGAAGCTAAAGTAATATTGAACTTTTTCTTGTATGTTAAAATTTATGTAGAAAAATGTTCTCTTAGAGAACATTTTACACTTCCAAAAAAAAAATGTGCCAATTTTCTGTTTTCGCCATGCAGTAGTTTCAACTATACAATTTTTATCATAAACTTAGTAATGAAAAACTGAGATCCTGCTTGTGATTGTTACGTAGGCTTGACAATGTGAAAAACATTTTATAAAATACATCTGTTCAATTATGTACGCCTAGATCGATAGTCGATCTTAACGAATAAAAAAATATGATTTATTATAGAAATTTACCGAAATATGAATATATTTTAGTTAACGTTCAGGTAAAATGGGGTATAAAAACATCCATATTCACCACTGAGGTGTGTTAAAAAATATTTCTTATATTAATCACGTAACAATCCAAATACGACTCCGCAGAATGATTTTTTTATGTATTACTAGTGGATTCGCACGGCTTCGCTTGATTGCACTATACAAAAATGAACATAGTTTTTAACCGCAAATTTATCCGTGGAGATTCGGAATGTTGGCAACTACACATTTTTTACCTTTATAAGTTAACTTATATATAATTTTATAGAAGAATTTTACTTTTAATCGACATTAACTATACTACCATGATTAGTTTGCTTACCCATTGTGAGCAAAGCATAGTAATCAATCAATGACAAAAACTAAACAAAGCTAGCTATCAATATTGTCAAACTAAAATAAATATTAAGAAGTAACACGAAATGTAGTACGAGAACAAAACAAAAGAGAGTAATTAACCTCACCAAGAAATAAATAAAAAAAACTAGTTTACTAAACGAATAATCGAATAAAACTAAACGAAAGCATAAGTTAAATACAAACAGCAAGTAATCACGCAAATATTAGTAGAAGCTCGAAAATTTATGATAATTGACATAATCAACGACTGACTAATTTCCAAGAGGCATTCCGTGTTGAGCGGCGAAACTCAACGCCACGATTTACCTAGTTACCAGAGCGAAAGAATGAATATATTAAATATTTAATTTATTCGAGTGGGAATCAAACCCATAACCAGTCACTTTGGCAGTCACACGCTTGTGCCGTTGCGCCACGACAGGTCTCTGTATATACGACAAAATAAGATAAAAGATTTCATATTTTATTATAGATTTTATATCTGGTTCTGAACATGATATAAAGAACTATGAATTCATATGAGGCTGTAGTCGGTTTTGCCTGTATTTTCTGCTCGTGAAATATGGATCTACTGTTTGAGAACTTAACCTGGCATTATACGATCATCGACCATCTACCTCCCTACCTCCACGCAATCTCGATCAGATATTAAGCTGAACTCTTATGAGTCTACAGTCCCTTAGAACACAAAAAATGAGCTTCTAATCCAAAACTATGAAGATACAAGCGTTTATGTATCATTTTAGTTGTATTTTATATAAAATTCACTGTTCCTTATGATGCAAGAAGAAAATTTGTTTACATTATATCCCTTTGAAATAATTTGAGCCCTTATTTAAAAGGGATATTAAATTATAAATTTATGTTAATTACGCTTAATTTAATAAAAAAAATTGTTTTAGAATATGATGTTTTATTTATCAAAACACTTGTTTTTTTATTGTTTCAAAATGAGGGTTGTAGCTGTAAACCCAACAAGTTGTGGGTACGGACTCCGCTCGAGGAAATTAAATATTTAATATGGAGTGGAACGGAGTGTCTTAATACTAGGTTCTCAAGTTACCTTTCCCTACCCTGCCAAGTATATATACAGCGAGAAGCTGAGAGTTCAATTTAAATATTTAATGTTTTGATTTCTTCGCTCTGGTAACAAGGAAAAGCGCGGCGTTTAGTTTCACTAGTGGCTCATATTCGGCAGAAAAATCGGAACGGAATCGAGTATTATACCTAAAGGCTCAGAAGTTCCCTGTTGAATACAGCCAGAAGCTCAAAAAGTTATCATAATTATATTATTATTAAATACAAATAGATGACATTATAACTCACAAGTAAAAAAAAATAAAGCTGACGTTTTTTAATACTGCTTCAGTTGAATTATACAATATGAATTATGAATAACTTTCATCACTTCACGCTTAAATGAATATACGCTTTGCCATATTTTTTGATTCACATCACATTTAATAGGAGGCCCCGCCCACTGCTCACTTTGGTCACCAATTCCCGGTCTGCAAATGGTTGAAAAATAGAAATAAAATAAACAATAAATCGTCAAATAACCGCCGCCGCAACGATGCTCAGGCTTGAATTTAATTGTAAAATAAATAAACGCAAAAACAACGTTGTCTCGTATACTTCAAAAAAAGCACCCGCGACAACGACATACATTTCCGTAAAGAAAAGTTATAAAAATATGCGTCATTTGTCAAAAGTGGTGGATAGCGTAATACGTATTTCATTAAATACATGATCTTGTAGCTTTTAAGACCTTTTCTATTTAAATTTAAAAATTTCTATCTCATTAAATGACTAAAAAGCTTTTACAATATTTTTTGCTATAAATAAATATACACTTCTTATTTACACGTATTATTAAGTATCTAATAAATATTATGATGATCTTAAATATATGAAACTAATTACTAAAAATGTTTATTGATTAAGCAAAATTACATCCTACAAAATGACGCCATGTGTTACTATTGGTCATACTACAAAACAATAAGATGAAGCTTGGTCGCCTCCGTTGCTATCATAATTTGTACAAAAATATCAGACACCACAAGTTTATATCTAATATTACTATGATATTTTATATTTACAAGTAATATCGAATATATATTTATGAAAATGAAAATAGGATTTTGGTTTAGTAATTCTGTTAGTGGTTGCTAGTGTAATTACCGCATGTTTATTTGCTTTTGGTATATATTAGAATAAACGAATTTGAAATACTAGGGTAGTATATTGATTTTTATACACTGTATTCCGGACGTGCCAGGGTAGGCTGAGGGAACTTGGGAACCTTGTGTTAAGAGACTCCGTTCCGTTCCATATTTTTCTATTGTTATTACGTTAGTAAATTAATTTAATATTATGACCGTTGTAGTCCTGTATTTTTTTTAAACTTAATGCTTGTGGGTTCAATTCCTACTTGGAAAAACAAAACCTTTTTTTTTTGATCTAGCAATAATACGAAGGCATACATCCGATACTAAACTAGCATGTCTTGAAAATTGAGCAGTGCGTGTGTGGGTAACAAAGTGTTTACGCTAGGTTAATTTATCCTATTATATACACAGATACCAGATACTGTGAAGCTAAAGTAATATTGAACTTTTTCTTGTATGTTAAAATTTATGTAGAAAAATTTTATCTTAAAGAACATTTTACACTTCCAAAAAAAAAATGTGCCAATTTTCTGTTTTCGCCATGCAGTAGTTTCAACTATACAATTTTTATCATAGACTTAGTAATGAAAAACTGATATCCTGCTTTTGATTGTTACGTAGGCTTGACAATGTGAGAAATATTTTATAAAATACATCTGTTCAATTATGTACGCCTAGATCGATAGTCGATCTTTACAAATGAAAAAATATGATTTATTATAGAAATTTACCGAAATATGAATATATTTTAGTTAACGTTCACCACTGAGGTGTGCCATATTCACCACTGAGGTGTGCTAAAAAATATTTCTTATATTAATCACGTAACAATCCAAATACGACTCCGCAGAATGATTTTTTTATGTATTACTAGCGGATTCGCACAGCTTCGCTTGATTGCACTATACAAAAATGAACATAGGTTTTAACCGCAAATTAATCCGTGGAGATTCGGAATGTTAGCAACTACACATTATTTACCTTTATAAGTTTACTTATATATAATTTTATAGAAGAATTTTACTTTTAATCGACATTAACTATACTACCATGATTAGTTTGCTTACCCATTGTGAGCAAAGCATAGTAATCAATCAATGACAAAAACTAAACAAAGCTAGCTATCAATATTATCAAACTAAAATAAATATTAAGAAGTAACACGAAATGTAGTACGAGAACAAAACAAAAGAGAGTAATTAACCTCACCAAGAAATAAATAAAAAAAACTAGTTTACTAAACGAATAATCGAATAAAACTAAACAAAAACATAAGTTAAATACAAACAGCAAGTAATCACGCAAATATTAGTAGAAGCTCGAAAATTTATGATAATTGACATAATCAACGACTGACGAATTTCCAAGAGGCATTCCGTGTTGAGCGGCGAAACTCAACGCCACGATTTACCTAGTTACCAGAGAGAAGAAATGAAAATATTCAATATTTAATTTATTCGAGTGGGAATCAAACCCATAATCAGTCACTTTGTCAGTCACACGCTTGGCAAAATCTATAGGGTACTTGCCGTAGACCTACTAATTATAAAATTTGGCATTAAGTGAGAAATTACACTATAAACAAAGAAACAATCTAAAAAGTGATATTTTATAGGTCGTCCTAGAAAAAAATACTGCTTAGCACTAGTATTAAAATACTACGTAGTTATTTTATTCTTATGCTAATGACAATTGGGATCAATTTGTCTAAAAATCCGGATTAAACCACATTTTCTAAAAATGAAATCTAGCTAGATCCATTTTTCGATCACAAAACATCATATAGATTCTATTATATGAACATCATGGGATCCGTTTCCGAGAGATTTCAGATTATTAATATTTTATGAAAAAGGCCGCAGTGACACAAGCGTGTCTGACTGTAACCGACTGGTTGTGGGTTCGATCCCCACTCGAGGAATTAAAATATTTAATATTGTCAATTTAAATATTTAATGTTTTCATTTCTTCGCTTTGGTACAAGGCAAAACGTGGCGTTGAGTTCCGCTACTCAACACGCAATGCATCGAATTCGGCGGAAAGCGGAAGTGGAACGGAGTGTTACACTAGGTTCTCAAGTTCCCTCTGCCTACCCTGCCACGTGCGGGATACAACGTGCAGCTGAGTTATGAAAAAAGATGTTAAGAAACGGAATACTAACACGTAGAGAAAGTCACAGTCCTTAGCAATGTGACTGATTGAATATAGAAAGAGAAAAAGAAGATAAATAACAAAGGAAAATATGAAAAAAAATATTTTTTTTTGAGTATATCGCAGAAAAAAACAATTTTTTAAAAAGCATACAAAATCACTATACTTACAAAAAATATGAAACTATTTTTAGTAGTAACTAATTTATAAACAAAATTATGAACGTATTATACAATTAACACTAGTTTCTTTATTAAATTTCAAGTAAAACTGATCTTACTTTAAATTTACATGATAGTTTCTTTAATAATGTTTTTATGAAACAGCATACCTTTGAACATTTGAATTTCTTAGAAGTAACACAAATGTTGTGAACGAAGACAAAGCGCTAATGAGAGCGGAAAATGAAGTTCTTTGTTTGACATCGTGGTATTGTCACAGGACTCCATTTTTAATCAAATAACGAATAAATGTTTCCACTGAAACTTGCGCTTGGCTCAAATTAAAGATCGTCTCTTCATATTATTTGCAAATATATTTTTATTTTTTTGCAGAAATTTTAAAAGATTTGTTTTTATCATGAAAATGAAACAATTTTGTAAGAAGTCATTATTGTTATTTGTATTCTACTTTCCATTTTATTTATTTGTATTCTACGTAGGTACTCTTGTTACAGTTATTATTGTTGATATTTTTTACAATAACATTTAACTTTGCGGTACAACATCGTCGAGACCCATTTTAATTTGATCAAACTATTGTTCAGCAAGCTATAGTAAAAAAAAATTCTCTCTGATCAGCCTGTCAGTTTTATATTAAAAAAAACCCGCTTGCTTTTGTGGATGGTTTGGTGGTGGTTTTTTATTATTCGTAAAAACTTAAGAGTGTCTTATATAATGTAAATGCCAATTTTGTAGTTTGCTATCCTACATATAACAGGGTAGGTAGGAGGAATCGAAAAATATCAATAATAAATTAGGACACTCCCGTTACGCACTTTTCGACTTTCTAGAGGTATTGCGTGTGGTGTCAAAGAGTCTACTAGACGGACTCAACGCCGCGCTCTGCCAGAGGGAGAAAATTAATGTAATAAATATTTTATTTCCTCGATTGAGAATCGAACCTACAAAATTATCCTCTTACAGTTGTACGCTTACGTCCTCTGGCCCTTCTGGCCTTTGAATGACAATGACAATACATCAACTTGATCTTGACATGAATGATAAAAATAGATTTATACGATTTTATTTTGAAATACGGTAAAATTTAAAAATGAACTTAAATGAAAAAGAAAATTAGCCGAATTATTGTTGTACATTATTGAAACCTGACGTTTCGAATGTTTTGCAGTAGTGGTCACAGATACAATATATGTAGATAGATTTAGGTGCCGTTTGTCTGTCAGCGATTTCTTAATTGCCTCGCGTACGTATGAATTCTTGCGGAATAACCTGACTGTATCTTGTCCTCTGGCATGTTGTTGCTGTGACTTCAATTTTAATATGAGTGGGCGGGTCCCTGGTGGTAAAATGTTTCCAGCCTACTCTATTGAAGTTAGGATTATTTTGTATTTCAATGGTCTCACGGATCATTCTATTTCATCCCATCCATCATCTTCGTCCTATCACCCCATCGTCATCCATATCTATTCTCCTAAGTAAGGATGCAGGTTATTAAACCTGATGTAGTACCCTAACACTAGTGCTTCGTTTCGTTTGGCCGATATATCACAGTCACAATCTAATTTGTACACACCTATATAATGCAAAAATGTTAAATAATTCGGTTAAATTGGTTTCATTTAAAAAATTATTTATACATTATTTAGTATTAATCTTGTAATGGATTAAACTCGCTAAGGTCTTTAAAACTTATTGTAAGATTTTTACTTTATAAATTTCTAATTGCGTGCGAGATATAAAAGATTACAGTAAATGAAATACTCGCAATAAGTCTTAGGCAACTGTTTGAAGAATTAGTGTTAGGCTCTTAGCAATTTAATTTTGTTCAATTTAATTCAGAACTTTCATAATAAGTTACGTTGTAGAAACGTTGCCCTACTTTCAATATATTTCCCAACAATTTCTTAAATATACATATTTTGGGTAGATACTTAGCGGGGTATGTAGCAGAATTTTGTGCTAAGATACTCCGTTCTTTATCTTCTATCAAATTTTAGAGATATTGTGAATAGAGTGGTTAAACTCAAAACCGCTGTTTGTGATATTACCAGGCTATAAGATATAGGATTAATTTATTTTCCTTATTAAGAATGGGCCCACACATTTAGAGGCTGTCCCGCTCTGCCGTGGTCTAAGGCTACCCTTCATATCTCTAATACCTTTTGCAGTAATGATTATTTAAAACACATTGTCTCATTTGTAATTTATCTTTAAAAAAGGTATTATCTACGGCGCATATCATACGCATGATCTAACTGCAATAACTAAAACTTGCGTATGACACGTTACAGAAGTCTTTATGGTAAGAGCTACCGGAATTCTAACTGCAAATATGTTGAATTACATCGGAAATATTCACGTAAAGCCAATCGAAAGCAAATACATTTTTATTACAACCTGCTACGTATTTCATAAGATTACGCACTTTATAATTTTAGTATAGATATTGGTTATTGTAGGTACGCGCCTTGATGCCTCGACCGCCGCCTACCACTCGCACCCGTCCGAGTGTGGTATAACGTAAATTGCAATCTCGATAAGTAATTGATACATACTTGCTTAGCTTCACTCTGTATCCCGTGACAGGGTAGGCAGGGGAACTTGGGAACCTAGTGTTAAGACACTCTGTTTCTTTACTATCCGGCGGATAGTGATCCGCCGGATTTATACATTGCGTGTTGAGTGGCGGAACAAGTTATTATTAGAGCGAAGAAAAGAAAATATTAAATATTTATTTTAAATGAACCACTTTTAACCGGATTAATCGCGTATATTGAATGGTAAACATTTTTATGAAACCCGACGTTTCGAACACTATAGAGTAGTCCGTGTTCACGGTTCCTTAATTGCCTCGCGTACTGCCCTGGATTCTTGCAGAAGGAGCTTATTGTATCTTGTCCTCTGGTATGGTGTGCTTGAGACTTTAATTTTTTAAGAGTGGGTCCCAGGTGGTGGAATTTTATTTAAAATGTGTAGCAATCGCGGAAAATCAAAGACATTATTATATATTTATTTTGAAATTACTAAATATTTCATTTCCTCGAGTGGGAATCAGATCCACAACCTATCGTCTAGAGTCACATGTGATGCGTCAGGTACTGTATAGCTTAAATTAGTTCCGAATATATTCTTTTTTTTGTAATTTTAAAATAAAAGTGGCTACTGTAGTTTCTTCAGGACCATTTTAAGGAGATAGACATAAATCCGTCGTGGATTTTTAATGATGAGTTTAGGGAAGAAAATCTGTCATACTAAAAGCTAAGCAAAAAAAAGCTTTATATCATTTGTTATGCAAAATAAAACATACAGAAACAAAATATTAGGCCTATATACTTTGGAGCAGGTCAATACTAAAAATCTAATCAAAAAAAAGTTCAAATCGAACAGTTAAGTAATTCTTAAATAAGGTTTTTAAATAAGGTTTAAGCTCTTCCCTTTTTAAGTATAGGTGAAGAACAAATCTATCCGGCTTCCGTCCCGATTGAATGGGTAAAATTATCTTTCTTTCTTTCTTTCATATCTTCACGCTGTATCCCGCACGAGGCAGGGAACTCGGGAACCTAGTATTAAGACACTCCGTTCCACTTCCGTTCCCCACTTTCCGCCGAATTAGAGGCATTCCGTGTTGAGTGGCGGAACTCAACGCCGCGCTTTGCCTTATTACCAGAGCGAAGAAATGAAACATTAAATATTTAAATTGAAAATAATAAATATTTCTTTTCTCGACCGGGGATCGAACCCAGAACCTGTCGGTTACAGTCACACGCTTGTGCCGCTGTGCCACGACAGGCCTTATAAAATTATCTTAGTATGTATATTTAAAATTAATAACAAAATATATGTACTTACGTAGTTACTACTTCTTTGAATAATTATTTCAGCATTACAAAGTTACTTCTGTTGATCCATTTTCCACTGCGCCATTGGGACATTATTTAAAGTTCAATATAAATTATACTAAATTAGCATCCGTTGTACGATCCTCATGTTTGAAGATTAAAATATATTTATAGAACGCCTCAGATGTTATCCAGTAGACTAAAGGGGTTTTAATTTATTCAATGAAATTGAATTTCTATTTATGAGGACTTACCTGACCTCAATTCTATAGTACTCGGGAACTTTAATCTGTTAGTAGGAATGTTACTAAATTCAATCCTGAAATAGCTTAGTTCTCATATAATGGTGAACAAAAATTAATTTCACATACTACTCGTAGTAATAAATTTAGTTTTGAAGCTACTTAACGCACTAGAAAAATATAAAACTGAAGGGCTATCGTGGCGCTTTGGGACAATTTATTGTAAGGATGATAATTAGTGATTTGATTCTCATTTACTCATTTTGAAATAATCACCCAGGCTCGAGTAGGACTTATTTTTTTTTTTCAACAACTCGCTGTTTTCTTTCGATGAAGATAGGTAGAGGGAATCTGGGAACCTAGACGGAACTTCTGTTCTCCATTTTTTTATATAACCAAAACATTTGTATAAAATATAGTGCTAAATTAGTTAAGATTTTATTTTAGTAAGTTTATAAACGTCAAAATTCGTGAGAATGAGAGATGCGATTGAACTCTTAGTAGTTATAATTAATAACAATAAATAATGAATATTTATCAATGTATGTATATTTCTTCCTATGTGAATACTTACATCAGTCTATTCGTACACCTTACCGTCTAAGTATCATTAAAGATACGACAATACTTAATATCGTATGTGTAAAGTGTTATTAAAGAAATTACTGTAATTAAATTTCACCACAGCAACCAGACGCCATATTGTCAAGAAATAAACTTGAAACTTTGTCAAATGGTTTTTTTAAAATAGGTATTTACAAGTAATTATCCGGAGATTTCTTATAGTAAGAGCTTAGAATATATTGTGGTTTTATTTTTTTTTATTATTCTTGTTGATTTTAATGCTTATAAGAGGTCCTTTGTAAGTATTTTTCTATGTATATAATGTAATTATTGTGGCCAGATATTCTTTTCTACATATATTAGACTAAATTAGTCTATAAAGCTGTGTAGAAATATGTTCATTCCCATCACCCCATTGTCATCCATATCTGTTCTCCTAAGTAAGGATTTAGGTTATTAAACCTGATGTAGTACCCTAACACTAGTGCTTCGTTTCGTTTGGCCGATATATCACATTCACAATCTAATTTGTACAAACCTATATAATGCAAAAATGTTAAATAATTCGGTTAAATTGGTTTCATTTAAAAAATTATTTATACATTATTTAGTATTAATCTTGTAATGGATTAAACTCGCTAAGGTCTTTAAAACTTATTGTAAGATTTTTACTTTATAAATTTCTAATTGCGTGCGAGATATAAAAGATTACAGTAAATGAAATACTCGCAATAAGTCTTAGGCAACTGTTTGAAGAATTAGTGTTAGGCTCTTAGCAATTTAATTTTGTTCAATTTAATTCAGAACTTTCATAATAAGTTACGTTGTAGAAACGTTGCCCTACTTTCAATATATTTCCCAACAATTTCTTAAATATACATATTTTGGGTAGATACTTAGCGGGGTATGTAGCAGAATTTTGTGCTAAGATACTCCGTTCTTTATCTTCTATCAAATTTTAGAGATATTGTGAATAGAGTGGTTAAACTCAAAACCGCTGTTTGTGATATTACCAGGCTATAAGATATAGGATTAATTTATTTTCCTTATTAAGAATGGGCCCACACATTTAGAGGCTGTCCCGCTCTGCCGTGGTCTAAGGCTACCCTTCATATCTCTAATACCTTTTGCAGTAATGATTATTTAAAACACATTGTCTCATTTGTAATTTCTCTTTAAAAAAGGTATTATCTACGGCGCATATCATACGCATGATCTAACTGCAATAACTAAAACTTGCGTATGACACGTTACAGAAGTCTTTATGGTAAGAGCTACCGGAATTCTAACTGCAAATATGTTGAATTACATCGGAAATATTCACGTAAAGCCAATCGAAAGCAAATACATTTTTATTACAACCTGCTAGGTATTTCATAAGATTACGCACTTTATAATTTTAGTATAGATATTGGTTATTGTAGGTACGCGCCTTGATGCCTCGACCGCCGCCTATCACTCGCACCCGTCCGAGTGTGGTATAACGTAAATTGCAATCTCGATAAGTAATTGATACATACTTGCTTAGCTTCACTCTGTATCCCGTGACAGGGTAAGCAGGGGAACTTGGGAACCTAGTGTTAAGACACTCTGTTTCTTTACTCACTATCCGCCGGATTTATACATTGCGTGTTGAGTAGCGGAACAAGTTATTATTAGAGCGAAGAAAAGAAAATATTAAATATTTATTTTAAATGAAACACTTTTAACCGGATTAATCGCGTATATTGAATGGTAAACATTTTTATGAAACCCGACGTTTCGAACACTTTTAGAGTAGTCCGTGTTCACGGTTCCTTAATTGCCTCGCGTACTGCCCTGGATTCTTGCAGAACGAGCTTATTGTATCTTGTCCTCTGGTATGGTGTGCTTAAGACTTTAATTTTTTAAGAGTGGGTCCCAGGTGGTGGAATTTTATTTAAAATGTGTAGCAATCGCGGAAAATCAAAGACATTATTATACATTTATTTTGAAATTACTAAATATTTCATTTCCTCGAGTGGGAATCAGATCCACAACCTATCGTCTAGAGTCACATGTGATGCGTCAGGTACTGTATAGCTTAAATTAGTTCCGAATATATTCTTTTTTTTGTAATTTTAAAATAAAAGTGGCTACTGTAGTTTCTTCAGGACCATTTTAAGGACATAGACATAAATCCGTCGTGGATTTTTAATGATGAGTTTAGGGAAAAAAATCCGTCATACTAAAAGTTAAGCAAAAAAAGCTTTATATCATTTGTTATGCAAAATAAAACATACAGAAACAAAATATTAGGCCTATATATTTTGGAGCAGCTCAACACTAAAAATATAATCAAAAAAAAGTTCAAATCGAACAGTTAAGTAATTCTGAAATAAGGCGTTTAACCAAATAAGCTCTTCTCTTTTTAAGTATAGGTGAAGAACAAATCTATCCGGCTTCCGTCCCGATTGAATGGGTAAAATTATCTTTCTTTCTTTCTTTCATAGCTTCACGCTGTATCCCGCACGAGGCAGGGAACTCGGGAACCTAGTATTAAGACACTCCGTTCCACTTCCGTTCCCCACTTTCCGCCGAATAAGAGGCATTGCGTGTTGAGTGGCGGAACTCAACGCCGCGCTTTGCCTTATTACCAGAGCGAAGACATGAAATATTAAATATTTAAATTGAAAATATTAAATATTTCTTTTCCTCGACCGAGGATCGAACCCAGAACCTGTCGGTTACAGTCACACGCTTGTGCCGCTGCGCCACGACAGGCCTCATAAAATTATCTTAAGTATGTATATTTAAAATTAATAACAAAATATATGTACTACTTCTTTGAATAATTATTTCAGCATTACAAAGTTATTTCTGTTGATGCACCTTCCACTGCGCCATTGGGACATTATTTAAAATTAAATATAAATTATACTAAACTAGCATCCGTTGTACGATCCTCATGTTTGAAGATTAAAATATATTTAGAGAACGCCTCAGATGTTATCCAGTAGACTAAAGGGGTTTTAATTTATTTAATGAAATTGAATTTCTATTTATGAGGACTTACCTGACCTCAATTCTATAGTACTCGGGAACTTTAATCTGTTAGTAGGAATGTTACTAAATTCAATCCTGAAATAGCTTAGTTCTCATATAATGGTGAACAAAAATTAATTTCACATACTACTCGTAGTAATAAATTTAGTTTTGAAGCTACCTAACGCACTAGAAAAAAAAAAAACTGAAGGGCTATCGTGGCGCTTTGGGACAATTTATTGATTAGTGATTTGATTCTCACTTACTCATTGGGAAATAATCACCCAGGCTCGAGTAGGCAGACTTATTTTTTTTCAGCAACTCGCTATTTTCTTTCGATGAAGATAGGTAGAGGGAATCTGGGAACCTAAACGGAACTTCTGTTCTCCATTTTTTATATAACCAAAATATATATATAAAATATAGTGCTAAATTAGTTAAGATTTTATTTTAGTAAGTTTATAAACGTCAAAATTCTTGAGAATGAGAGATGCGATTGAACTCTTTATAGTTATAATTAATAACAATAAACAATGAATGTTTATCAATGTATGTATATTTCTTCCTATGGGAATTCTTACATCAGTCTATTCGTACACCTTACCTTCTAAGTATCATTAAAGATACGACAATACTTAATATCGTATGTGTAAAGTGTTATTAAAGAAATTACTGTAATTAAACTTCACCACAGCAACCAGACGCCATATTGTCAAGAAATAAACTTGAAACTTTGTCAAATGGTTTTTTTAAAATAGGTATTTACAAGTAATTATTCGGAGATTTCTTATAGTAAGAGCTTAGAATATATTGTGGTTTTATTTTTTTTTATTATTCTTGTTGATTTTAATGCTTATAAGAGGTCCTTTGTAAGTATTTTTACTATGCATATAATGTAATTATTGTGGCCAGATATTCTTTTCTACATATATTAGACTACATTAGTCTATAAAGCTGTGTATAAATTTGTTCATTCTCATACAGACATCTCGATCTTTCTTCAATTTAGTACTGCGACAAAGCTGTATTCCGAACAAAACGAATATGTTTTTCATAGTTAAATTAAATTTCTACCAAATTTCATTCTATTTCTTGATTAATATTCAACATATTAATGAACAAATACATATTATAACATAAATATTTGCAATAAAGCAAAAGGTCTTACGATATGTATATTATCCACTAGCTTGAGCAGCCTAAAAATTTAATAAATAAAATATCAAACATGTTATTTGATTACATTCAGAAAAGAAACCCCCGTCTTCACAAGAAAATTATTTTGCCAAAAAAGGTCGGCTTTTAATATAAGCAAAACCAATAAGTTGGTCAAAAGCTACAAAGGTGCCTCAAACTTTCGTTACGGATAAGAAAATTACTTTGCAAAATAGGATCCTTTAATAATGCGTTGCCTGTCGAACTATTATCAAAGCATTAAAGTTATAATGAACGGCCATTTTGATGACATTGAAATGTGTTTTCTAACTTTTTTTTTACTTATTTTAATCTTTAAAGGACGTTTTAGTGCAATAGAGAAGTGTATTTTTATTAGTGCTTTGGATGTGGGTTCAATCTCCTTTCCGGGTAAAAAATATTTTATTCCATTATCTCACAAGACAAATGTTCTCAGTACTTTTTTTCTTATTTTCTGGTAGTGTCTTATAAAAAGGATTTAAAAAATTAAATGTTGAATCAAAAATAACCATGTTAAAGACGTTTATAAACATACAATAATTCTAATTTAGTACATAAGATTATTAATGAAAAAACAAATACTATTAATTGCACCTGCTTATTTCGCGTAAAAACCATATCCTCAACTTCTGCACAAAGCAAAGTTAGTTAGGTTAATAAGTTTAGTTATTGAAAATGCACGTTTCTATCATTTCATCGATATATTGTGATCTCGATATACAAACAAAACATAGAAGTAGGTAACTTGGTAACTTAGTGTTACGACACTCCGTTCCACTACCAACTCTCCATCGAATTTGAAGTATTGAGTGTTGAGTGGCGGAATTCTACGCCGCGTCTTGCCTTGTCGCCAGAGCAAATAAATTAATATTAAATTTTAAATTAAATATTTAATTTGAAAATATTAAATATTTCATTTCCTTAAGTGGGGAATGAACCTAGAACCTGTCACGTTCACAGTCACACGTTTATACTTCTGCAGTCATGAGTTTATTAAAGTAGAGAAATAGAAAGGAGCCCTTTGTCGGAACAGATTATTTCTACACACCTTAATGTAATAGCACATCTATAAACGACATCGAGAAGAATCCAAAGATCAATGTCCCCATAAATTCCATTACTACTGCGGGAGAACTCATTTTTTCATCTATCGTCATTTCCAAAGTCAAGAAAGAAATAAAGTGGTCATCAATCTTAACTGCGAAGGCGTTTCAGACCGTTAAAGCCTAATCAAACCCTTATGACCGTCAATTTGTCTCACAGATTTTTGGTTTTTGCTATGTATTATATAACTCTTCCGTACTTTATTGATATATGAATTATGTCTATTTCAAAATGTATTTTTATATTTCTTAAGAATATTTTGTAAAATAATATCAATTTGATTTGTTTTATTATTCTAATAAATAAACATTTGTTGACGTTAAATTAGATACTTCCAGAGGCAAATAATCAAACTTAATAATAGCTTCTATGAATATTTAGTCTGTTGTGTTGTCATTATACGTTTGAAATAACTAAACTAAGAATTTACGTTATAATAATCTATAATATCTATACTTAGAATAAAATTGTGACAGATAGATGTTCATGGAAGATATATTGATAACAAAATTCACTATTGTATTCTAGCAAACATCTCTTAACATTTAGTATTTTTATACTTCAGTCTGCTTATAAATTAAAAAATTGTATAATTCTAAAGAATATTGCTCGACGAAATTGCTATAAATAACGACTTAGATTAAAATGGCTGCATCATTATTTTTCAATGCAGATAAAGATATTATTTTTTAAATGATATTATTTATTATTAGAAAACAAAAGTAATGTAGTTTAGCAAATTAATAATTATTCATTTCAGGCAGGAGAAACCGAGAGCGGGTGCAAGTATTTAATATATATATGATAACAATTATATAACAATTGAATATGCTAAAATATTTACTATTATTTTTATTTTATTGGCTTAACGTTATATCATATATAGAGATAGAAGAAAACCGGGAACCTAGTGATAAGATCCTGCATTCCCATTAGAACACTTCCATTTACCACACGCGCATCGTGCCCCTGCACTTTGAACGATCCAAAAAGAATTACATATTTAAAATATTTATTTTATTGGAATTTCTAAAAAAATATTCAAACCAATAATATATTGCTATTTTTACATCAATTGGGTCATCAAAATTTGAACGCATGTATCGTACATAATATTTAAAGACAGTGCTATTTACATTTTATAAGCTTGTATCACACTGTCTTGAGGTTCCGAAGACTGAAGTACTTTCTTTTGTTCTTTCTTTTTGGGTACAACTACACAAAAGCTGTGAAGATTTTTTCTGTGTCAAGACGGTTATATAAATATTGTATATAATATGAGTTCGTTAAAAGAATAATAATATATTCCCAAGAGGCTTAATTTTCAATATCCAGTTAACATTAAGTTATTTCATAGTTTTTCGAATATATTGTTTTTCTAGAAAAGATAAGGCAAACGAGCGTACGGGTCATCTGATATAGAGTGCGTTGCCGGCTTTTAAGGTGGCGGAAGACGCGCTTTTTAAAGGTACCCATGTATATGTGGAAAAACTGCCCCGGATAGGACGTCCCAAAGATGCGAGGCGCGTGAAATTACTAAATCTACAAAATTTTGCCTAACTCTTATGTGCATACGTAAAGTGTAAATAATGACGTGAGTAAAGTCTTTTTTACATATGTTAATTGACCGTTGGTTCTTTTGTATGAGCAGTAAAGAACGTAGTTTGTTTGACTATGTTTATTATAATTCTTTGGGTAGTGAATTGTCTCCTGTTCATAGCTTTTTTTTTTTATGGAAAAGACGGCAAACAAACGTACGGGTCACCTGGTGGTAAGTGATCACCGTCGCCCACGGCCCCAAGTAAGTCCAGAGGAGCTACAGGAGCGTTGCCGTCCTTTAAGGTGGAAGGGCACCAGGGCCCGGCATTACCTGACGCGAAACGCAGTGGCCAAAGCCACTACTTAACGCCGGTCTTAAATGCCGGGGGTGGTAACAATCCGGTCGAGTCTGCCCATGCGTGGTGCCATTGCTGGCAACATGACTCTACCACACGCACTTTAGTCGCCTCTTACGACACCATCAGTACCAGGGTGATTGTATTCTAAGCCAGAATTACACGGCACGGCACGACACGGCTAAACTAAATACTGTACCACTAGATTACATTGTCCTCTTAGTACTTTTTGTATGCATCTGGATTGATCTCTAAAACGTGAACGAAACGCACGAAATACGTGCAGTAGAAATTCAAAGGATAATGTGTAATTGATTGTTTTCGTTTCTACTGATTTCTAGTCCAGTGATTGTCTTTACTAATCGTATTATTAATTTCTTAATAAACAATATAATGACTTCATTTAAATTACATAATTTAAAATTCATTTATTTAATAATATATATATATATATATATATATATATATATATATATATATATATATATATATATATATATATATATATATATATATATATATATATATATATATATATATATATATATATATATATATATATATATATATATATATATATATATATATATATATATATATATATATATATATATATATATATATATATATATATATATATATATATATATATATATATATATATATATATTTATATATTGAATGTAATTGAAATGAAATTTAATTCAAATTGAAGGCAAGAAACTCTACAGTTGATCTTTTTAATATTGAATAATTTAATATTGTTTAATACAGTATTGCCTATCTTGCATTAAATGTATTTCGTTATTATAATGAAATAGTACTTGAGGGATCTTATCATCAAACTTCTAGCAAACGACTAGACAACAAAGTCAATGGCTTAACTAATTCTCTTGAGATTTATGTAGGTAATATAAAGTGACGCCTGAACGAGCTTGCTAAGTTCAAGAGTGTCAATATAGGAATATTAGTTTCATACATATTCTATATGAAACTTTGCCGTATTGTGAGACAATTAATATTGAAATTTAAAGTTATATTTGTTATATCATGACTCACAGATATTTGTGTTGTGTTAACATTTTTTATTTATTTTAAATCACGTTTTGTAGATAAGGAATGTTGTATATATAGACAATACGTAATATTGTGATAATCGTTAAGATTTGTCAAGGAAAATTCAGCAGTAAGAGATGTCCACTGATTTCCGAAAATACTGTATATACGACACCGGAAGAAAGTCACATAAATGAGGGCATTCCGGGAGGCATGTATGAAGAGGGTGATGACAGTGGACGACGCGAAATAAAGAGGCATCTGTTGTTCCGTTCTCTCTGGCTGCTGTGTCTAGTTCGACCCCAACTCTAGAAAATGATAAGACTTGTTTATGTTTCCTAGCTCCAGTGACACGAAGTACGGCGTTAAGTTTCTCCGTAGCAATGTCTCGAATTGGAACGTAAAACGAGGAACGAAAGTATTTTAAATTCTTTTCACTTCACCTAATCTAACATAGATTATACGATACTAAGGCTGAAAAATGTGAAGCAATAGTCCAGACAAACATATTGCGCATATTTTTTAAGTTGGTTGAAGAATTCAATTCAAATATTTAATTGATACAAATAACATTTTTAGCTACTAAATTTTACTTCTACTTATTTATGGCTATACTTTTTCCTAGTACAAACACCACTGTCATAGTAGTTTTTATAAAATTTACAATACTTATAATGTTCGATTAGATGAAATAATATTATTATTACATAAAAATTATGACTTTGTTGAATGCTTCAGCTGTTCTTAATGTTTGAGTTGTACCATCTATATATTGAAAGTTTTTAAGACGCAGAATAAAAATAAGGGAAAATAAGTTACGGTATTACATAGACATCTATTTACCAGGTTTTCCGTTTTGTATTTTAATTTTTTTCCAAATAGCTAATTCAATAATTACTGTTAAATGGTCGAAAGTGCCTATTATTCACTTTCTCATCAACAGTAATTATTGAAACGCGAAAACTGAAAAATTAATATTAAACTATAAAAATATATCCATGGAAAATCTTATTTTGGTGAGATGTGTTTGTTACCTAATATAAAATTACATTTGGGCCTAAGAAAATAAACTTGATAACATATAAAACACGGAGGAATACCACAGAATCCGTTTTTATGGTACAATAAATATTTTCCTACTAAAAACAAAAAATATACACAAGCTTGTAGAGCTAAACTATCTTTCACCCTCTGTACGCTACTTTCTGTCGACTCTGGAATAAATCGTCGCTTCCCGACTTTATTTATTGGCAATAAAACTGTTAAGTAATCTTTTAAGGGACAGAAGGACTGGTAAGATTCGAGCGATTTACTGACTTTTATAATTTTATAGATTTTGTTAATAATATTTTTAAACATATATATAATTCATTCATTTTTTAATATAAATTTAAAATATTTTAGAACTAAGAACTTATTTAGAAAATGTAGTGATTTCGCCTCTTGGAGACCAAGCATTTTGTATGCTTGTTTTACGTTTAATTTATTTTTACAAATAGTAATAGAAATAAAAACAACTTTAATCCTCTGAAAAAATTATATTCTGTTTTATTTTCAATATCACATATTTGTATTAATTAATATTAAAATAATTCTTTTAATAGGTAATAATTATAAATAGATTTCAAAAAATCAACATTTATGTTTACATAAAAATAGAATGTAATAACTAGTCTATCCATACTTAGCACAATATTTCGTCAGAGTTCAAGCACACACGAGTTAAACATCATAAATAATTTATCATCCGCTACACCTCTTACTTTTATTTGCTGTCGTATCACGAATAAATATTAACCTATTTATGTATCTCTATGTATCGTTGTTTTTATAAATGCTTTGAAAAAAATTAAGATATATGTGTTCACTAAGAACCAAACCACGGCTTCACTTTAACTTTTTTTATATGTTATGCCAATTTTTTTGCTGTACTATTCTGAACTAATTTTTTATCGTTTTTGTAATGAACATCAATGCTCACAAGCTTTCTCATTAATAATACTAATATGATATCACATAGATGCATTTTTTACACTACAACATCACAACACTGCACTGCGAAATTAATCATTCGGGAAACACACGTTCCCTTCCTTATGATAACCAGGTGGGCAGTTGTCTTCTCGACCGAATCTCACATCTAGTTCAAAATCATCAATTTCGTTAGCATCTTCGTTTCTGTATCGACTTTCATTATAATTAGTGGGCCCATCGAAAACGATGGCGTGTGGTAACGGATAATTTGGGTAATACACTTGTTTGGTATAACCTTGTACAATTAGATTGACAACAATGATTACTAAAAGAAGCATTTTTACGTTATATTATCTATAGGATCGATCGTCAAATGTCACTTAACTTTATTTACTTCGCTTAAATACGAATAGCCTCGGTCTCTACTTATGACGTGGCAGTTAGTAAAATGTGAGCCATTCCACAATAATTTACCTTCGTTTAGTTCTTGTGTTATTCATAATTTCTAAGGTTTAAATTAACATTATTGACAAGGTTGTGATCAATAAATACAATGTTGTGAAACGTTGTATGAGTATGTTGGAATTTTAATAATTTGTCTGAGTGATATATAATTATTAAAGTAGAGTGGTTATAATGGTAACAAGGTAATGCCTCAAATTCAGCGGAAAGTGAGGAACAGACGTGGAATGGAGAGTTTAAACACTAGGTTCCCAAGTTCCCTCTGTCCCCTGCCATGTGCGGGATACAGCGTGAAGGTGAAGAAGAAGAAGAAGAACAAGAAAAGTGGTTATAATATTAAAAATGTATGTGATTGCCATTATTTTATAATTTGTAAACGGAAAACATGTGCATCTTCTTAAGATAGCACTAATATAACAAATAAAATAGAATTACGGCCGTCCTGGCATTTTGATTTAGTCTAAATGAAACGACGGTTCTGGGATCGATTTTAGGGAATATAGCTTCACGCTGTATACCGCACATGGCAGGGTAGGCAGAGGGAACTTAGTGCTAAGACGACTTCGTTCCACTTTCCGCCGGACTTCAGACATTGCGTGTTGAGTGGCGGAACTCAACGCCGCGGTTTGCCTTGTACCAGAGCGAAGAAATGAAAACATTAAATATTTAAATTGAAAATATTAAATATTATATTTCCTTGAGTGGGGTTCGTACCCACAACCTGTCGGTTACAGTCACACGCTTGTGCCGCTGCGCCACGACAGGCCTCAGAAAAATAATAAACTATCTATATATTTAATTTTTTAAATAATTTATATGTGTGAATTAACTTGTTCCGGCTAAGCCCATCAAACTGGTTATTAGGTACGGTACTTTTTTAATATATCATTGCACTATAGCTAATTGCTTGAAGATTACGTATGTAGGTATATATAAGTATGTATATTATGTAAGGTAAGAAGATATTTAATTAATTTATATGATAATTACAGTAATACGCTTTATCCGTTATATTAACGATGGTAACGAATACAATCTAAATTCCAATGTAGGATGTAAAAACCCGTTTAGTTAGGGATTTTACCTGTATTTTTAAAATAATATGACGTTTTTTTACAATAGTTATTAAAAAGCAATGTTACGCGTGAGCTGCTAAAATGTTTTTTTAGTAGAAACATATAAGGAGGTACTTATAAAATTTGAAATCGACAAAATTATGATGAAAGATTTTCAAATTTAAGTTTATTAACTCAAAACTTCTTGAGAAAGTAATTAGTATTATAATAAAATAAAAGAAACCGGGTATAGGAGGCGATTACATAAAAACAAACAAACAAAATAATAAGTGAACGTATTTAATTACCATGAAGATTTTTTTCTAATGTTAAAAATATTGAATAAATAGTATTCTGTTTAGACAGATGATAATTTCAATTTTGTACAAAAGTAAAATGCTAAACGTATAAACAATTTGTAACAGGTGTATAAGAATTTACATGTTTACTAGATAAAAACGTATGCCGTGGTTGGTCAGAGTGTTCGAACACGTGTATGGCGCGGCACAAGCGTGTGACTGAGGTCGTAGGTTCGATCGCCACTCGAAGTAATTAAATATTTCAAATTTTCAAATGAATATTATTTCAAACGCATGACGTGGCTCATTCGTAAATCATCAGCGGACACATGAAACTTAAGAAAATAAAAATAAATCTAGTCCTGTTCAAAATTTTCATGCATATTCTAAATAGTATATTGAAGATTATTGTACTTTTAGAGTGGGTATTTAATTCTTAGTACAATTGAAGTTCCATTAACACTACTTCAAACAGACTAAGTTGTGTGAAAATAAAGAAGAAATAATGATACATATAAGTAAATTTATCTATACAGAGTTAAATATTTATTTTTTATAATGGTGTAAATAATGTGTCTTAACACTACGTCTCTCAGGTTCTCTTTGTCTACCTTGCTATGTGAACACAGTGTGACGCTGATAAAAAAAAGAAATAATGTCCCCGTTAAATATATATATATTAGTCATCAAAGTACGGAACTACACATTATAGATTACAATGTAAGTGGTGCCTTTACAAGGTTTTATTTTGTTCCGGCTATTTGTTTTCATTAATTTTACCGATGGAGCATTTGAAGCCAAGTCGAACAGACAATTTAGTTTTTTATACGTAAATTACATAAGATTATTGATTAAATTTTTTCACATCACACCAATGGTAATTTAATTAGGTTATTATTATTAAATTGAATATTTTTTTTATTTTACTAAATTGGTACATAAGAAATAGTTACATGTAAAAAAAAGTGTACAATGCTGGACTTATCTCTGCTAGAGATCTCTTCCAGCCAACCAGTGGAAGTGGATGAGTGACATTAAGCGGGAAAGAACACACTAAGTAATTAAAAAAAAAAATAAAGACCGAGCTAATGAATAGATGTATAATAACCGTTGGACTTACAAAAATTGCATTACCCTACTTTAAAAAAATATTTAATGAAGATATCAGAGCCGTTGATTTGTTACCTAATTGTGTAATTTCGCACAAAAGTTTGTAAAAAAACCTTTCAAAGTAAATAACAAAAATGATTTATTCTTTTGGGCTTGAAAAATCACAATACTAAACAACAGACCAAACAATAATTTCAACCCGTCTGGGAAATAATAAGCGCATTAGAGTGATTTCCTTCATTACTTCTATAATAAAAGAAAGATTAATCTTGTTATTATTAGATATTTCTCATATACTGAAATATAAGTCTGGTTCTAGTGACCATTTTCTGATGTTAAAATATCATGAACATTTATCGAAAAAGCAAGAAAATCATTTCGCTCTTCTTCTAATTAATATGTAACTGATCACTGTATGTACATGGAAGATACATAAATAAAACAATATCAGTGTGTATGTTTATCTGTGCGTTTGTACGCGCTAATCTCAGAAACAGTTCACTAGATTTAAATCCAGTTTTCATTATTATGTTTCGCAACCTTCCTTCCACATGTAGTGTTTGCTTTATTTACGTCAGTTTAAAACATTTAGTTTAGCAATTATTTAATTTTTTTATACATTACGCTTTTTTTTGGAAAAGACAAGGCAAACAAGCGTGCAGGATTCCTGATGGAGAGTGATCACTGTCGCTCACAGCCCCGTGTAATACCAGGGGAGCTACAGGATCGTTGCCGGCCTTTAAGGTGGAGGTAGACGCGCTTTTTGAAGGTATCCATGTCGTAACGACCTGGAAATACTGCCGCGGGTAGACCGTTAAACAGATTTGGGGCGCGTGGAAAAAAAACCCTACGAAACCGCACAGCAGTGGAGTGCCACGTGTCCCGATAATGTGGATGGTACTTTAGTTTGGGACGTACTGTGCGGTTAGACAATTCGGCAGCAGAAAGTTAACAGAATACTCCCCGTGATACCTCATTGGTAGGGAACGCACAGCGAGGATACGTCTCTACGCAAAGCCAAGCAAGCAAAGTATCAAGTCCCACACAGATCATTGGGTCCCCAATGATTCGAATGGCTCTAACGTTCAAATCATATTACGAACGTTATATGCAATCAAATGGTTCAACCTGATACTGGGGTGAACCTGCCCAGAGGTGAGAACAGTATTCTATATGAGGCCAAACCTAATTCGTATACAGGTTGCTACTTATTTATATATTTCTGTCACTTTTAAAAATCATTATTTTAAATTTAAAATTTTTACTGCTTTTGTAATATAGATTTTGAAAAAAAAAGTTCTTAGAAAATAAATTATTATTTTTAAATTTGCAACTATTATTTCACAATATATTAAAATTTATAACGCTCAATTTCACCATATTATGCCATAATTCATATATATGAAAGTTTTAACCGCACCGTGACTTAGTGACTTTAATTTTTTTGAGTTACTAAGTTTATTTTTTTTGCTTTATGCATATTATCCAGCACAAAGCACGGTAGGCAGAGGGAACCTGGGAGCCTAGTTATAAGACAATTTGTTCTTCATTATATATTACATTAAATAAATTTTACTACTGAAAGTTTAATCTCATTGAAAGCTATCGACAATTTCTTTAAGCTATTTAATTTTACATTGAATAAAAAAAATAGTTAAATATAACAATATATTGTCGTCTAAAATTAAATGACCTCTACGCACTAGCAGCTTTCTATGAACCGGATAATGAATCAGAGGTTCTTAACCCTGATAACCAACGTGAATTAGTCAAGGAATTCTTCGTTCACCTTGATTGAATGGAAATAAATGAGCTTTATATACGTAAATATAAATATATATTTAAAGTGCGTTTCTTAGTAAATCCCAATTTTCTATTAATAATGAAATATGAGTTATTTGAATCATAGATTATAATTCAACTTGAATGTTAATTTGAGACCATCGTGGCACAAATGACGATTGATTGTGAACGCGTTGGCATCGGGTTCGATAATTAACGTTCTCCGCTCTGGTTTCCACTCCACAAAAATTGAGTGAACCTATCATGTGCGAAAGACAAACGTAACTATTACAACTATTCATTAACACGGAACTATTGTAATTACAACATAACGTAAGTATGTAACTTAACAGATATATTATATAATATTTACTTAAACTTATTCCGGCTATGAATATAGCATATTTTAAAATATGTATGAAGCATTAATTCACGACTGTCACACACACACACACACGCACATGGCAACATATTAACAAGTACCTGACAATTTATTCAAATATATTACACAATTGTGTATTATCTCACAATAGTGACCTTCGATTCTCTTGAACGGAAGAGGCAAACAAGGCAGTCTGTATAACTTTTTGACCTTTATGTCCGATTTGTCTGGCGGAAGGAGGGTGGACTAAGTGACAAAACATTTCATTTTCCTTTCACTCCAAGTATTATGTTGTGAAATCACGGTCGTTCTCTTTTTGTATGTATATAAAAAGAAATCGTTATATATGTATTGACGCCTATCGTCGGAATAGGACATGAGAAACCTGTATGTCCTACTATCATACACACACACACACACACACGTGTGTGTGTTTATTCATAAAATATTTAACATTTTCTATTTAAATATTTAATATTTTAATTTTCTTTGCTCTGGTAACAAAACAAAGCGTGGCGTTGAGTTCCGCCACTCAACACGTAATGCCTCAGCAGAAGGTGGGGAAGAGAATGTATTGTCTTAACTCTAGACTCCCAAGTTCCCTCAGCCTACCCTGCCATGTGCGGGATAGAGCGTAGAAAATTTTCACGTATATTTCAATTACTAATTATAGCATAATTTTGTTATCCCTAATACTTTCAAGCTGAAACTTATGTCACATATCAATATTTACGTATACGTTTGCATTTTATTTGAAATTCATCGACTACTAAATAAGGAAGACAGTGTAGTATTCAGTTACTCCATTCTCATGACGATACTTCCGTTCCCCATTTTCCGTCAAATTCTTGAGGCACTGCGTGGTGTGTTACAACTAAGTGAGCACACAGACAGGGCACAGAACGTGCCATAATGTTCAGCGAAATCCGCTATTGTGGTCTTGATTTATTTTATTTTTACTTGTTCACTTTTTACTAAGCATCCGTTTGACTTTAAATTGAAGTGGCTCTTTAAGGACGGCCATCTTTAAAGACGTGACGCTGCAAAAAGCTTTTTGAACAGTGATTAGACTTCTAGAAAAAATGTTGCGCTATGTATATATATATATATATATATATATATATATATATATATATATATATATATATATATATATATATATATATATATATATATATATATATATATATATATATATATATATATATATATAAATTAATAAATTGTTAGTGTATACGTTATTACTTTTAACATAGAAAAATGTTGCATAATAAAAAAAAATTTACAATTTCAGTATAACATTACAGGCAGCGGCTGTACTGTTAAAAATATTATTTACATAACAAGCCTCAATTTTTTTGTATAGGAATATAAAATAAATATTCATATAATTCAATCCTTGAAGAACTTCTGTGTGCCCTTAAAGAAAATTGGAGGAAAGACAATTAAGGAAAGAAAGGATAGGTAAATACAATATCAATATATTTTTAACATCCGCTTATTTTTTTTTCAAATGAATTGTTTTATTCCATGAATCTTGACTATAAAACATGATAGAACAAAAAGTTCCTTTGTTTGATTGCCCAATATGATTTAGAATAAGAATGATGTAGCAGTTTTAAATGCCGTGTTGAAGTAATGGAAAATGAAATTTTAAACCAATTGGTATACATATTTAGTATATTAATAGTTTCATAAAAGGCTAAGATACTTAACATTATATATTGACTAAAATTCTTAAAAAAAAATGATTTCTCTTTTTCCTGTATTTAGCTTTTCGCCTATTTTTCAGCATATTGCGTACTAAGTTGTAGAAATCAACACCGTGAGAAGATCGAATACAACCATTGCATAACGACGTTACATAATGTTCCAACTCTAATATTTCTTTAAGTATTGATAGCTTTAATTGATGTTACTTGGATTAAAGCCAACAGTTCTAAACGTTCGCTTCGTACTTAAATAAATTTTAAAGTTATACGATGTTATTCATTGTTTCATAGTATCGCCTGCTGCGGAAAATAAAAGCCCAATATTTATTAAATTTCGCTGCTGTAATTAGTTAAAAACTTTAATATATTTTGTAAATAATGAATTAATTTTAGAATTCCATACATAGAAAGGAATAAAATTGAAACCCTTGTTGTTCGTTTGTCAAGACCATTTATTTAGACACTGAGTGGAAATATCAACCTGAAATTATATCAAATATCAATATAGAAGATAGATCATGAGTATTTCTGTGAATTACGTTCGTAAACATAACACTCTATATTTATTAGAGTGGGGCTATAAAAACTATAAAAGATTGTGAAAGCCGTCATATATTGTTTTAAACGATTTCACTTGACGAAAAATATTTCAGAGCTTTTATGTAACCTAGTGTTCAGTCACTCTGTTTCCATTAGAACACTTCCGATCCCCACTTTTCGTTAAATACATTAGGTCTGAATGAAAATCGAATAAGAAAATGAGAATTGAAATGAAATTGCTCGCTGGTGCCGCAGCGCGACTACAGGCCTCATTTTCTATCATTGTAGTACTAAAATAAATTACAAATTGTATTAAATAAATAAATTTACATATTTGGATTAGAGAGTGGCCTGTCGTTGCGCAGGGGAATTGTGAACTATTCGGAGAAAAGTTTAATATTTTAAATGAATTATTTTTTTTTTTCTACGCTCTGGTTACAAGGCAAAGCATGGCGTTGAGTGCCACCACTCGACACGCTATGCCTCAAATTTGGCGGAAAATTGGAAACGGAAAGGAGTATCTTAACATTAGGTTCGCAAGTTTTTTTTTTATGGAAATGACGACAAACGAGCGTACGGGTCACCTGGTGGTAAGTGATCACCGTCGCCCACGGCTCCGAGTAACTCCAGAGGAGCTACAGGAGCGTTGCCGTCCTTTAAGGTGGAAGGGCACCGGGGCCCGGCATTACCTAATGCGAAACGCAGTGGCCAAAGCCACTACTTAACGCCGGTCTTAAATGCCGGGGGTGGTAACAATCCGGTCGAGTCTGCCCATGCGTGTTGCCATTACTGGCAACGTGACTCTACCACACGCACTTTAGTCGCCTCTTACGATACCATCAGTACCAGGGTGATCCTATTCTAAGCCGAAATCACACGGCGAGACAACAAAATAGGTTTAGCTTCATGCTAATTTCAGCGAGTTACCGCTGCAATTAGCATGAAGCTAAACCTATTTTGTTCAGTTATATGGATAACTAAATTATCAATTATATAATTTGGCTAAATTCCTTTTAACTTTTCAATTTTGATCAAAAACTATATATAAAAAGAATAAAAATGTTAAATTCTATTTTTATGCCTACTTCTGTATTGAATAAGTAAAAGAGCTCACAACGCAGTAGCGTGAAATATTTCTAATTCAGAGCACAATATGCAGATGAACGGGCAAATTAAGTTAGGAATTCGTATTTCACGGTTCACAACGCGTTTGAAGCAGATGGGTGAACGGAACAAAAAAAAAATGAAAACAAGAACTGTGTGAAGCTCTGCAAATCAATTAGCCGCCGTCCGTTTTGGGCGTCTAAACTAGAGGATTTGGAAACACGTTTATCTAAACAATAGATATCGTCTGACAGTAAATGTGATAGTTGGGAGTTCCATTTCCACTCGGAAGAATGAGGATATATAATATCGAAAACTGGATGGCAATTGGAAAACGGTATGACTTACATTAAGTTCTTTCTTGCTACTTGGTTATGCGGGAATACCCTAGAGCTGAGCTCAGCCAAAAATTTGGCACGAAAATATCTTTATACTCATGATGAAACAATTTAGCTATAATGTCCAGGCTCTTCGCCAAATGCTTGTTGAAAACGACCGAGTGTTAGTCGCCGCTATCGTGCGTAATTACAAAGCCGAAGTCAAACCACAAAAAGTTTACAAATATAAATATTAATTGGACGCCGTCGTACCACAGTCAGTACTGCGTTTCTTATAGTAATAATATATTTAATCATTCACAATTTAGCTATAATGTCCAGGCTCTTCGCCAAATGCTTGTTGAAAACGACCGAGTGTTAGTCGCCGCTATCGTGCGTAATTACAAAGCCGAAGTCAAACCACAAAAAGTTTACAAATATAAATATTAATTAGACGCCGTCGTACTACAATCAGTACTGCGTTTCTTATAGCAATAATATATTTAATTTTATGGTAAAAATCATAACCGTCTTTACCTTAATGGAATTAAATGATTCCTTTTTTTAATACTACAGAGACGTTCTATAGCAGTGAAATAAAATAAAAATGACTAAAAGAACAAAGAAAAAGAAGAGATAAGAATTTGTACCAAGTAAAAAATAAAAAGGTACGGCGGGTATAAACTTGTCGTCTGTAACAAAAGTATAATTAATTATAATAATGTCTTTGATTTTCGCGATTGTTATACATTTTAAATGAAACACTTTTAAACGTAACCACGGACTATTGTAAATTGTTCGAAACGTCGGGTTTCCCAAAAATGATTACCATTCAATATACGCGATTAATCCGTTTAAAAGTGTTTCATTTAAAATGTATAATTATTTTTTTTTTCAACTGTAAAAAAACTTAAAATATATTTTATTAAATTATTTATTTACAATATTCTCTACTCAGATTCACACTGTATCTCGGGGTCTCAGGGTAGGCAGGGAGACTGGGAACCTAGTCTTATGATACCACATCTCCGTTCCACTTCCGTTTCCCACTTTCCTGCTAAATTTGAAGCATGGCGTGTTGAGTGGTGGAACTCAACGCCGCCCTAACCAAAGCGAAGAAATTAAAAAAATAAATGTTTAATTTGAAAATATTAAATATTTCATTTCCTCGAGTGGGATTCGCACCCACAATTTGTCGGTTACAGTCACTCGTTTGTGCCGCTGCGCCACGACAGGTCAGGTATTTTATTTTATTTCATATTAATATTATTACTATGTTTTATTCAATATCTGATAACATTATAAATAGTCAGTATCATTTTTGTTAATCATTTTCTATTTATTTATAAGATTTAAAATATACTAGCTCATATTGAGAATATTTTAATTCAAACAAGCGAAGCCACGGAAAGGTTGCTAGTAACAATATAAAATACAAATCCTGAACATGTGAGAAAAACACTGTTGAGTGAATATTTAAGACAGAATTTTAAGCTTCTTATATTCTAAGTAAGCCTTAAGCTTTTCGTAGACTGGTTTGTTAATATTATTTCAAGATTTTGTAAATCGGTATTATATTTTTTCAAGATTTTATTAATATTATTTTATTTTTCGTAATAAAATTAAAATTGAAAAAGTCTGGAAAGTAGTGCGTAAACTCGTTTGAATTTGTCTAAGGCACTTCAACAACAACAGTTGTTAGTAACTAGCGAAGCGTTGTTATGAATTCAAGCTATATTTGAAAATACTTGAATAGATAGAATAACATTCAGTAAATAAAAATAAGATTTTTTGTATGATTTTTTTTATGATACAAAAAAACTTTTTTTTTATTTCAGTTAGGTTTTTTAAAATAAATATATATTAAAAACGAAAGTGAAATTAAAAATCAAGAATGAATTAACTTAAGAGACAAAGTCAAATTGTTAAGAAAATTAAAAACGTATAAGAAATTTAACGTTACGAGATTTGAGCCCGTGCCTCTTGGAAACCGTCTAATCACTCTGAACAACTACGCCATACGTTCCCATTAAGCTACGTTGAAATTCTTATATTATTTTAATTAATATTCAATAATTTGATGACTATTAAATATAGTCAAAATATCAAATAATGTTATTCAACAAAAGAAGTTACAGATTTTATTTTTTAAATGTCAAGTAATATACCAATATTTTCTTAAAGTAAGTGCATCTGCATTGAGATAAACCGTTGCTAGAAACTCAGGATTTAAGAGAACACTAATGGGAATAGACCGTACATTCAAACTACAGGCATCAAAATCGTATACTCAAAGTAAACTGTTACATCTTTGATGTATCTTTTATTCGAAATTTTCTGTTTCTATTTTATACCCTAAGCAATGGCTAAAAAATCATGTCTTAAATAATTTAGGTAATAAAGCAGTATTAATTAAATATATTACCATAATAACATACATAAAACAAATATTTTGCTGATTCTGGCTAACACTGTCATACATAAAGGATATCCTCTATTTAATTAAAATAGAACAAGGATCTTAATACTTGTATAATGCGTCATATTGCGACAAGAAATTGCTTTTGCATAACTGATTCAACAGCACTGATTAAATATTAACGTGTACACTGTGACTGTGATCCAATTATTTTGACGCAACTGTCAATAACTTAATGAAATAATCATACTAGTTACATCATATGTTATAGGTGGATTTGATACCAACTTCGAATAGGAATTCTTCTGCTATAATTAATATAACTGATATTTAATATGTATATTTTTTTCGTAGATGTCATTATAATTATTATTCGAGGCCTGATGTCGTACACGGGCACTTTATCCCTTACGAGTAAGCAGCGGGTAGACAGAGAAAACTTGAGAACCTAGTGTAAAGGCGCTCCATGCGGCACTGCCATGTTACCCGAGTAAAGATTAGAACGTAAAATATTTAATTTGCAAAATATTAAATATTTCTTTTCCTCGTATGAGTGTAGAACTCAAAATCTTTCACGTTCACAGACACACGCTCGTCCCCTGCGCCGCGACAGGTCTCAAAAATACTTGTATTTTTTTTTATTTCTTATATGTTTTAACTGCAATAAATAATATAATACATGAACTATTCTAAAAATCTAAATCATACATTTAATATTCCAATGATGACTATTTAGTAAACCTAAATATATCTTACGATCTCTTAATACATCAATAAGATCAAAGAAAGCCACCCGTAGCTTATTGACCGAAATAAGACAATTCGATACAGACGTGGCAGGAATAACAATAGAATTGCTGTCGCGCTAAACCATATTCGATAGACTTTATATTGTAAGTTTTTATGATGATAAAGGAATAGAACGAATCTATGGGTGATACCTGCACTGATAAAGTAACAATTAAATACAAATTATATTGTATGAACATAAAATTTTCTTATTAATATATTTATAGGATTGCAGTTAATTTCGTTATTATTTGCAGTTAATTTCATTATCATATAATCAGTCAACGACAAGTCAGACTCGTCCAACGAGGCTTGTGTCAAATTAATTAGTTTGCAGGCTAATATTAATACAAATAAAAATAATAATAACACATATATTTAATATCGTAGCGCAGTGGACCCGCGTTGTGATTTCGGTCCTAACTACGCTAAATAAAAGGCGGCGATGAACTCCACCATTCAACATGTAATGTCTTAAAAATCAGCCAAAAAGTGGTTATTCATGTGAGATACAACGCGAATATGAAAAAAAAAAAAACAATAAATTAAGGCAATATAAGTAATGTCAAAATACATTTTTACGTTTTGTAGTACATTATAATTTATATAATCAAGGTACTTTGGAATAATAGTACTCACAAACTTATTAGTTTTATCAAAATTAACCCTAGTTTATAGAGATTGGAAGCCGCGATACAATCTCATGCTTACATTTGGGCTTAAATATTGTTATACGAGTAGAAGGAAATCTAAATAACAATGCTTGTGCCGTTTATAATTAAGTCCAAGTTAATATATATATGAATATGTAATGAACACGCAACGTTTAAAATTTTAGTTTTATGTTTCTGGACTTCGGCGTTCATAATGCTTTGTTTTTATTCATATTTTTATTGTATGTGTGAAATATTTAATATTTTCAATTAACGTATTTAATATTTTTCATTTCTTCGCTCTGGTACAAGGCAACACGCGATTTTGAGTTCCGCTCAAATTTGGTGAAAAGTCCCTTACTAACGGAAGCAGAAAGGAGTGTCTTGACACTAGGTTTCCTAGTTTCCTCTGCCTACCATGCCATGGGATACAGCGTGAAGCTGAAAGAGTGAATGTTTAATGTATGTTTAATTTTTTTGTAATTATTAAGTGAATATAAATATCCTGTATTAAGCAAATAGATACCTCGTACATTGATGATTGATATATAAATATAGGACATTCCCGTTTTTCAATTTAAATTCGAGATATGGCGTTGCTGATTATATTTACAGCCCTAGAATGAAACTTTTTCTAGCATTAAATATACTAGAAATTCGCGTCTGCGTTTTTTACTAATATTACACATAGAGCAAAACATTTAAAGGCCGGGCCAAAAAAAGAAACAAAATTCATCAACATTTTGTTGTAGGAATATTATTTTTGTTTTACTATATTTATCTATGTATATTTCATTAGTTTTGTAAAGATAATTTCATGATTTATTGAAAAATATACATATTTTTAATTTTGACACAATCTCCTTTTAATGAGTAGTTAACACTGTGTTTCTACTTAGAGGATCAACAATAAAGACCACGTATATTTTAAAAAAAAATCCACTCGCACATGACTGACTGAATTAAAATATAAATGTACCTACATTTACATTTTAACTCAGTCAGTCAGCATAAGAAAATAAAAATTATAAACGTGATAATCACACGCGAGCAACGTTTACTGTAAAATTGTGACTGTAAAATTGCAATATAGACGAAGCTTATGCTAAGAAAATATAAATGTTTCACATGCCTTATTCACTTACGTACTTGGATTGTTGCTCCAATTACTTTGTCAGGTTTACGTCAATATACTTTTTTTTTTCATTTTTGAAGTGAAAACTTCTTTAGGCGCGTTGAGCGTTTTGGTAGAGGGTAAAATCCTCGGTTCGCGTCACCGACATGCTAATGATAATAGCAGGCGTGCGACTAGCGCATGCGCAGTAGTACACGTATACACTAATATAGCCTGTGTACACGTATACACTAATACATCGACTAATTCTGACTGTATTATGTGCGCGTTGGACGCTTTTTGGATAAGTATAATTTTGTGAGTCACGTCACCAATATGTTATAGTAGCAGTACCTATCTTTGTATCTTTTTTAGAATACAATGAAATGATTGAACGAACAGATAATCTAAGTATTGTCGAAATTAATGATGACAATGATGTAAATAATGAAAATAATGTTCAAACTTGAATTCATTGAAATTCGTGTAAATATAAATACTATGTATAATTAAGATAATTGTATATGAATTATTTTTTCAACCACTTTGTATTTATATTTTGTTCATGATTTGTTTAACCCATCATATGTAACTAATAAATAAGACATAAAAAAATCATATAATTTTTGCATATAGTTTTAATAGTTCCGTTTTTACTTCTATCGGCAGTCCCACGACTGCTATTCGTTTTTTTTTTTTCAGCTTCACGCTGTATCCCGCACAAGACAGGGTAGGCAGAGGGAACCCGGGAACCTAGTGTTAAGACACTTCGTTCCACTACCGTTCCCCACTTTCCGCCGAATTTGAGGCATTGCGTGTTGAGAGAGGCGGAATTCAACGCCGCGCTTTGCCTTATTACCAGAGCGAAGAAATGAAATATTAAATATTTTATTTTCTCGACTGCGGATCGAACCAGAATCCCCAGAACCTGTCGGTTACGGTACACACTTGTGCCGCTGCGCCACGACGGGCCTCAATATACTTGTTTATTACAAATGACTTATTTATTTTTAAAGAAATTCATTTTTTACCGCTATTCGCTCCATACCGCATGTGGCAAGACAGAAAGAGAAAACTTGGGAATGTAGAAAATCCGTTCTGTTCCCCACTTACCGCTGAATTTGTGGCATTGCGCGTTGTGTGGTGAAACTCAATCCAGCGTTTTGTTATGTTACCAGAGCGAAGAAATGACAAACATTGAATATTTAAACTAAAAATACTTCGATCAATTATATATTAAATATTTCCTCGAACCTACAACCTGTCGTTTACAGTCACACATTTGTACCGCTGCGCCACGACAAGCCTCAAGAAGAAATTGAATTAGCTAATTATCACATAACATTGTAAAAGTATTTTTAATAAATCAGTCATTTCTTGATACAAAGATGAAGGAACAGAATAGACAGAGAGACTATTGAATTATCTATTGAGGTACGAAACCATAAAGCAATATATTTCTAAAATTACCTTTCATATTAAATAAATAAAATAAATTATATAAATATTACAAGTAAATAGTATCATAAAATAATATTCGAACACCTTATGAAAATTCATTATCGTAAAGAACGGAAGCAACCTGACAGTATAATGCTCTTGTTACATACTCCTTGAGTCATGGGACACAGTGAGCCTCTAATGTATGTAACTACCGCTTATGGACATATGTAACACGGGAAATTACTGTTATTTGCTATCAAAGAGTTTATATATTAGCTGTTGCACAATTAATTTATGACAATCAAGACGAGGAAGTAAAATGGATTTGTTATGTATACTTCTTGTGGTAGGTAGTACGTATAGGTATATACGAGTATGTTTACGAATATTAAAAACATTATTAAAATGTTATATCTAATTAGGAATTGAAACGTTAAAAAAAGTGTAGTGATCGTTAAACCACACGTTTCAATCAAGATACGACAAATTTCGAAGTGGTTGAAGCGCTAAACGATTAAAGCCAATCGGAGAGACCAATTTATTGACTTTCTTACAGTAAAATATTTACTTTATAGACAAAATGGAGGTATACTTGTTCTATGAAATTTGACTTTGTACTACATACCTAACGTACTATGTAAAAATTGGTTTCTGATATTTTGAGTACTCTTTATGTCAAGAAATTTAGGTCAAACTTACTCATGAAATTTAATTTTTGTTACATAGTCTTAAAAAAAATATAGCTATAATAATTAGAAACTTATTACCTTCTAAGAGCTTTCGTCAATATTGAAATTGGAAATAAATAAATAATAATATATTAGCATTTAAAGCGAGATTCTAACTAATTTAATGTCAAGTTATTTAATCAATTGGATACTTTTAACACAATAACCGTAAACATTTTATGACTATGCTAATTTGAGAACAAAATATTCTTATTAAACTGAACTTTTGTTAATCTATGAATAACAAGAATAGTAAGTAGCAATGGTTAACAAAATTTAACATTTTCTAAATATAATTACGTAAAGCAACAATGAAATATTACAATAATAATTTTTAATACTTATTTAAATAGGACAGTATAAGACTATAGGAAAAGTAAACTCAACCGCACCGGTATCGTAAGGTTAAACAGCCCTTCACTCGTTACGAAAGTACTGCGACGAGCTTTATACAGAACCCTCATAAATTATGCATACTTAAAGGTTACAGACTAAAACTTCTCTTACGCATGTGTTGTCCATAAACTTACAAACTACTTTGATCTTTGTTCATCCCTATAACAGGTATATCACCAAATGTATCACCTACACGGTAACTGAATTCATAAGTTATAAAATAAACGATATTATATTAGATCTGAGACCTGTTGTGGTGTCGGGGCACTTCTTACTCGAGGAAATTAAATATTTAATAATTTTATTTTCTCCTTCGTTAGACCAAGCACGGCATTCAATTTCGAAAAGATGTTTTATTAGATATTCTTTATTAGTCCATTATGACTTAATTATATAATGTAAAGTTTTTGATAAAAAAAAAAAAGAATGGACATGTCCCGCTGAGTTTCTTTCGCCGGTTCTTCTCAGGCCTGAGGCAGTAACTTTTGTGAACTGGTGGTAAATTGTTTGACGTTCAAAAAACGAAGTTGTAACTTCTTATTTTGAATAAAAATATTTGAATTTGAATTTGAATTTAGTGCCTTTTAATTTTTGATATGTTTACATAATATTTCTTAGAATCATTTATCTATATTTGGATATATTGTATGAGCTTATTAATATTGTATACCGTACATTACAGAATAGACAGAGGGAATTGGGGAATTTCGAATCAAGAAATTCTATCCCGTTCCCCACTTTCCGCCGATTTCAGACATTGCGTGTTGAGTGGCGGAACTCAACGCCGCGCTTTCCCTTGTTTACAGAGATTTTCAGTACTTGAAAACTTTAAATATTTCATTTGAAAATATTAAATATTTCATTTCCTCGAGTGTCTCTTAAAAAGTCTATAAAGAAACGCAGAATTGAAATTTATATCGGTATAACATTATTTTGTTTATTTATCATTATAAAACGTTCAAATTTTAATTTTAAGACAACAAATCAAATACGCAACTACTGTTCAGAAACTTGGTAACTACACTCATACATATGTACGAAGCTGCTTGCTTTGCGTCTTTTGCATCATTTAAACTGCAACACTAAGTGGCGGTTCCATTTACATATATTTAAATACTTAATTATTCCATATAAATACTTTTTAACTTTACACTTAACAAAAGCCGCTTAGGCGCAGGGATGCAAGCTTGTGACTGTAAACGCAACGACTGTGGGTACAATTCATACTGGGGTAAAAAATCGAAATCGATAAATGTTTCGAATTAATAACAAGCGTTAAATATTAAATAACTCCTTGATTTATCTATTTACAGAATTGTAATAAAAATATATTTATATCTTTACTATAAAACAACCATCACAGCTCAGTTGGGTAAGTGTCGGACTCCAAACGGTCCTAAGCTTTCTACAAGGGGAAACGAATTATATTTTTTTTCTCCCTGGTAACAAGACAATGCGTGGCGTTCAGTTCAGCAACAATGAATAACGTCTTGAATTAATGTGGAAAGTGGAGAATGGAATATTTTGATATTACATTATCTGAGTAGACTATATATAGAGAGAAACGGAAAGGGAAGTTTCTAAAAACTTAAAATTGGGAAAAATCTCTTCAAAAGCAAGTGAAAAAAAACGTTCGAATATTCTTTACTCTGATATTATATTTGCATGGACATTGGTAACATATCCATATAACTACTGATTCCAAAGCATTCAACGACCGATGGGAATACGGACCGTAAGGGTTGGACAGACGTCGTAAAGTTCAAATATTTATAAAAGACCAGTCTGTGTGTTTTAAAAGGTTGACTTTAAAATTGGATTTTTAAAATTGTTTGCTTTCGTTAAGATACGATTTATATTTAGATTGATTTCTTTATAATACTTTGTTTGTGTTTATAAGAGTAATATAAATTTATAACATTGTTCCTAATAAAAAGCCATTCCCCAGGTAATTTTATGAATAAGAAATTAACGTTGCTGTTTTTTTAGTCTGTTGAAACGATTTGAATAAAATTTCTAAATGGCTAAATGTGAATGCTACGGGACAAATTATCAGAGATTATTTTAAAAATATTATATATTAAATACTTTAAATTCATATGTACTATAAATTCATATGTACTATTACTGCAAAGATTTTAATAAAAAAAGATAAAAGGTATCCCTGTGGCACAGAGTATAAATTAGCTTTGTGTAAAAATATCGTTTAGAAATTGTATATATTTTTAGCAACGTTGATTAAAAGAAAATTTTGTAATATTTGGTTAGAGTCTGACCAACAAGCATTCGCTTTCTAAGAAGCATGCTGTGCTAAGTAAATGGACGCGAAACTACGGTGACTTGCTATACGAAGGTGAAGTCAGGATATTTGTTGTTGATGATGAAAATGATAACGTTAATAAAATGGTGATGGTGGTAATAATAAATATTATGGTCATAAAATTATGATCACCACCAACGTTTTCACTAAAGTATACATTATTTTATTTTATGATGTTCTTGTTGGTGGTTATGACCATGATAGTGGAGGTAATACTGGTGATCATAATTGTTATGACGTAGATGGATATCAATATTTTGCACAGTATTTACTAAAACGTTGACGTTCAACCAAGCATACCCTAACTAAGCGATACTGATTGACAAAATTAATGTTAAATTACTATTATTGTCTCCAACGCATATAAGTTTTCAAATGATTGAAAGTTACCGTCAGTTTCATGTCAAACTTTCATTAATAGACCAATTAAGTGTAATAATAAATTGACAAGTGGGAAGAGGCCTGTCGTGGCGCAGCGGCACAAAAGTGTGACTGTAACCGACAGGTTCTGGGTTCGATCCCCAGTCGAGGAAATGAAATATTAAATATTTTCAATTTCATAAATATTTAATGTTTCATTTCTACGCTCTGGTAAGGCAAAAGCGCGGCGTTGAGTCCGCCACCCAACACGCAATGCCTCATATTTGGCGGAAAGTGGGGAACGGAAGTGGAACGGAGTGTCTTAACACTAGGTTCCCGGGTTCCCTCTGCCCACCCTGCCTCGTGCGGGATACAGCGTGAAGCTGAGTAACAAGTGGGGAACAGAAACGGAACGGAGTGTCTTGACACTAGGTTTCCAAGTTTCCTCTGCCTACCCTACCACGCTCGGGATACAATGTGAAACTGAGTGACAAGAATTTTTGATAAGCATCTTTCAATTGACAAAAATTTCATTTATAATACAAATTTGTAAATGAAAAATAAATTATATTATTGACAGTAAAATAAAGTATATATTATTGTTACAAAATGCCTTGAAAATCGAAGTTAGTTAAAAAAGCTCTCTAAAATAAGCAACAAGATCTGTAAGTGCCGTACCGAATACACATGGTAAAGTATAAAAATATACTTGAGTAGGTTTGGATGAAGAATCTATAGCCTTAATAAAATTGTCAACGTGCAATTTATAGTATTTATTGTGGAATCAAAAATAATTTTACACTATATTTGTATTGTATTTGTCTACTGAAAATATTCAATACTTCATTCCCATCTGGAGGTTAAATGTTAATTATTATTAAATCTTTGCTGTGGTAAAAAGAAATAACGCCACTCAACGAGTTTGTTGCTCACCTTAATATTTGCGGGATTTAGCTTAAAGCTAAAAGAAATGTTTGTGTAAGAACTTGGCGATAAAGAATGTTTCCGGTCACTGTGGACGGCCAAAGCTTGAACCCTATGAAGGGTTCGAACTTCGGTCCTCCGCCATGAAGAAATTTATATATTTTAATTAAATAATTTTCTCTGATTTTAATTTGAAGATACAAACTTTACATTCAATCAAATTTTTCTTAACTCACTAAAAAACAAAAAGAATATTACCATCTACTACAGATAAAGCAAATTTCACAATGTAAAATATAAATAAATTAAATTATTTCAATATTAATCGTCGTTATTACTTACAAACTATGCAGACAAATATATAAATGTAACTTAATGACTTAATATATGAGGTGCTTTTGCTAGACAAGTTTCTAAATCATTTATTAGGAGTTTAACTTTAGTAAAGTCTAAGGACTAAGGGCCATACAAAATTTAATAAAAGATGAGAGGAAACTGGTATGTTCTAAATTAAGGGAGACGAATTTCATTACACTATAGTGGAGTAGCCAATGCTATAGTGGTTTTGTTTGTCTGTTATATTTAACTATAGGATAGTAGACACATAACATAGGTACATGATGTATAGTTAGATGAATTTGTATGTACTTTATTTATTTTTTAATTATTTATTTTTGATTTATATATATATATATATATATATATATATATATATATATATATATATATATATATATATATATATATATATATATATATATATATATATATATATATATATATAAATATATATATATATATATATATATATATATATATATATATATATATATATATATATATATATATATATATATATATATATATATATATATACTATTTGTATGAAAATGTTTATTCAAACATCTATATGAATTATCTATTGTACGAAAAATATATCTATTAAAAACACGCAATGCTTCAAGAATTTGGCGAATAGTAAAGCTCGTGTTGTGATCGAAATTAATCTGAATAAAGAACCTGGTCTGATGATTGGTTTTTATCTATCTTTTTATATATTTTCTCTTTTTTAGGAATTATTTTACATTTTTTTAAGTATGGAACCTTAAGAGTAAAAATTATTTAGACCTTGCTCTGACTAACTACTTATTACATGTAAATAATTTATTTATGTAATTATTACGTATCTAGTTAAGTTTAACGAGTAGTGATGTTCCTATTACAGTATGTCAACCACGGGCTTCCCAAGGCCCATGGCCTTGGGAACGTGAACGTGTCACGCAATGGCGTGCTGTATAAACGAATTTCTATTGTATTTGGAAAATTTCGGCATACTATGGTCCAGTTATTTTTATTGAATGTGACGCATAATTTTGTATAAAGAACTTAATAGAGTTTTAGTGATGGTAACAATAAAGTCAATTACCAGTAAATGTGAAAAATGACCGGGCAATTTTTTTATTCTATTTAAATATATATGGAACAGTCAAAATGTTTATACTGATAAGATACACTTTTTGTGTGAATATCAGAAACTTCGTACTTTGACTAACAAGAATTAACTATACTCTTTAAACTTAACCTTATATGTACCAGATATTTTTTGTTACAACTTATTCCTTTAATTCCCTTCGTACCGTCCAATTATCGATAGTGTGTGTGTGTGTGAGTGGGGAACTCATCGCCGCAATTTATTTTATTTTCAGAACTAAAAGTAAATGATTTATCTGTCGGAGAATCGAAGCTATAAACACCACGATTTCAGTCAGACCATGTCACTGCGTTACATTTTGTACCCATTATATCAATTAGAAATTAGTTCAAATAGCTATTATTTTATTTTATTAAGGCAACATAAAAGGGTGAATTTTATGTTGTCAATATACAAATCACACTAAAACATTTATATAATTTAACATGCATATGAATAATAAGTTGATAAGCTTATTGTAACTCAACTTATTGTATCTGTACAATGTATAGTACAGATATTTATTGTAACGACCTGTAGACGTACAAAAGTGGAAAATTTAATACGTTACAATAAATTTTTGGGTTTGCCAAGTGGAAGGGAAGCGAAATTCTATTAAAAAACCTCTATATATATATATATATATATATATATATATATATATATATATATATATATATATATATATATATATATATATATATATATATATATATATATATATATATATATATATATATATATATATATATATATATATATATATATATATATATATATATATATATATATATATATATATATATATATATATATATATATATATATATATATATATATATATATACTATTTGTATGAAAATGTTTATTCAAACATCTATATGAATTATCTATTGTAAGAAAAATATATCTATTAAAAACACGCAATGCTTCAAGAATTTGGCGAATAGTAAAGCTCGTGTTGTGATCGAAATTAATCTGAATAAAGAACCTGGTCTGATGATTGGTTTTTATCTATCTTTTTATATATTTTCTCTTTTTTAGGAATTATTTTACATTTTTTTAAGTATGGAACCTTAAGAGTAAAAATTATTTAGACCTTGCTCTGACTAACTACTTATTACATGTAAATAATTTATTATGTAATTATTACGTATCTAGTTAAGTTTAACGAGTAGTGATGTTCCTATTACAGTATGTCAACCACGGGCTTCCCAAGGCCCATGGCCTTGGGAACGTGAACGTGTCACGCAATGGCGTGCTGTATAAACGAATTTCTATTGTATTTGGAAAATTTCGGCATACTATGGTCCAGTTATTTTTATTGAATGTGACGCATAATTTTGTATAAAGAACTTAATAGAGTTTTAGTGATGGTAACAATAAAGTCAATTACCAGTAAATGTGAAAAATGACCGGGCAATTTTTTTATTCTATTTAAATATATATGGAACAGTCAAAATGTTTATACTGATAAGATACACTTTTTGTGTGAATATCAGAAACTTCGTACTTTGACTAACAAGAATTAACTATACTCTTTAAACTTAACCTTATATGTACCAGATATTTTTTGTTACAACTTATTCCTTTAATTCCCTTCGTACCGTCCAATTATCGATAGTGTGTGTGTGTGTGAGTGGGGAACTCATCGCCGCAATTTATTTTATTTTCAGAACTAAAAGTAAATGATTTATCTGTCGGAGAATCGGAGTTAAAAACCCCACAATTCCAGTCAGACCATGTCACTACCTTACTGTACCACTTTGTACCCATTGTATCAATTAGAAATTAGTTCAAATAGCTATTATTTTATTTTATTAAGGCAATATAAAAACGGTGAATTTTATGTTATCTATATACGAATCACACTAAAACATTTATATAATTTAACACGCATATGAATAATAAGTTGATAAGCTTATTGTAACTCAACTTATTGTATCTGTACAATACATTGTGTAGATATTTATTGTAACGACCTGTAGACGTACAAAAGTGGAAAATTTAATACGTTACAATAAATTGTTGGGCTTGCCAAGTGGAAGGGAAGCGAAATTCTATTAAAAAGCCTCAGCTTTTATCCGTTTATTTGGCACAAAGCTGAATAAAAATATGTTTAGGGCGCTTATTAGCCAAAAGAATCTAACATGACCATATACAGTTATACAAAATTTTTTGTATAATATGTACTCGGTCCATAAGTTACACCGTTTTGATTATTGTACCTACGATTATTTCGAAACGTAGCTGTAAGTTCGATTTCAGCTTAAACGCCACCACTCTCCATGAAATGTCTACAAAATAGAGCATGTTGAGAACGGTATATCTTAACCCTTAAGAGCCTCGGTATTTTTGTTACGTATTAGTGGCTTGCTATAGTAATTAAACTTAATAATTTTATTCCCACATATATGCGGATAAGATGTATTAATAACATGAGTCACTATCGTGAGGGAATGAGGATATTTCTGTGTGTAATAGTAATTATATTCAAATCCTAAATATAATTAAAGTATCACTTTGGTTTTCGTCAAGCATTTAAATCAACATGAATCTAATAAGAATGTGAAAAGTGCAATGGTGTATCTTATAGCTGATAAAATATTAAAAATAATTAAAGAAAAAATAATTCAATTTAAAATAGCATATAAATTTTAAAATTTAATATTTGTAATTAGTATTGTTATAGAAATAAAAAGAATACTTTTATTGAGGTCTATTATTGCGATTCGCGTCCAGCTATAAAATTTCATTCCGTTGCCCATAAAACGTTAGGACTTGCACGTGGCGGCAATTTAACGAAGTAAAAGAGATTTAGCGCTTTCGGTGTAACAACGCAAACAAAGTATCTATACCGGGGAAACCTATTTACAGCTTGTACGTGTATTTTCCTTGTCCTTCTACCAACATGCAGAATAAACACGAGTATACTTGCTGAACTGTAAAATTTAGACTTAAAATGTTGTAGTTTTGGTTAGTGGAATTCTGTTTTTTAATTAAAAAGTTATTTCTCACTCTAAGCTTTACACTGTATTATGCACACGGCAGGGTAGGCAGCGGAAACTTCGGAACCTAGAGTTAAGACAATCCGTTCCCCACTTTCCGCCGAATTTGAGGCGTGTTGAGTGGCGGAACTCAACGCCGCGTTTTACTTTGTACCAGAGTGAAGAAATGAAAACATTAAATATTTAAATTGAAAATATTAAATATTTAATTTCCTTGAGCATGGATCGAACCCAGAACCTGTCGGTTACAATCACACGCTTGTGCCGCTGCGCTTCGACAGGCCTCAAAATTATTTGTTCTATCAAATTCTATTTATGAGCTTTTACTCAGAAAATACTCAACCAGAAAAACCAAAAAGAGAGAATAATTTTAGAATGTCTTGTCTTGTCTTTTCCATAAAAAAAAATGTTAATGAGAAAGAAGCAGAGCCCGACTTATTTTTACGAACCTATGATGAATCACCGTTTTTGGAGGATAGTCTGAGGTTTGATTGGAATAATGGCTTACGATTTAAATAAGATCCACATACCTATTGCAATATGTTTAAAACTTAGTTTCCCACAATCGTGCTATAGTTTGCATTTACCACATCTGAAATATGCCGAATTTAATAATCGATTCCTAAAGAGGTATCAATTAAAATCAATGCCTACTGAATCCTATTCAGGAGGTGTTTTAAGTCTATCCAGCTGATTTTAGATTCCAGCATATATTCTTATACACCTTGGAACTTAAAACAACTCAAGAAAGCTCAAATTATACAACATTATATTTAAGGTGCGGTCGAATCAATGTTTCAACTTCTTCAAGGTTAAAAGATTACTTTCAGCCTGTTTGCTCAAATGTAATTTAAAAATTAAGGTTACGCCACACAATCGAAAATTTCACCTTTTCACCAACGCTAATTACATATAACGTTCCTAGTTTTAGAGCCTAATAACAGGTTTGTTTAGTTTTGATAATAATCAGTTATTAAAATATAAAAATATTAAAAGGCAAGATTTATCTACAGCCATTAAGGTTCAACGTTGATATATTTTTCCACAGAGGCTCAGTAATTTCGTCATATGTGACCAAATAAAAGCATTCCATTGCTTAAAAATGTAAGGAATTTTACCATATTTTTTTTAAATGGCAAATGTTGTTATAAAATTGTATTTGCTAAGAGCCATTGCGTTTGAACATTGTTTTATTATGCTTATTACCTATATTGTGCTGTTTATGTTAGTTGAAGAATAAATGTGTCCTATAATATTTTAAAGACTGAAAAAAATATTTCCTAAGACAAAAAATCCATAATTTTATTAATCTGGCTGGTTCAGTCCACAAAGTCCTACGCGGGCGTGATACTATACAATAAACTGGTCAAGTGCGAGTCAGCCAGGTCCATCGAGAATTCCGTGCTAATTTCAGCATTGTATGTCAACAGGATGCATAGCTTTAAAAGTTAACTAACCTGAATCTGTGGGCGCATGTCCTCATTATATACTACTACTTCAAATATAATAAACTTATAAAGATTTTATCTGTAATATAAATATTTTTCTTTATTTGTAAAGTTTTTCTTTATTTGTATTGCATTTTTTGCAGTGATAGCAAGCACTATGAAGAGAAGTTATGCGGTGACTTTTATTAAGTAAAACTTGTTTATCTCAGCTTCACGATGTATCCCGGACGAGGCAGGGTAAGCAGAGGGAACCTAGTGTTAAGACACTCCGTTCCACTTCCGTTCCCCACTTTCCGCCCAATTAGAGGCATTGCGTGTTGAGTGGCGGAACTCAACGCCGCGCTTTGCCTTATTGCCAGAGTGAAGAAATGAAATATTAAATATTTAATTGAAAATATTAAATATTTCATTTCCTCGACTGGGGATCGAACACAGAACCTGTCGGTTACAGTCACACTCATGTGCCGCTGCGCCACGACAGGCCTCACTTATTTATCCGATATAAATAAGCTTAAAATGTTTTTTTTTTTTGTATTAAATTGTTATATGTTATTTTATAATCTTTTTAATCGTTCAATGAAATTCTCATATTAAATTAAATCACCTGTTCACAATTGGCCTGGATAAACAGATAACTACTAACTATAATCGTATAATTGATTGCTTGTTCTTCAGTATCATGTCAATAACTATATACTCTTAAATACACCATTATTTTAAAATTAAAGACAGACACTTCTTATTTTATTTCTTAATTCAAAACAAAATTAGGATAATCTGAATGAAAAAACAGAAGCTACGAAGTTATTACCGGTAATTTTCCGGAGAATGTAAAATATATCAAACTTAATCAGTTTTTAGTATGTTCCTTTTCAGCCGTAACAAATTAATATGAATTTGTGATCGGCCTTATAATTATTCCCAACCGTACCGTTGAGTTCCGGAAATCATTTTTAACCAAACGAAAATTGGTATATTATTTACATGTTTTTTAAGGTACTCGCTCTATCCTGCCATTGAGAGAAGACAAAGAGTCAAATCAAGACACTACGTTCTCTGTTTTATTCGTTTCGTTAATTCATTGCCGATAAGGATGGAACTAACTACTCTAATTTTCAGATAGCCTATATAGTACGATAAGCATAATTGTAACAATATAAAAAGCTGTAGCTGTATCACGATTTTCAGATCGTCCGTTTTTTCTTTTAAGGTAGATAACCTTAATCAAAAAAAGCAAGCAATGCATCCCTTATGCTGTGTTTGCTATTATTTTTACCGCTCAATCAAAACCTCAATTTCTATGTACTAATACAGGTAGGTTCAAAAACTATAATTGTAGTTTATTTCATACACAATGAATGTCTACATCGGAAAACTTAAATGTAAACTTGCAATTCTAAAATTGATACCATGGATGGTCAAGATTGAGTTGGATTCCAAGTTAACTTACTCTTATTCCAATTTAATTTTTAGTTACTTTTACTGCACAAAAATTTATCAATTGTGTGGAAGACTCAAATTTTGTATCTAGTAAATATCTATTATAGATAGTTCCAAAAAGCGTTAAACATAATATTTATGAACAACATCATAAGTATATACTTTTTATCTATTTTGAACATAAAATTGGAACGGCCGTTTTAAACATGCTTCCACAAATATCCACCTCATTTGAATGAAAATTATCGAGCGATTGGACGTAACCACACAGTGATTACACGGTATTTAGTTCAATAAGTTAGAGATCAAATCAGTTGCCGCGCTTCTGTGGCTTGGTCATGAGTTATGACAGTTCACACCACAAAATCGTTTGCACGCTTCTATCGGATTTAAGGCAAAAGTTTAGCTGGCAGACTGATATTATGACGCTCTATCAATATTTGCTAGTCAAATTATTTCTTAGTGTTCGAAGTTAATTAAAAACGTAACGATTTATGAAATTTAAGGAATGTTCAATGAATTTGAAAGTTACTTCTTTTTGTTATTCTTGTGGCACAGACAGACTAGGATGGAAATTACGACATAAATTTTTGTACTATTTACACTAGAAGGGATTTTTTATGTCTTAGTAGGACCACGTTTTGTGTCTAAATCTTGGGGAGGTCTATGCTGGAAAGTGAGACAAACTTCACGCTATCAGAAGTAATTTGTAATGAATACGTTAAGTTTTAGTACTGTGTACTGTAAATAAAGAAGTGCAGAAGTTGTGTTCACGTGTAAAATGGTAATAACGCAACGCGATTACTGTGTGTGATACCGCATATTGGAAAAGTCCAAATTGTTGAGAATTTTTCAATATCAACACTGGACACTGGGATATAATGTTTTAAAACGGCGACTGATACGACAATAATTATCGTGTTACAATATTATTTTAAGCTTGAGAAGTACGCGGGTACGGTCGTGTTCATACACATACTCGATGTACGTACAGGGTACTCCATGAACATAATATATTTCCAATCAACAATGAATTAAAAGCAATGGGTTATGGCGTAGTCAATGGTCATCATTCAATGGTTGGTGGTAGATCAATTATTTGGTCTAGGCTGTCATTGATATTTACAAGTAAAAATGCCTACGTATTTTTATCGCATTATTTGTATTTTTCGGGTTTGCATCAAATTACAAAACTCTCAAGTTACAAAACTCTCAAGTTTTTTGATGTATGTTTAAAGATAAATTTTCTTTCTTCTATAAAGAACGTATTTACTGACTGTGTTATTTTTTTTATATATAAATTTAAATATTTATTATTAGTTAAAAATGTAAAAGCTTTTAAAGTTCGACGCCATTTTTTTTTCATTCCTGTTGTATACTCGCCATTGTTTTGTTACAATAGGAATAGTTCAGCGCTACATTTCGGACAGAATGACTTCTATTGCCTGCCATCAATTCTCTTCTTTTAGATATATTTAAATCATTCGACCTTTTTAAATATAAAATATTCTGTTGAGACTATGGGAATTGTTTGTATGTACCTATATATATATGCGGAACTAAATATATAAAATATACAAATTGAGAATAATAAAATTAAATATTCGAATTGAGGTCTATTGTAGCGCTTGGGCACACAAGTAAACGAAGAATTCTACCCGTTGACATATAATGCCTTCTGACTTCGGTTGAAAGTAGGGAACGAAAGTATCTTGATGGGGGCGGGGAGTGATTAAACACTAGGTTTTCAAGTTACCTCTGGTTACCCTTCTGTGTGCGGGATGAAGTTGCGGGATAGATTAGTTGACAAAAAAGAATATAATAGATATACTTACTTGTATATACATATGTATTTAAAGTGACGTAAAACCATTACAGTATATGTTGTATTTTATGAATATTGTATTCTATGTATGCAATTACATACATAGAATTCATATATAAAAACCCCTTGAATATAGATCTCCTCCAATTTTTTGCATTTTTTTTTTTTCTATGGAAAACATTTTTACAATTTAGACATTCATTCCAGATCTTCCGATTTTAGTTCAAGATATAACTAAAATTTGTTTCGGCTAGTTCAAAATACCCAAAGTTAATACTAGTTTATAGTTTGCTTTGGTTACGTTAAGTACCGGATATTATCCACTGGGGCTTAATAATATATATAAACTATATATCCAGATAGTTTGATGTACGTCTATCTTGTAAACAACAGCAATTTATGATAACTCAAGTTCATCTATTTCAGAGTTATACATAACTGTGGGCCTATAACATATTATGGTATTTGTAATTCAATATAAGGATATTGAAGTAAGTAAAAAAAAAGTAGAAAACAAATTTTCTGAAAAAAATGAGGCAGTTAAAGGAAGAAACGGAAAAATATATTCCAAAGTGAACTATTTACATGAAAGAATATTTCAAGTATTACTATTATCTTAGAACTAAAAGATCATCTGCCTTGCCCGAGACTGCTTCTCAATGACAGAGCAATTTATTCGAGTGCAATACATTCTTCGAAATGTACGACCCCTGGAAAGGGTTTCAAGGCGATGGCACGGAAAGGGATGTACTAACTTTTCTTTACATGTGCTCTAAAAGTAATGATACTTATAATCAAAGGAATAAGATTCAAATTCCCATACTTATAAGAAAATATTTTATATTTAAATTGGTCCCTCGCTCATTGAAATATGCGGTTCATAGGGTCAACGTTGCCATCAAAGCATTTTGACAAATGCTTTGTTAGTGACTGTCATATTATTTTTTATCAAAATTATGCATATCAGCAACGAAAGGGACAAAGTTTATGAAAATATGTAATGAAAATAAGCAGATATATTTGTGTTGTTTTTTACGAATTTGAAGGTTGTTTTATGATTATTGTTGTGTCATTTAAAATATTTTTTAATCGAGAAACACCGTTAATATTTTTTTATTAAAATGTTATATACAAATTTATCAATGGTTGACATTTTGTGTGTCGCAGGTAAGCGTGCGGCTGTAAGCACGATATTTTGTGTGATGAAGATCCAATCAAGGAAATGAAATATTTAATATTTTCATTTCCCCACTCTGATATCGATGAAAGCACGTTGTTTACTCCACAAAAATGAGGAACAGAGCATTTCAATGGGAAACGTAGAATCATAAAAGTACATTAACCTTATAAGTATGTGTGCGTGCACTGCGTGAAGTTTTAAAGATTGAGATTAGTAAAAAAAGAAGCCCTGTCCGAAAAGACCTGTTGTTGCGAAGTGGCACAAACGTTACTGTAAACGACAGGTTGAGGCTTCGATTCCCACTCGAGGAAATGAAATATTTAATATTTTCAAATTAAATATTTAATGTTTTCATTTCTTCGCTCTGGCTACAAGGCAAAGCACGACTCAACACGCAATGCCTTAAATTCGGTGGAAAGTGGTGAACGGAAGTGGAACGGAGTGTCTTAACACTGGGTTCCCAAGTTCCTCTACCTGCCTACTTTACGACCTGCTTTACGAGTAGTGTAGGAACTTGCTCGCTCTGGATTTTATTAGTTAATTGTTGAACTAGTATTTAATTTTGGATTTGCTTAGATGTTATTTTGTTCTGATATTTCATTGGTATTAATAAAAATTTAAATTGAAATATCTTAAAAAACATTTAATGTTTCTACGCTTTGTCCGTATTAATATTTAAATTAAAGGTATTTTTATAACAAAATAAATAAATTGTATAACGCCAGGTATTCAGGCTTCAGGCTAGCGATGCTAATTACTAATTTTTAAATAAGATTCAATTTGAAATGCCTGTTATCTTTAATTCATAAAATTTGTATAAAAAATAAACAATTGAATAAAAAAAGTATAATGTGAAATAGCTTAAGGTAAACAGAAGAAATAAATTAATACCTCATATATATATATATATATATATATATATATATATATATATATATATATATATATATATATATATATATATATATATATATATATATATATATATATATATATATATATATATATATATATATATATATATATATATATATATATATAATCTATACTGTAAAATAATTAACTTAGCTCATTTTTCTATAAAGATTGTAATTAGATTATAAAACTTCTTATTACAAAAGAAGGATTTTGCTCCCGCTTATTAAGAAAACTTACACTGTAAACTTCACCTTATATCCCACGGGAGCTTTATTTTACGACACAACACTTATATTATTTGTACTTCATTAAATAAAAAGAATATGTAACGCAATAATTACAGTAAGATTACTTTTATTATGATGATTAAATTTAGAGGCCTGTCGTGGCGCAGCGGCACAAGAGTGTGACTGTAACCGACAGGTTCTGGGTTCGATCCCCAGTCGAGGAAATGAAATATTTAATATTTTCAATTTAAATATTTAATGTTTCATTTCTTCGCTCTGGTAATAAGGCAAAGCGCGGCGTTGAGTTCCGCCACTCAATACGCAATGCCTCAAATTCGGCGGAAAGTGGGGAACGGAAGTGGAACGGAGTGTCATAACACTAGGTTTCACTTCCGTTCCCTCTGCCTACCCTGCCTAGTGCGGGATACAGCGTGAAGCTGAAAAAAAAATACATTTAGGTCCTTGGGGTGTATTTAAATTTATTAGAAAAATATATTAAATAATAAATGTTTACAATAACAATTTTAATATTTAATGTTCGATGTCTTGTTTAATATTGTACTTAGATTTTCGATTTCGTATTTTTGGATAATCGATAAGAAAAAACCGTAACCGCATAGCTTAGTTGGTCTATAACAGCTGCGACCGCAAGCCTGTATGTAGTAGTTGGCTAACTTTTAGAAAATGACAAACTTTGTATAGTTTCTCCATTTTACATTTTTACTGCACTAATGCGAATTTAGTTTTTCATACGTGCATTATATTTTGTAGACTTGCTATGGGACTGCTTCGAAGAATGGGTTTGTGCAGTCGAGTCTTACTTTTCTTAAGTTATAGTGTGACTTAAAAAAAGGCCTGTCCTGGCGCAGGAGTACAAGCGCGCGGCTACTAAAGCGAAAGACTGTGAGTTTAATTTTAATCTGAGGAAATAGAATATTAAATATTATAATCGACACAAGGCGCGGCGTTGAGTTTCGCCATTCAACGAGAAATGCCTAACGAATTCAGAAAAATATGGAAAACGTCTCAATGGTATCGGTGTCTTCTTAACACTAGATTCTCAAGTTCCCTCCCACTTCTCAAGTTCCCTCTGCCTACTACTATAGCTAAAATATTCAAGAAAATGGTTCTTTTTTTTCAATCTCTTTGAAAAAAAGTCAGTCTTGAATTTTGCCACTTAGCATGCCTAGCAGCTTACCCGTACAGCATTTTTTTACTTAAAAGGCATATATAGAATCAGGAATATTAATAAAAATATTAAATAATCAGTTTCCAAATGGTTAATCTTTGTAATACACTTTAAAAGTTTTTTTTTAAATTTATTTTACAGCTATAAAGAAATTATATAAAAAATCTAAAATTATAAAACACAGTAGTATAAAAGCTAAAATTATAAAACACCCAATATTGAGCTTTAACTCTTAAACAATGCTTTAAGAAAATATTATAATTATAAATATTATATATATTTTTGGGTCTCCCGCTCCATTTTATGCAACTAGCTAATCTTTAAGATATTAATTACCATCACTATTATAAAATTTTAAACAGAAACTATTAACCAACCATCAATATAATGGTATAATACATATTTTTTAACTGCACTCTGTATTCTGTGTACAGCAGGGTAGACAGAAAAAAATTAGAAATTTAGTGTTTAGTCACTTTATTCTCATTAAGACACTTCCGTTCTCCAATTTTTACTAGGCTACGATAGGCCCCGAACACACGGTACAGTATACAGAAAATAATGATACTCGTATATCTATTATTACAAAATAATTATTAAAAATATGCAGCATATCATTACGAGTTGCGCAAACTAAAACAGTGCAAACAGTTTCTAATATGATACTAGTGGTACTGAAATAAGTTGGTATTTTAATGTTAATTTCGGATAATTTGAGCAACTTGATCGTCGGATCGTCGGCTTATAATCAGTCTGGGCGATTGATGTACAAGTGCCGGTTATATATATGTTGTACCTATTGGTTGCAAAACTCTATTGCATCATTTACATGTGATCCTTTTGTAAGTCTCTTTATGGTCTGTCCCTATTTTTTTTTGCTTCACGCTGTATCCCGCACAAGGCAGGGTAGGCAGATGGAACCTTAAAGACACTCCGTTTTATTTCCGTTCGCCACTTTTTTTCTTCTTCCAATGAACGAGATGGCATCGAACTAAAATCATGAGGAGAGATGCAGTATTTTTATAGATTTCTAAGAATTTTCTTTTGTGAAAGACACTCAATATCCAAGAAATTTAGAGCTAGAAAAATATCTTCAATTTTAGTGATTTCGGTGTCAAATATACATACATATTACTACACATATTTCTTAAATCTTTTGTAAAACTAAAACCAGATTCATTACAAATTACTTCTGAAGTCATTAAATTTATGTGATAACATCTTATTTAACGCGTATATAAAATGGAAAAATACTGTGCACGAGGATCTTTTTAATCTCTCTGCGGATTTATGTAGCTTTGCAGAGAGATGGTGACTAAGATGAAATATTTTTTTGTTGCTTTGTTGGTATTAACCTTAGTAAACCTTTAGAAAACCTATAAATTTGTAATATTCGTAATTTTGAACGAAACGGAACGTAGTCTCTTAACACTATGCGGGACTTAGCGTAAATTAAAATAAAATTGTAAATAAGTTCGCTATTTTCAACAATTTAGCATCTGGGCTCGCTCGCAAATTCAAAATTACACTTTTTTGGATTAATATAATAACACATGGATGGTAGCTAATAATGGCTACCATTAGTGTTCTACTATGCAGGAATTTAAGTCCATTAAAGAAGATTTATTGAATGTGTTCGTGTGCCAAATTTATGTTATTTAGGTCGTTTTATGTCTTTTTCATTTATATATTGAATTGATGTAGAATTGGCGGAACACAAAGTCGCGCTTTTACCTCGTTAAGAGGGTTAGTAGTTTTAAATATTATATTTTCCTCGCGTTTACCTCACGTTTTGTTCGCGTATATATAAAATAATATGAGTATTATCTGTTATGATGCAAGGGGGCCTTGCATCATAACAGATAATACTCATATTATTTTTTATTTTTTGTTTGGTAGATTTCAACAGATTTCAATCAATAAATGCTTATGACAAAGTTCAATGATTATTTTCATTAATTTCATATACTACTACAAGATTTATTTGTAAAACATAAGAAAAGTGTTTATTAAAGCCTTATCTTTACGTACAAAGAAAATTGTTCAAATTAAATTTCTTAAAGACTTATTGTATTTCAGTAAGCTTACCTAGCAAACCTTGTCTAATAATGAATATTAAGCACCCATTCATTTTGATGTTACTTATATGTTTATATTACTAAATAAATTAGAATCGACAGAATATCTTTCACGAAAAAAATACTATAAAAATTGCTGTGAAATGTGACACGTTCTGCTCCTACGCAGAACCAGGCCTTATTTATTTAAATGATTTATTAATTCTGCCGTAAAACCCCATGAATCGAAAGTACTACCTATTTTTCAACTTCACGTATTTTCCACAAAGCAGTATAAGCGTCTTCAGTTTTCTACTTGAATTTAAAAAAAAAATCAGTGACCTCTGTGTTTTACGTGAGAAAAAAAATATTCCGAGTACAAACATCACGTTTTATAACTATATCTATTATGTATTGAAGTACCTGTTTACTTTCATTTGAAAGTATAGTAGTCGTGGCGCAGTAGTGTCGTGGTGCAGCGGCATAAGCGTTTGACTCTAACCGACAGATTGTGGGTTCGATCCCCACTCGAGGAAATGAAATATTTAATATTTTCAAATTAAATATTTAATCTTCTCATTTCTTTACTATGGTACGCGGCAAAACGCGGCGTTGAGTTATGTCACTCAAAACGCAATGCCTCAAATTCTGCGGAAAGTGGGGAACGAAAGTAGAACGGACTGTCTTAACACTAGGTTCCCAAGTTCCCTTTGCCTACCCTGCCATGTGTGTGATACAGCGTGAAGCCGAGAGAGAGAGAGATATATAGTAAAAGTAATAATGATGTAAAAGTAGATGTTGGAACAATTGCTCTAAGGTTTAAATAGTTTAACAATTTAATGCTTAGGCTTATTTTGTGTCATTTCCTTTTATGCCATAATATAATGTACTGGTGGAAAGTCATAAAACAAATGGTTTTATAGATTATTCTGTGTCGCCATAATAAATTAATTGCACAATTTCGACGTTAATATCCAGTAATTTAAATTAGAATAAATTTGTAACTTCTATATAAAAAAAAAATACTTTCAATTGCATTCAGCCTAGCATTTAGCAGGGTAGCAGGGATAACATAATTTTATAATAAACGTTATTTACACAATTTCAACAACTTTAATAGCATATAAATATTAGTGACATAAAATTGGTAGATATTCCTAACGTTATATAGGCCCGATCGTGAATACTGCCTATGGGAGGGCGCTGTGTATTAGTATTCGAACCAGAGTATTTTGGGCAATGCTTCAGCACTTCACAGCACACGCTCTACGAAGTATTGGTGTATCAATATTGGTCTGATGTGTAGCCATAGGTTCTTGGTTTTTACGAGATTGGATTGCTTATATGAAAAAAAAGCATTTGCAACTAGCTATTTAGTTAGTGAGTTTTTTTATTGTACAAAAAAAGTCGAAAAAAAAATCATTTAGAACTTACCTACCTTTACAAGAGAAATGGGATAAAAATGTTAAATACAAGAGAAATGGGTTAAAAAATAAATACAAATAAAAAATTGTTAAAAATACAAATGAGTCCACAATATGACAGATGTCACACGATATATCCACATTTGAAATTCCACATTCCTACACCACACATGTGTACATATTCACACACGTAATCACAAATTCACATATGAGATTACTCTCTTAGTCTGTCTATCTTTCCATTTGTCTGGGTTAATCTTTGTAACAGTTAACCCGATTTTTATGAGGAAGGATTCGAGCACTATCCATATAGATCCTGAATCAACCGTTAAGTCGATAAAGTCAGTTACCTTGGATCTGGAGGCATTGATCACGATGTTAATGCCCGGATGAAGTCCTGGTGTAGAAAGCTAAACCCTGGCAAACCCCAGAAGTAACATCCGGAAAAAAATTAGGTATTAGATATACCTAATTTTTATTTCTTCTTTTTTCCCAGCATTAAATTGATTAGTATGGTTATCTAACCAAACAAATATATTTGATAAATTCCACCGGTATTTTATCAATACCACAAGAAAAGTACCTCCTAAATAATATTAATAAAAAATTAGTAGTCACGCAGGTAAAATCGGTAAAGATGACATATTTTATTTTAATGTCGTTGATACAGGCACATATTCTTTTAAAGAATTTTATTCTTTTATATTCCAAAAGTCATCTGTTTTTAGCTAAAAAAATAATCTTTTCGAATTTTCAGTCGTTACTAATAATTCGATATTCAATGCAAATGAACTCCACAAAATTGTCAACTTTGTGGACGTTATTTCATCTGAAAATAAACTCGCAAATATATCACTTGTGAATGGCTGTGTAATATATCAGGGCCTTCAAGATCTGTCAACCCTACATGATTGGTAAAAACTAGAAAATTTGTTGAATACGACTTGTATCATCACATTGTATATGAAAACCATGTGACCAGGGAAAAATAAATACGATACAAATAACAATTTCAGATGTGAATTGAAATGCAAAAAAACGTTTACCAACGGGGTAAATAATTTACATAAAGTAAAATTTTGCATACAAATATTTTGGTTTTTCAGCTTTGTAGCTGAGAAATATTTAATTGACATTATTGTACACGAGTAATACTGTATCTTTTTAAGAAAAATCATAAAAGAGTCAGCTTTAACACATTACATGGTGGAAACTAGCAAGCGCAGAATCACAAAAGTTATTAAGACTAGAGGCCGTGATGTTATTCAAGCGAACAAAATATTTAATATTTTCATCTCCTCGCTCTGATAACGAGGTAATGCAGATCTCGATTTCCGCCACCCAATAAAACTGAGGGACGGAGTTTCTTGCTGGAGATCTAAGAATAATAATCAAAATAAATAAATTAATAATCAAAAAATTGAGATTAGTAAAAAAGCCTGTCGCGGCGCAGCGGCACAAGCGTGTGACCGACAGGTTCTGGGTTCGATCCCCAGTCGAGGAAATGAAATAATTAATATTTTCTATTTAAATATTTAATGTTTCATTTTTTCGCTCTGGTAATAAGGCAAAGCGCGGCGTTGAGTTTCGCCACTCAACACGCAAAGCCTCCAATTCGGCGGAAAGTGGGAAACAAACAGAAGTGGAACGGAATGTCTTAACACTAGGTTCCCGGGTTCCCTCTGTCTACCCTGCCTCAGGCGGGATACAGCGTAGAGATATAAAAAAAAGTAAAAAAGTAATACAGTTGAGCGAATCCGTGAATTTAAAATTTTCGAGTATTTATTTGTTGTTATGAAATCCTTGTAAGAAAATAAAGTTTTTTTAGACCTTAGATAAGATTAATTAAATGTAGCAGGCTACTTCCATTTTATAATCTGCCTTTACATCTCGTTTAAAATATGTGTAACAAGAATAATATTCTAGAAGCAGAACTTACTAAGAATTTTGATTTAGTCTAACGATGTTATATAAAATGAAGTCGACGAGTTGCGTTGTGTTTATCTTTGCTTTAGTAGTTTATGAACTTGCTCGCTCTGGATTTTAGTAGTTAATTGTTAAACAAGCATTTATTTCTGGCTTTACTTAGATTTTATATCACTTTTATTAATAAGCATTCTATCATCGTGAGGGATAAAGGGTTCATTACTAAAAAAGTAACTCATATAGGATCACTACGAATATGTTTCGGAAGGGCGACTACATATTCAATTTTCCAACATTTCCATCACCGTGTCTCATATTTCCAAAAAACACAGAATACGCGGATTAGTAGCTACTAAAGCAAGAATATGTTTTTCCATAACTTTAAAAATAAATAATTAATTTCCCAAAGATTTATCTATCTCAAAATTATCTCGTTTCGCTATAAGTGTATCTAGTTAATAATAAATCTCATTACTAACGAAAGACTTGCTAAGTTTTTATGTCCCGCTTATTAAGTAAACTGACACTGAAAACTTCACCTTATATCCCAAGGGTGCTTTATTTTACTACACGAGACTTATATTATAAAAAGACACGATCAATAAACGTAAAATCAGCCTTTAAAAGTTTTTTTTTGAAGTATTTAGTAAAATAATAGATATAATATGCGAAATATAGTATGAAGGCGAACAAAAAAAAAGTAGTAGAACTCTAGGCCGCACTTCATTATGACAGAGTACATAAATAAAAAAATATTGTATGATAAATTTTCTAAATATGTGAATATATTGCAGAGATTCTAGCGAACGACTGTAATAAGGATGGATTCAATTTCCACTCTACAACATTTAATTTTAGTTTCGCCACTTTAAGCGAGAATTTGGAGAAAATTGGCGATCGAAATTCCGAAAGGAGAATAAAGTATCTTAAAACTAGGTTCCCAGGTTCCTTAAGCCTAAATTACTTTGTTAAGGATACCGTGTGAAACAAACAAAAATATTTCAATTTTCTGTAATCTATTCAAACACACTGATTAATACGTTTTTACTTATTGGTTTGCCATTCCTCTCACCGTCGAACTCAGACAGATAATATTTATTTTTCATGTCTTTTACGTTATCATAGTATTTAAAATATATTATAATAATTGATTAAAAGTCAAATTATATCGATTAGGAATAAATTAAAAAAAATGTATACAACACCGTAACCGCATAGCTTAGCTGGTCTATAACAGCTGCGACCGCAAGTCTGTATGTGGTAGTTGGCTAACTTTTAGAAAATGACAAACTTTGTTCAGTTTCTCCATTTTACATTTTTGCTGCACAAATGCGAATATAATTTTCCATACGTGTATTTTACAACATTTTAGAGACCTCTTTTGTTATTATCTTATTTAAATACTTTCCTAAATAAAAAATATTTAACTATTATACTAAATTTAAAAAAAAACAAAATTCATGATACGATATACGTGGATAAAAAAATGATACGTCTATTTTTGGCGATAAATTAAAACAAAAATAACATGAAAAAGATGCAGCTAATGTATGCGAGCAGCTCAGTTTATTATTATGATAGCACCGAACTACAATCGTGACAATAACAGATTCCTTACTTTAATAGATATAAATTTAATTATTTTTCCTTCATAAAAAAACCTACTATTTACAGTTAGAAAATTTACCTCCAATTTAGTGATGATCCAAGTGAAAAATATATATAATCACATATCTATTGAACTTGTTGTAAAAGTAAAATCAGAACCATTACAAAATACTTTGGAAGTCATTACATTAATGTGATAACATCTTAATGCGTACATAAAATGGGGTACATAAAAATACTGTGCACGAGGGTCTCTTTAATCTCTCCGCGGATTTATGTAGCTTGACAAAAAGATGCTAAGTTGAAACTTTTCTGTTGCTTTCTTAAATATATCTTTACACATTATCTATCACTTAATTTTTAATTAAAATAATTGTAGAATCTCGTAGGAAATATTATTTATAACCAAAGTTCTCCAAAATATGTGGAGATATTGATTAGTAATTTGATCATTCCTTGATAATTTAATAACATTAGTGCCAAAAAGTTATAACTTTTTTAGTTTTTCTTTGCTTATAAAATTTATGGGAATGATATTAAAAATGAAATTGCATTCTGTATTTGACGGTAAAATGTATTTCACAATCGATTTAAACTGACTTGGCTTCAGGCTCCAATTATTTTTGATTGCCTTGCACTTGTATAAATAAATGTTCGCTCTATAGTATACTAGATATACCCGCGGTTTTGTCCTCGTGGTAAAATAAAAATAATTAAGAGCTGTATATGACAAATTACACATCTACATTTAATATTTAATTTGAAAACATTAAATATGTAATTTCCCTGAATGGGAAACCACCACAACCTATCGCGTTTACAGTCATACACTTATGCTCCTGCGCTACGACAGGCTTTAACGTTAAACGTAATTAAATCATCTTTACAATACAAAATTTCTCAAGCCTCTATAAATGGCTTATTGATCACAAAAATATTTCCTTTTAAAATTAAAGCTGTTCCTGTGATTCATGCGTTCGACCAGACAGTATGTATGAAGTAGTACTGGTGACATATAAAGTAAGTACTTGCATATCTATATGGCTAGATTTGTTTGAACACAAAATATTCTGGTTTGGTATATTCAGAATCAATTAGACATTTAATGGAATTACGAATATTGCTTAAGTGCTCTGAGGTTTCAAGAATACAGGGCTCAAGAATATTAGAAGACTTCGATAATATTCTGAGATAACGAGTTAATGATTCTGTAAGCTTAAGTTTGAACAACATAATTATAATTAGACCTACCGTGCCGCAGCGGCACAAACGTGTGACTGTAAAACTATAGATTGTGGGTTCGATCCTCACTCGATGAAATAAAATATTTAATATTTTCAAATTAAATATTTAATGTTTTCATTTCTTCGTTCTGGTAGCTCTTTAATAAGATTTTTAAATGGTAGTTTGCCTACAAAAAGTTAAACTAAGACCATGGCTGGTAGCGATGTTATAGATTGCAATTCGTAGTCTCTAGAATAAACTTTCTTTGTTAGCAGACTCGAAGACTAACAAGCTAAGTTCGTACGATATTTCTCACTTAAGTCGTTAACTAACTAAAATTTAACGTACGAAGGATGTGAGAAATACTTTTCAATTTTATAGTACCTAGATGTAGATATAAAGTATATCACATAAAAAGTGAATAAAAACCTAACTCACATTTGTGATTTGTATAAGCTGTACTGTATTCTTCTTCCTCCACAAATTAGTTTCATTTTGTTTTTTTTTTATTTCCACACTATAGCAGCATAGCTAGAAAAAAACCTGGAAACCTAGTGTTATGAAACTATATTCTAATTAAGACACTTGTTCTTGTTCTCAATTTTCCTGTAATTTGGGGCATTACGTTTTGACTGGACTCAATGCTGCGCTTTTGCCTCCTTACCACAGCGTGGAAATTAAAATGTTATATACCTATTATATTTTCCATGATTGGGTATCACTCCGCTACCCCGTCACATTTGCAGTCGTACTTTTGGATCTATGCGCTATAATAGACTAATTTTTTGCCAAAATAAAAGTACAATACAAATATAGTAGAAAATATATAAATATAGTAGGCGACTGGGCAGTTTCCTTACGTACTTAGAATTTTAAATGGAAAAGACAAGCTAACGAGATAATATATGCACACTACACTTAATGGTAAGAGATCACCGTTACTCACTACCAAGTGTAACTCCAAAGGAGGTACGTTGTCGGCCTTTAAGATGGAGTTAGACACTAGATGCCCTATATTAATGTAACCATGTCGAATCGGCTTAGAAAGCTTGTCTTAGGCTGGCCATTCGATCGGCCATCGAGAATTATATTTGAGCTTGTAACGTAAATCGACGGCTATTTACGTGTATACTATAACTAAAGATAATCTCTAGATTTCGATGAACGACTTATTGCAGTGTTTAGATAAGATTTCTTTTTGTCTAATACGGCAGTATACGGCAGTGACTTTTGTTTATTATAAAATAAGAAAATTGAGGACTGTCGCGGCGCAGCGGCACAAGAGTGTGACTGTAACCGACTGGTTCTGTGTTCGATCCCCAGTAAAGGAAATGAAATATTTAATATTTTCAATTTAAATATTTAATGTTTCATTTCTCCGCTCTGGTAATAAGGCAAAGCGTGGCGTTGAGTTCCGCCTTTCAACACGCAATACCTCAAATTCGGCAGAAAGTGGGGAACTGAAGTGGAACGGAGTGTCTTAACACTAGGTTCCCGGGTTCCTTCTGCCTACCCTGCCTCATGCAGGATACAGCGTGAAGTTGAAAAAAATAAAATAAGAAAATTATTCTTGAACCCTAATCATTATTCACAAAAGAAACTGTTCAAAGTAAATTTCATAAAGAATTATTGGATTTTAGTAAGCTTACCTAGTCCAGTCTACCAGTGAAGTGACAGGTGAACAGACCATATTACGCACTCATTTATTTTAAAGTTACTTGTATATCAGTCACTCACTCACTCAGATTAACGGTGTATCCCGCTCATGGCAAGGTAGGCAGAGGGAACTTGGGAAACTAGTGTTAAGACACTCCGTTTCACTTCCATGTTCCAGTTTCCGCTGAATTTGAGGCGTTGCACGTTGGCGGAACTCAACACCGCACTTTGCCTTGTCACCGGAGCGAAGAAATGAAAATATTAAATAGTTATTTGCAAATATTAAATATTTCATTTCCTCGATTGGGGATCGAATCCACAACCGTTCGTTTACAGTCACAATTTTGTGCCGCTGTGCCACGACTGTCCTCAAATACTTGTATACCGATATTTAGAAATTAATCTAATGCATAAAAATATCTTTCACTAGCATAAATAGTATCTAATAATTATAATTCTTGCGATATATATTGTAACAACCTTTACCTGCGGCTTCGCCCGCAAAATATATGGCCTATATTACTGTATGTTATAGTTACAAGCTTAGCAGCCTTCGTCGATGAATGGAAAATGTCACATAAAATTATTTTTGCTAATCCAAACTAGTAAGTTCCAATATTAAAGCTTTATAATAATTAATATAGATATTACATACCCCCAAAGTGCGGTATACAGTGTGAAACGGAAATAAGAATGTATCAAATGTGAAATATATATTATGTATAAAAAGTTCAACTTATACTTTATATACATTTTGTATAAAAAGTTCAACAATTTAATGCTTAGGCCTATTTTGTGTCATTTCCTTTTGATGCCATAATATAACGTACTGGTGGAAAGTCATAAAACAAACGGTTTTATAGACCTATTATTGTGTGTCGCCGTAATAAATTAAATAGCACAATTTCGACATTAATGTCCTCTAATAATGTTTATACAACAAAGGTATTTTTGAATTATATTTTTTATTAGTTTTATTATTTGCAATGTTCATATAATATTAGCTGTTAGTACTCTTTCAGGCAGCTAATTATGTTATATATTTAATTTGATTGATATTTTGAAAATAGCAAGTATTGAGTTTTTTGCCGGGTCTTCTCAGCAGACCTGGTTTCAGAGGCGGTTGTAGCTTTCTATAGGACTGACACTACACACATTTCTATATAACTTTACGATTCAAAAGTGCTTGTAATGGCCTATTTAAATAAAGTATATTTTGATTTTGATTTAGATTTTCAATAAATCAAAAAAAAAATATGATTTGATCGTGTTCATCTTGTAGGAATTAGCAGAGTAGGCATAGAGAACATACTTTTGAGGCAAACGTTTTAAGGTGGCGCATAATTTTTTCATCTAAGGTAGTTAAGGTTACATCTTTCAAACGCCTAGATGAAACTAACCCCTAGAAAGATATAACTAAATATCGATCTAAAGGCGTAATGCATCAAAGCAACAATTGTGACGATACAGTCGGTTAAAAAAATCCAATTGAAATCTGCTCACTGTTATCGATATTTAAAAAAAACCTTAAATGGTTCACAAACAAGTTATTTGCATAGGATCATTTCAAATAAATTATTATGGTTTTTAAATGTTTATTATGTACATACAGCATTATGTATGGTTTATTTTACAAACAAGTACAAATTTCGGCAGTATTCCAAACGAAAAGTTATGTGATAATAAAATCTTATTTAAATATTTATGTATTTTAAATAATACTTTCAGACTTGATTAAAAAAGGAAATCAAGAACGTTTACGTTTACTACTGGGATTAAAAACGTATATTAAAATAAAATTCACATACAAACAAATATATTTGTAAATGGAATTAATGAGACTAATCAATTGGTTCATTTGTAATAGAAAAATATGTATTTCATCGATATTATTGTACGGATAATATTGTATTTTTTAAGGAGAATCAAAGGAGAGTCAGATCTAGCGTATTATATGATGGAAATTAGTACTGCTCCTTACAGTACAAACGAAAGACCGTAAAATCATTATGAATTCTATGTAGATGACATAGATAGATAAAGAGAAAAGTGTGTATATTAACTATAGAAATATTTATATTAAATACATTGACGGCAACTGAGTTAGGCAACTATCAAAAAAAGTATAATTATTCAGTATGTTAACAAAAGTAGGATAAAATACCAATGTTTTCAAATATGTACAAGTTGCACTAATTAAAATAATTAGTGCAACTTTTACATATTTGAAAACATTGGTATTGGTATCAGTTAATATATTATTTTTTATTATTTTGGTTTCAATAAATTTGGCACGTATCTATCTACGTTTGATCCTTGATAATGCATTTGCAAAGGTTATACAAAAAAAACTTTTAAAATCTGTACATCTGCACTCTTCGTTTATTTATCTTCAAGCTGTATCGCGTACATAGCGGGATAGTTATAGAAAAGTGTTAAGACATTTTGTTCCGCTTTTTGCCGACGCATCGGGTGTTGAGTGGTGGCACTCAATATCACATTTTGCCCTCTTCCCAGACCGGAGTAATGAACATTTTTAATATTTATTTAAGAAGATAATGAGTTTGCGTCATAATCTTTCTAATTATTTTATACTGGGCTACTTCGATATCACCATAGGGAGGTGAAAATTTGATTAAGGCAATCGATCTCGCTCCCAGAACGAGAATAAATAAGAGGTGTAAAATATTTTGCACTCTTCACAACCCAGCCCTTGAGAATTAAAATATTCAACATTGAAATTTGCCGTCGAATATTTGATGTTGCTCGAGCAGTTTTTTCTTGTTTATTCTTTTTTCTTTACATGATTCGATCATACTATAATCATCATGCTTCGTTTGAACCTTGATAACAAACGTATCAAAATGAAGAATCATACTTTTGCATAATTTTATGAGATGAGACCTCTTGTGGCGCAGCGGCACAAGCGTGTGACTGTAAACGATAGATTGTGAGTTCGATTCTCAATCGGAGAAAAGTAATATTCAATATTTTCAAATTAAATATTTAACGTTTTCATTTCTTCGCTCTGGTAACAGAGCAGGCAAAGCGCTGCGTTGAGTTCCGCAACTCAATATGCAATGTCTCAATTAGGCGAAAAGTGAGGAATGGAAGTGGAACGGAGTGTCCTAAAACTAGACTCCCCTAAGTAAGAACTAAGTTCCCTCTACCTACCATGCTATGTGAAGGATAGAGATTCAGCATTGAAGCTGAGTAAGTAATTTCCAAATAGTGAATACGTTGTTCAAAGACGATATCCGAGTAAAATCACAAAATCACACTAAAAAAATTATAAAATAGAATCAAATAAGTATTTTGTCAGAGAAACTTATTGTCAAAAAAAACATCTAGTTTCAAGAAGATAAGCCAAAACTTCTTACAATATATTATATTAATATTATATAACGGAATGAAAGAACAGAATGTTACACAAAGCTATCTCTGAATTTTATTTGAAATTATAATACCCCAAGTTATCTAAATTACAATTTATAACTACAATGCAGCCGAGGTGGACCACCACCTCGGCTGCATTTCAATACAAATACAATGTTTGCATACAAATATCAGCATCATTGTGATTATGATAAGCTAATTACGTTGTTCGCAGCAGAAGGACTCAATTTTAATGAATTTATTAACAATAATTAAAACTAAATGTAACTTCATGTGTTGAAGTGGTACCACAGAGTTATTGGAAAAAGATGGTTCGGTGTAGTCTGCTGTTGCGCAAAAATTGTCGGTAAAAGGCCGAAGTGGGTGGTCTTCGGCGACCGCGTTGCCTTAGGGTTGCCGCATACATAACTAGCTTATGTTAAAAACTACGTTATAGCTAAACATTATATCACGATATTAGACGACACTTATCAATATACTAACCAGCATGTTACTGTAAATACGACAGTTTGTGAGTGCGATACCCAATCGAGGAAATGAAGTATTTAATATTTTTCTTCGCTCTGGCAACGACGCAAAGCCTGGTGTTGAGTTTCGCACTCAACACACAATGCTTCGAATGCGGCGTAAAGTGGGGAACGTCATATAGTTCATTCGTTGTGAACTTTTCATATAAAACTAATATACTACTCGGCTTTTCTCGCATAGACTACTCAATTATGATTATTTCAACATTTTTCTATTTATGAACTTTGACTGTGGCGTGTAGGTAAAATAGAGATGTATTTTTTACCAAATCGATTTAAACGGATAAATTTCAATTTTATAGTTTTATTCTTGCATAATGTGTATCAAAAATCTAAAAAAAATTTTTTTGAAAAAAAAAAAAAAAATGTTCTTCGGTGAAAAATTACTTGCTTTAATACATAATTAACTAAGAATATATTTAAATATTTCAGTCAGGCATATTGCTGCCGCGTTTGTTTTAAAGTCGTCTAAATAAAGTTATTTATACAATACTATATACATAGTTATACGCAACTAAAGATACAATTATTTTAAATCAAAGACAGACATTTCAATTGTATTTACATAAATGGATATTAGCAACTACGTCATAGGCAAAGAGCTCTGAAAGTAAGATCAGCTAATGCAAAAGGATGTCAGGTAGAAAATAGCCAATATTCAAATAGGTCGCATTCGTCTCCACCGCATGAATTATTCAATGAACCATCTCAATGCAGTTTTATATTCACTTTGTTGAATGAATTGACGGTAAAATTTTTCTGTGTTCTATATAAAACTGAGCAAAAGGGTTCGTAATTTCTGTCCGTTACAGATAATTTTGTTTGAGGACTTACAGATTTTAATTGTGACGCTTTTCTCGTTTTATATTGATGATTAGGATTTTTGCCTTATTTGCAATATAATTCTGACTACGTTCGTATAATATTTTTAGTTTTGTTTTGTATTGCTTAAGTCATTTTATTCACTCGGCAAAAGTACATTCTGGCTGGAATATCTGCATTTAAATTTACTACTTATGGTAAACGTATCTTTTAATAAGCTACAATATTTTATAGTTATGCGAGTTGTATTCCAAGTTACCATCGCAATGGCTATCATACGGTGAGACAACGTCGACATGTATACACGATGATAAGACACTTTGATAAGGCGGCGTCAAGGTACACTGCTGGACTCGTAATATCACTGGTTCTGTAGCTGAAAAAGAAATTCAATTAATAACTTGTTTATGATCCAAGATAATGATTTATCTTACACGACAGAATGGATTATTTTTATTTTATCGCTAGCCAAAGCGTGGCGTTGAGTTACGCCAACGGATGGGATCTTAATATTAGGCTCCCTCTGCCCACCTATGTGACAAAAGCTATGAAGCTATTTTATTATTATATAGTGTGCAGATGCTAAAAAAAGTAAATTAAAACTAATATTTGTGATTTTTTAGCTTTTCAGTGTATCCTAAATATTGCGGGATAGGCAGAGGAAAAATGTAAAATTAGTGTTAAGACACTCCAATCTCACATTAGTCTCCTACTTTACGTCGAATTGAGGCATTACGTGTTGTTTCAACTCAACGTTGCAGTTTGCCGCGATTCCGTAATTCCAAAAATAATCTTTTTTTTTTTCATTCAGAACCGCACCTTTGGCCGTTTACAGATTGCCGCACGCTTGTTTTTTGCACTACTTCGGCCTCGATATTTGTATTTAATTTTAATTAATCCATTATGATGCGACATGCAATTAATTGTTATGAATAAATTCTCTTACATAATATTTATTCATGTGTTATAATTATTATAAGTAGTTATTTATTCATATATGATTTTCGTTCATATAGAAAATAATTGTAAAAGTTATAATTAACGCATATTTGAAATATGTGAACGCGATTACTTAACATTCGTTTATTTATTATGCTGAAATTATTGTAAATAGCATTTAAACTGCAACCGCAATCAAAATTTATTTGTAGTTTTCAAACAATATGGAAATACTTTGCGTTAGAATATTGTTCACGTATTTACTGCGTATATAACTTTCAAAACAACAAAATTAGGATTTATCTTTAATAAGTTATTTCTAAAAATTTCACATTTTTAGAAACAGAGCAGAGCACCATATCAGTGTTTCATCATAAACGCGGTAGTTATGGGTTCAATATTCTTTATTAGAAGTGAATTATTTTAATTTCTTTTTTTCTGTTTAGAAAAAATGAGGCTTGTTCAGGTACCTAACATAACTCATTTCAGTTTCACGCTGCATCCCGCACAGTGCAAGGTAAGCGGAGGAAACTTGGGAATCTAGTGTTAAGACACTTAGTTTTGTTGTATCCGTAGAGATTGCGTGTTGAGAGCCTTTTATTTACCTTTTTACAATAACGAATAAATTAAAATATTTCTCTTACTCATTCAGCTTCATGTTTCCCGCACTTGGCAGGACAGGCAGAGGGAACTTTGGACCCAGTGTTATATTTAACTTAATATAATTTCTTCGAGAGAGGATCGAACCCACAACATGTCACGTTTACAATCCCACGTTTGTTGCCCTGCACTACAACAAGTCTCAGACAATGCATAATATCTTATATTTAAACAGAGACTACACTATAAATAGAAAACGTAAAGCAGAAGTAGAAGAATAAGAATATTAAAATAATATAGAAGATACGCTAGGGTTAAATAGCAGGACTCAATGTGGCATTTTGTACTAATTTAATATTAAATTTCATTGTTTTATCTCTACGTATTTCCCTAAGATATCGTCATGTCAGCCCTTTTATGTCACTTAAGGATATCTACGCTATTCGTTCAGAACTCTTGGCTGATTCAATGATCAATTTACCAGACCAGACAGACCCTTACTCCCCTTAGGGTCTGTCTGGACTGGTAAGTGTCTGTCCACTCAGTATAGTCTAGTTGCCAATTGTCATTCGAGAATTTTTTCGACCCAACGGCCTTCGGTTCTCGTTGCCATGTGTCCTGCTCACTCCTACTTCAGGTCGCCGATTATTTAAAAAATGGTTACCTTCTCCTTTTATCAGATATACGAAAACAAATTGATATAATATAAAGTAATACAAATCATTATCTACACTTTAGATTTAAGAATATAGTAACGGATCCAATTAACGAAACTCTGTTGAATGTATTGTATATTTTAAATATATATACTGTGATACGCGTGTGAAAAGCGATATTGCAGAATCAACCCTTTCACTGTCACCCTTTGTAATTTACTGCTACCTTGCAATATCAATGGGGACAGACTCTATTGAAATTCCATTTAGCCTGATTAAAATTTGTCGGCGTTATTCAATGGGGCCGTAATTCATATCAATTTCATGGTATTTATGGGTATGCGTTCTATAATAATCTATGACACGCTAAGCATAACATACATTTTTAATACATCAAATTTTTTTTTTATTTTTTTTTTCCAACATATAACTAGAGACCAAAGGAGACCACTATTTTTTATTTTCTTAGTTTTTTCTATATTTACTCAGATTTTAGGTTGACCTTTAAAAATCTGATAAGTCTAAATAACAAAATGTGTCGTTTAATTATACAGTAAATTATTTACTATTATATTTCACTGTTCCAATTATGTATCTTTCTAAAACATTTGAGGTTATTTCTATAACAAACTTTTATAAAAATAATCCTAACATAGTTTGAGGCAGAAACAAAAAAGCTCTTAAGAAATATCATCTATGGGAGTAAAGTTTCCGCGAGACGGAAAGTTACGATATTTTACTGTTTTTACGAAGCTCCTATCTTAAGAGTTTGCTCAGACTCCATTTATCATATATTATCAGGGCTTAAGGATTGCTTTATATATGTCATATAGTTAGTATACATGATTTTTTATCTTAGTTTACCTTTTATGCTTTTTTTAGGTCTTTTGTGGTGCTGCAGCACAAGCGTGTCACTGTTAACGCGACACGTTGTGGGTTCCATCCACGCTCGATGAAATGAAATGTTATTACTTTCAAATATAATATTTGATGTTTTAATTTTGTCGCTTTGGTAGTAAGCTCGTTGTTGAGTTACCTCACGTAACATGCAATACATCAATTTTAGGAGGAAGTGGAGAACGGGTCGGTGTATCTTAACAATAGGTTCTCAAATTCCCTCTGCTGCTGACTGCTGACATATGCTGTATCAGTGTACAGTTGATTCAAGCAATTTTGTGAAAATATCCACTACATGGCAAGATATAACATAATAACGATAATATCTCCTTTTATGCAGCAAACTATACAAATATACAAGTTTAACCTATCATAGAACACCTTAATATTGATCTTTCCTGTATGCTTCTGTAATAATACCTGCTTAAGTGTTATTAAATGTGGCAATAACTTAGGGAGACTTAGTGTTAGAGATAGGCTGAAAAGATTATTTGATTTACGAGATTTTGTGTTTTTTTATATTATTCCATTTCAAATGTTTGCCTGAGCTCCTCTTACCAGAATACTCTTCTACTCACTACTCAGCTTCACGCTGTATCCTGCACATAGCAGGGAACTCAACTAAACGCCACGTTTTGCCATTTTACCAGAGCGAACAAATGAAAACATTAAATATTTAAATTGAAAATAGATGGAGATTGAATCCACAACCTGTCGTTTACAGACAGGCCAGCCAACCATAATACAATATAAAAACATTACAGTAGATTTATCGAGAACTAAACGATTTTGTAGATTATTTTATTTAACATTTTATTTATTATACTACAGACCGGACCACCACTTCAAACTTTTTCTCCAAAAATCTTTATATTACCATTTTAAAATGGTACTCCATAAAAATCGTTTTAAATTTGTTATACTGAAGTATGGCATGTAAAAAAATCTATGACCTATTTTTTATAATCCATTACTATTTTTATTTTTAAGGATTTTTTGTTTATTATATAAATATAATAAAATTAATATTATAATTAATACTATTATATTTCTTATATAAATTTACTTAAATATAATACAAAATAGAAACAGGAAAAACGTAACACTTAAAAGTGAATGAATCTTCAGCCCATGTTACATTTGATTTACAACATCTATGAAATGGTACTCTAAGTCGTCTGAAAGGTCGGAGATATTCCTCTATCGATCTTTCACCTCTGTTAATATGTAGTATATAGTTGTGATGAAAAACTGGACTGTCCTTACAAAGAAATCGTAAATTGGGGAAAGTTACGCTCATCTTGTCTAATTTAGCTTATTATATCAAATAAATCGACTACTGATGTCTGTATGACTCACATGAAAATATATGTATGTAATGAAGTTTTCATTTCCATGCAAAAAATGTAAGTCTAAAATGTAATCACCACTGGTGAATCTAAATAAATAAATAAAAAAAAATATATTTATTTCTTCTTAAATATTTAAATTGAATTTTATTTATTTAATTTCGTCGTAAAAATATTTTTTTTATTTCGAGCATTATTTTTTTGTCCGCTAATTTCTCCTTCGTTTGTGGATCTATTTTAAATTATTTTTGTAATTGAAAGATCGTTCTTTTCCATTTGTCTAATTCCATTTGGAGCCCTACCCTAAATCATTTTTGCCGTGTGATCCCGGCTTACAATAGGTTCACCCTGGTACTGATGGTGTCGTAAGAGGCGACTAAAGTGCGTGTGGTAGAGTCACGTTGCCAGCAATGGTAACACGCATGGGCAGACTCGACCGGATTGTTACCACCCCCGGCATTTAAGACCGGCGTTAAGTAGTGGCTTTGGCCACTGCGTTTCGCATTAGGTAATGCCGGTGCCCATCCACCTTAAAAGACGGCAACGCTCCTGTAGCTCCTCTGGAGTTACACGGAGCCGGAGGCGACGGTGATCACTTACCATCAGGTGACCCGTACGCTCGTTTGCCGTCCCTTCCATAAAAAAATCAATATTTGATAATGGAATCACATGGAATTCCAGGAAATACTAAACGATATATTTCATGTACTTTCTTTCTATAATCATATTTTTACTTTCTGTAGTCATTGTTTAGTGACAATACTAAGTTTATTATAATGGTGGATGATACATGTCCATAATTTGATTTTTTCGAAATATAAATTTTATTACATTTGCAAGTACTTCCAGCTTGTACTTTGAATTTCCAGTGAGTACTCAAGTCAAATTTATAGTTTGAATTATATCCAGGTTGAATACTGAACTTTGCGTGACTATTTGCCCACCCAAACTCAAATCACATCTTCAATTCTTTTGTCGACAAAGTAGAGAACGACTTATTGTTCAATAACTTGGCTCCCATTTCGCATGTACGTTTTTAATGGGATATCATTATTTTTGAAACAGTAATTGTTATCATTAATATTATATTATTATTAAAATTGCTTTATTTTTCTATGTGAATTCATGTAGCTAGGCAAAAAGTTTTTTAAATAATTATGTCAGTTTTGATAATCATATTAAATATTATCAAAAAGAACCGCCTTGGTACCAAATTGCAAATTTCTAGGTCGTCTATAAGTCGGATAGGTTGATCAGTGAATGAGTAATTTACAAAATTGCCATCTTACACGTTAATATATTATTTAAAGAGAAAATTTTATTAGTTAAATGAGTTATGAAGGGCAAGTTATGAAATGATTTGTCTAAAAGACATAATGTAATTTTTAGATTTACCTTGGCTGTAAACGCTGGTGTGTGTCTTGAATTTTCATCATATTATCCACACTTGACTTATGTGAATTGACATTTTAGTTTTTTTTTTTTCAAAAATTGTAAATAATGTGCGATTACTCCTACTGAAACGGAAATCAAGCATTAGAAACATTTATTGCATGCAAATGTTCTATTTCTACTATTATACTATACTATACTGTAAGTATTATATTATTTTTCCTTGTCACAATTCCATTTTCTTGCGTTTAATGATAGCTATGTGTTATGTAGACACAAATGAAGCTAAAAAAACTAATTATTATTTTAATGTTTTTTAACTTGTATTAACTCACTCACTCACTCGAGAAAAGAAAATTATTAATATTTTGATGTCTACGCTTTAGTAACAAGGCAAATGCCGCATTGAGTTCCGCTAATCAACATGCAAAACCTTAAGTTTGGCGGAAACTATAGAATGTGATGAAGTGCCTTTACGCTAGGATTTGCTGGAGGAAACCAACGAAGACTAATACACATAATTATAATATAAATATAAATTTTCTAAGGTATATTAAAATCTATTACATTTGTGGGTGATCATAAAAAATATAAAAAATAAACTACCACGAACCATCTACTCCAGCCAACATTACCCTAAATATGTGGTTGAATATATAAAATAACCCTAGGGAGTCTAGACACTCTTCTGTATAATGGTCAGGCTAGCTTTAATTCACTTCTTATGTTAGCTTCAACACGAAGCTATGTAACCTAAGGCTCTTTGACATTGACTAGAACATTGTTAAGAGTTTCAACTAAGTGCCTCAGATTATTAAGTAGATGACTAAATTGAAAATATAGTAATTATAAAGTTATTCTGTAAGTAAGTATATAAAATATATTTTTCGTCTATTGTAATACCTGTTTGTCAGAAAAATAGCTAAAATTCTCTAAAGAACGTTCATAGATCTTCTGTACTATTTCAATCTAATATAATTAAATATTTCAATCTTTCAGGTAAGATTTTGCTTTTAAAAAGTAAAAAACGCATCAATTGCGTATCGAAGTGCCCACCGCTTAGTCAAAACCTATAGGGGATTAGTATAGAAATAGCCATTCCATATAAGTTTTGACTACACGGCGAAAAAAGTTCACCAACGATCTAACGGCACAGAAATGAGAAACCTTGAGTGGCTTCTAATAAATTGTTTTGCTTTTTACCTGAAATCATCACACATAAATATTTATTTCTTTCTCAGTATATATTGAAGATGGCGTGGGTCTATGGCATTTAAGCTGGAAGTAAGTGTTCATAGACAATATAATTGTAGATCAAATACCTCTAGATGTTGTTACACATTGTAACAACATCTAATGGTACCGCACTACTTAGTTTTAAAGACGCCATCATCGTATTTAATGAGTTACGTAATAAATTTTTTTTTTTACGTTAGTTGTTTTAATTTTGTTACCACGGTTTATAAAAAATATTTACTATAAAAATGAAACTTTTTATACGCCTGTACTGGCGGTTTGCAATATAATTCATTAACAAGAAAAAGTTAACTATCCGGTAACTAATCTCCACGTCTTATTGCGGTTACGACATTGTAGACAGGAGGAATTGAGAAACTAACTAATTGTACATAATATATATAAAATTTCGATACATGTCAATTCACGGGGTAATCTATGAAAACGCCTTAAAAAACTAAACTTCAACTTCACGATGTGCACAAGGCAAGGTTTGCCTTATTACCAGAGCGAAGAAATGAAACATTAAATATTTATATTGAAAATATTAAATATTTCATTTTCCTCGACCGGGGATCGAATCCACAACCTGTCGGTTACAGTCACACGCTTGTGCCGCTGCGCCACGACAGGCCTCAAAAAACTAAACATCATATAATTTATAATATTCTTATGATTTATAATATTCCAAAAACTCAAAACAAATTATTAATCAGCTTATATATTACTTTTCATTTATTTTTTCTTTATTTGTAAGTTCTCACTTCGTGCCATGATTTGTAAGAGTAATAAAAATAGAATTAGGGGGAGGTCTGGGTTGATTTTCGAAAGACAGTATTTACTACGAATGTCACGTAAGATATATAAGGATCCCCCGGAGGACATGTATGAAGTAGTTGATGACAGTGGACGAGGAGACAGAGGTATACCGGGACCGTAGCATTTGACACCACGTTCTCTACAACATGAAGATAAGTAAGTATAATAATATAAAGTAAATATTCTTTATAGACAAACAACAAAAAGATCCTTAAAAGATTTGTTATTCCTAAACAATGACTTCAGTATCGTACATACCAATAAGATATATTACAACTATCGAAAACAAGAATAAAAACCTAAAGTTATCTGAACCCTAGGTGATAATATGGGATATAAACAAAATCGTATCTAAGTAACAATTTAGAGTTACAGAAACGTACCATACTTTCCAATATTTTATTTAAGCCAACGATTTTATTATCTCTAAAAAGCTTTAGTATCGTGTTAACTCGTCTTTAAGTCTATCTATGCTGTACGGCTACGGAATTTTATTATGAAATGTATAAGAAGAACAACTAGGTCACACAACGTGGTGAGACGATGATGATATTTTGAAATGAGGTGATATATATAGACCATTGAAGATAAAATAATTCTGTGAAAAAATGTCAATCTTAATATAAGGCGATAAGGCTTAAAATAGAAAAGATTTGCGTTTTCTGACGAAATTTATAGCTTGGAAGTATATTGATATACGGGCTACGAAAAAGGCTAGTAGGCATTCTCGTTTATTATAGGTACCGATGGCGTAGCTTATTATTTTCATATGTACTCAGCTTTACGCTGCATCCCGCACTTGGCGGGGTCGGCACAGGGTACCTGATAACCTAGTATTGGGACACATACTATAAGTTACGTTCACGTACAATAATAGTCCTAAGCAATTTATATATCATTTCAGTTAACGAAAATAAAAAAAGGTCAAACGAAGTATTAAAGACATTATAAAAATAAAACAATGTTAGAGGATAATTAATATACAAATTGTGTTATTGATGTCCAACAATCAACACACAATCTGAAAATAGAGATCACTATTTTTTGACATTAGACTGCCTCTATCTACCCTGATAAGCGTTGAAAAGTTTTTTAATTTATATATAATAAATGCAAATAATTTGTTTTTTAAACAGGAAATCTTAAATTGAGATACATTTAAACAGTCTTAATCCTCACTTAAAGATAGAAATTGAAAATGTTTTCAATGTAAATGATAATATCTATAATTCTGTTTAATTAATTTTCTGCAACTAGAAGAAGATATTTCTTTTATCAAATGGACAGAGGAAAGCTAGCAAGCTAGTGCTAAAGTATTCCGTTCTCCACTTTACGACATAAAATAACTTAAATTTATATTTCAATATGAAAAATAATTTAATAAAATTAAACTATATACTTATTATATATAAAAAAATTTCTCCTTCTTAAGAAGTAATCTCCCAATTATCGCGCTTACAGAGACATATAAAAGCCTATATACGCACGATATGCTAAACAAGATTATGATACATGATAACGAAGACCTCATTGCCCTCATTAACATGACTTTCAATTGTAACTGACCGTTTACCGGTTTTATTACTATTAGTGATACCCTTGTGTCTTTGACAAATAATTAACGACATATGTTAATAGCTGCTATGTGATAGCCTTTTACTTTAGGAAGATCAACAATATTAAAGTAAATATATTGATGAAGTTCTAATTAATTAATTGAAGCTAATATTACTGTATATATATAATACAAACAATATACGCAAGCGTGTAACTGTCAAAATTACAGGTTAATCCCAACTCAAGAAGTGAATTATTAAATATTATCAAAAGATATATTTAAAATTTTCTTTTATTCGCTTTGGTAACAATGTTGGCAAAGTGAGGCGTTTAGTTTCGCCAATCAACACACAATGCTTCAAATTCGGTGGAAAATGGGATACGGAACGGAGTGACTTAATACTACGTCCCCACGTTGCCTCTGCCAACCCTACCACGTGTGGGGTACAGTGTGAGTTAATAACAAACATATATTAGATATTTTTTTGTTTCACCGCATCCCGCATATAGCTAGGTTAATAGAGGGAGTATAATTACCATTATTTAATTAATACATTACGTGTTTAGCGGCTTTATGGCACACTCTGTGTTGTAACAAAAGACATCAAAATAATTAAATAACTAACAATCGTTGTACTTACACACGGCTGCTATGTCTCTGCACCACGACAGTATCTTATGTACATGATAAATGATTGCACATTACGTACGTACGATATGATATTTCCTTTATCTTTCTCATATGCATACATCCTCGGGTAGTTAATCCCAAAACCGTCTCGGTTATTGGATCAATTCTGAATTACTTTTATTTCCGCTATTTGATAACAATCATTCGGCAACAGCAGTGTTGAACGTGATGTTATCATACTATATCTCTTCTACCTACCCTGATGTATACGGACTACACTGTATATTTTCCGGCACCGCACCTGTATCTCCTCTGGTGGCGGCAGTGATCACTCACCATAAGATGGCCCGTACGCTCGTTTGCCTTGTCTTTTCCATAAAAAAAATCTATAAGAAAACATTTAAATAATTAAAAAAGTACTAAATTTTAGTAACATGTAAAGTCAAAATAATGTATCAGAGATTCTTTAACATGCTACGAGTACGTTCCGCATATCTTATAGCCCCATAAGCCTCATCGTTTTCGAATTATAGAGTTGACGGCAAATGGACCCGTGTCATTTTGATACCTTGCCTTTGTTTGACGTGATAGGGTATTAAGTAGCTAATTACATTGCCCTACTCAATTCCATCACTTTTTTTAATATACATTTTTTTTTATTTTTGACACGAAAAAAAAATATGGAACAATATATTTTTTTTAACTCCGCTTTTAGCTTTATTATGATAAATTGCTATATTTATGATTATATCACAACCATTTTCACTCATACAAACTACAAAGAGAAAACATACATAACTTGACCTCCTCCTTTGACGATCACGTCTAGACAAAAAGATAGCTTATAATATAATAAATATTTTAATCTATAGTTAGAGAATAAATATTTTAAATGTCAATTTTCAAACGTGTTAACGATAAAAAGTATAAATTATGAATTAGGTAAAGAGAAAATTTTATTTGGCTTTGTACTACATATATTACATTATAAGTTTTTATAAAAGCTTATTGTGGATACCTGACCCAATGCGATTTATTAAGTACAAGCGTGTGACTATAAATGTGACTATCTGTGGATTCGATCCCCACTCGAGCAAATAAAATTCTTCAATTTTTTATTCCTTCGCTCTGCTTGCTTCGGCAAAGTGCGGTATTAAATTTCTGCCCTCAACACACAATGCCAGAGAAGTCTTAGTAAGAAATAATCCCAAGTCCCCCTTGCTTATAGAACTATGTCCGAGATAACAGCAAAAAGCTGAAACATAAAGAAAATAAAGTTTTAATTTAATGAACGTAAGTTGAATAAGAAATAATTTTATTTTCATGAAGCCTGTCGTGGCGAAGGGGCACAAGTACAACTATAAACATGAAGGTTGTGCGTACGATCCGAAGAAACTAACTTGCCTTGTACCAGAGCGAAGTAATGAAAACATTAACTATTTAAATTGAAAATATTCAATTTTTCATTTTCATTCATTCATCATTCGAGTGAGAATCGAACCCACAACCGGTCGGTTACAGTCTCGCGAAGAATTGAATTATTAACTTTAACAATATCAGTATTAAAGATTCAGTAATTAAAAAAATGTAATGTGTTTTTAACGCGTTCATTCTGTCATAAGATATTTAATACCAACCGTTGGAATATAAAGCTCTAAATGCTACAAATTTTATATTTAAGTCAAAGATATTTACGCTTTTGCAAGTAATGAGAAATCAACACAAGTTTCAGATTTGTATGGACAAAACAACAATATTGTATATTATATATAAAACTACACAAGGCCCTAGAAAATTGCTTTTTTTGTCTTCAAAGGAGTCAGAATCCGTGGTATGTAATTGCTTGGAAAGTCTCACTAAAGGACTTAGTACTATTTAATATAGGAAATTCTTATAGATATATATTCTCTACATTCTTGAATGAGTACGTGATGTTATTGGCTATTGGAATTAGGACATATTGATTTATAAACGTTAATGTTTATCTAAATATTATAAAATGAGACTGATTTAAATGGTGTGAGTGAAACACTGATATATAGTTCTTAGTTCATTCCTCACTAAGAATAATTATAATATAATTATTCTGAGTAAGGAATGAACTGTTAGACGGTTATTCGTAGTTTAAATCAAACACAGTGTGCAAATATCCCCAAATTTATGTTTGTCGACTTTTTTCGCCGCGTCCACAAAAACCCATAGGACATATACTCTTATGTACATTTTTGAAATATGATAAAAATTGAGAACTTGCGATACAAAAAAAAGGAAAAGTTCTGAAAATTGGTACATTCTCTAAATCAGCCACGTGTCATTGTAATGGCCATTTGGGCTAACAGTATTAACCTCATGCTCAAAAAAAAAAACAAAATATAGACTTACAAATAGCTCATATTTCTATTACAAATAACTATAACAAGCATTTATTTTTGAGCTTAACACTGCATTCCGCACATGGCAGGGTAGGCAGAGGGAAGTTGGGAATCTATAGTTTGTTTACGTTAAGAATGCAATGAGTCATCATCACAACTGCAGCGTAAAAGTGTATTCACAGTGGTGTCAAAATTCAAAGCAGTTATATTTTTAAAGAGTAGTTTAAATTTTTTGATGACAAGTTAAATTCATTAATTTAAAAAATATTCTTAAAAGTTAAAAATCATAATCACTATCACTAGTATTCTCGTTAGTGTTTATAACAAAAGTATTATCTGATGCGAGTTTCATAGCATCATCTAAAATTAATTTCACATATGGTAATTTACTTTTCTCTCTACACTGAGAATTATTGAACCACTTTTATTTTTACGAATTAGTGAAATATTATTTTTTTTAAATATATATCAGTTAGTAATTATTTACAGGGCACAACAGCTGCGTTCGAAGCTATGTCTTCAACGGGTGTTTGTAAAATTGGCCTTGTAATTTGAAAAGTTTTGATTTTCAGTGAAAATAAATATAAATATGTAAGTACGTATCTACGAAGATTTTAAGGGAACTAAATTGTTAATATATATAAGTTTTCTCTATTTAAAGTAAGTTCCAATTAATAACCATTTAATTATACCAATTAGTCAGTTGAAATTCAATTAGCAACGCAAATAAATCTATGGAAGTCCAAAGAGTGATTGCTTGAAAGGTATTTAATGTTAGTTCTATTAATCTATGCTTGGATAGTCAAATTTTAGTGGGAAGAATCTATTTAGTTATATAGTAAGAGATTGACTTGGGCGACTGATTTATTATTTATTTAAAAATGGAAATAAATTACTATTTAAGGTGATAAACGAAGCCCATATAAGATCACTTTTTTGTCCATCTGTAAAGGCAATTTATATGAAGATCGTGGATCGTGGATGTATCTATCGGAAATTAATAAAAGTATTCAATGGTTAATGTATATTGTTCCATGAAACAGATCAACAAAAGACACAGGCATTTACGCATCGTTTTGCTGCATTTTGTGTGAAATTTACCGCGTTATCAAAACCTACAGATTCCTTATTCCTATAGGTACGCTTAAAACCGATATATAATAATTTGTAGATATTTCATTCAAGAAAATCATTACAATTGTTTATAATTTTCTTACAACATTAGGGATATCATACAAAATACGTATACGTTCCGATACGAGCCTGAGTTAGTAAAATTGTATAAGTTCTTTACCAAAAATCAAAAGATTTTAAGTATATATAATTCACACATTTATGTATAATTCACAAATTCACACATTGTGCACTCGCAGAATGAAAATTATCCGGCCAAATGAATCAAGGTGTAGAAATCGGCCACTTAATCTTGCAATGTCTTTCGGCATAACAGCTAACAGCATAGTGTCGTGCGCTGCTTTAAATAGAACAAATCACGCTTGATATTTTAAATATTAAAAATAGAATGAACAATAAAATAACTTTACATCGAGGGACAATTTCCCCATATATGAAATATTCACATCAACTTGTCAATAATACTTGCTACGAATATGTCACCGAGACTCTCAAAGCAATCAATACTCCTCTGTATCACTTTATTAACAAGTTTTTTTTAATTAATAAAATATTTGTAGGCACTTAAAAAGTAAATTTAATATTCTGGTACAGTTGTAGGTTATTATTTATTTTCTGTACATTTTTTAAATATATCAGATACACTGATACTGTATGCGGTTTCCACAAGTAATTACTTTCTCGTAATTTAATATGAATGTATTATGTATACAATTATTATTATTATTTACTCTTTATTGTACACAATTTATACCAATTAATTTGCACAAAAGGAGGGCTTAACGCTAAACAGCATTTTCTACCAGCCAACCTCGTCAAGTGGGAAATGTAATAGTAGGTGTACAATATGATTACATACACATATGTATATATATATATATATATACATAGATATATATATATATATATATATATATATATATATATATATATATATATATATATATATATATATATATATATATATATATATATATATATATATATATATATATATGTATATATATATATATATATATATATATATATATATATATATATATATATATATATATATATATACACACACATACAGATATATATACATAGACATAAATACATATATAGTAGTAGTCATTCCACAGCCTGCCTGCTACAGTAAATGAGTTTGCCATGAAATCAGAAGTGTGGCTGGGTGAAGAGAGCGTAAGATTGGAATGGGATCGCATGGACTTATTATGGAAATCGGAAAGGAAAGAAAAGTTGGAGGACAGGTAGGAAGGTGAACACAAACATTAAAAATGAAAAAAATTCAAAAGTTCCATTTTAAATAAATGTTCAAATACTTTTTTATGGTATTTTTTAATTATTTTTATTTCCTATATTAATTCAAAACTAAAAATAAATGTTGCTTAAAATTAATAAGATTTCTTTTCCTAACACAATCAACTATGGTAAGAAAAATTGCTTTCATTAATTTGTAGTAAAAAATACTATGCTAAAACCTTGTTTTTATTACGATAGAAAATATTTTCAGTTATAAGACAGAAAAGAAAATTTACAGCCTCGCTCTAAGCCTATAAGGGTTAATTCCGTCGTCACCCTGCAGGACATGCTCGACTAAAGCTTTATAGACGTTATTTATTTTTTGTAACATAGAAAGAAAAATATAATATTATTTATTATATAAATGTAAAATATGTGCCAATTTTCACTCAAAATAAGTATATATTAAACATATTAGCACTGTCATTTTAGAGAATGAAAATCGTATTCTCGTTTGGACATTTTAAAAAAATATAAATGTATTTACACAAAACACCTGTAAAGTAAAATCTCATTTACATATGATATCTGCTTTCCACTAGAAAGGATTCTAGATATAAAGTACGAGATTTGTATTTTAGGTAGACTAAGTGCGGAGTCATGTCGCGTAAACTACTATTTTTCATGTTCAAACACAAGGGCCTGTTTCGTAAAGCTTTTAGTTGACGCACTTGAAACTGTTCTGTTTGTTAAAATGTCTTGTGAAAGGTATATTGTAAAGTTTGTAAGTAATTTTATACGTTTTCAAGTTCATAGTTTTGTTAAATTTTTATTGTAATGTAAACAATGTATAGTTAGTACTACTGACAACATCAATCACTTCATTTATAGTATAATACTTAAATCGATCGTAAACAAAGCATATATCGATCTTTGAATATTTAATTTTGTTCTTCGATTCTGGAGTTCCAAACGTGCCAGTTGAGCACGAATTACTTTGCCAATGTCACCCTGTATCGACGACGCGCAAAGAGATGAAAACATATGAAAACATTTTAACATGTCATTAATAATTTAAAACATAAAATGGAAAGGGATTTTTAATTTATTATTTATTCATCTTATTTCCAATTCTGTTTCTTATATATTATCTGGCTGCTCGGTGCGCCTTACTGAAAGACTTACTCCTATTGTTTCATTTTCATATTTTGGATCAAAATCTATGACCTGTCCGTCAACATTTAATCAGATCAATTTCACGCTTATTAATAATATGAATAGTTGCTTAAATATTAGTAATACTTTTGTATATTTAAAATATACATATTGGAAATTAGGTAATAGAACTGGCACTGGAAAAGTGTACTGACTATAACTGAAATATTGTACAAACGTAAGAGTATTTTGTTTTGAAAAGAAGCAAAAGCTCTGTAAAAGTCTTCAGATGTTTGATTTCATCATACTAGATAGTAAATAAACAAATACATATTTTTAACATAGCTACTTTTTGTGTTTGAAATAATATTATTATTATTATTGATCATATTTTATTTGACTATATACAACTATGTTCTTAGTAATATTCTATATAGGTCAACAGACAATGGCTAGTAATAAAGCCAAGTCAATCAAAAAGGAACACGAAGTCAATCGTATCTTTATAATAGGGTTTTGTTATGATTTATATTGTTTTTTCATGATACGGTTTGTCACGTTTTGTAGAAATAAACATATCTGAAATTATATAGTATGGTATATATTCATTCATATAATATTCGTCGAAGCACCCAAACAACAATGGCCATTTTTTTTACATTTTTGGTGCGTTCGACTGTAAAATTTATGCCGTGTGATTCCGGCTTAGAATAGGATCATCCTGGTACTGATGGTGTCGTAAGAGGTGACTAAAATACGTGCGGGAGAGTCACGTTGTCAGCAATGGCAACACGCATGGGCAGACTCGACCGGACCATTACCACCCCCGGCATTTAAAACCGGCGCTAAGTAGTGGCTTTGGCTACTGCGTTTCGCATTGAGCAATGCCGGGCTCCGGTGCCCATTCATCTTAAGGATCGGCAACGATCCATTAGCTTCTCTGGAGTTACACGGGGCCGTGGGTGGCGGTGATCACTTACCATCAGGTGACCCGTACGTTAATTTGTCGTGTCTTATCAATAAAAAAGCAACTGATTGTGGGTTCGTTTTCCACTCGACGAATTGAAATAATTAATATTTGAAGTAACAAGGCAAAGCGCGGCGTTGAGTTAATTTCCTCTCTCTGGTAACGAGGCAGAGCGTGGTGTGATCGCGATCATACAATACGCAATACCTCAAAAATATCGCGTGAAGTAGAGAATGGAGTGTCTTAACATTAGGTGGTTCGCTCTGCTAACCTTACTGTGTGAAAGATACAATGTAAAACTTAAAGCTAGAGACATTTTAAGAATGTTTTTTTTTTCATTTATTTTTTAATAAAACAAACTGAGCCGAGCTATGCCAAATGCAAACTTGGCCAAGATTTTTATTGAAAAATTGAAATTTCAAACTAGATTTCTTGTCGCTCATATCCAAGCGACGAGGCTATTTATTTTATACCGGCACCTGAATGTAATATGAAAATTTTCATATAATTTTACATGCAAATGTGCTGGTACGCCTAAGGTAAAAAATTATAATAAATGATATGACGTTTACGTTAGTTCAATCTCGCTACGTAGGAGATATTATTACCATATATAAGGGAAGCTCTAACTCTTTTTAGTATTTTCCTATAGCAAGTCTTTTATGAATATTTTTACATTGTAATAAGATTACTTTGGTTATTTATAGCGTTATTAGTTGTAAAGCATAATAAAAAGAAACCTAGTTTGTATATAAATTATCTGTATTAATTTTTTACTAGTTAATAATATATATATATTACAAATATTTTCTTCATATTGAAATAAATTTTTAAATATACAATTTTAACTAGGATGAATAAAATTTTTAAATATATAGGAAAATTTGAAATTAATACCAGCAACTCACAAAATCTTTACTCCACTGTAGTACAGTTATTAAAGCTCTTAAGCTGCTAGTTTGGTTTTCAGCGATATTTGCGAAGAACCACTAGAAACCTTTAAAAACATCAACCACTCGAATGTCTTCATTCATTCAGACATACATATAGGTTGATAGACAGATAGACATTTGAAACTCTGAAACTTGAAGAATGCGAAAAGGTGTGGCAACTTTGAGGTGCACTTATTTTAGAAATAACTAAAGGTTTTTTTCTACTAAAGACAGAAATACAAAAATCGAAAAATATATATTTTTTACCATACTTGATATTTAAAAATCAAGAACTGAAATTCCTATCGGTAATTAAGCAACGAAGCTTCTAATAATTTGTTTATATATTTATTAATTTCACAATACAAAACAAGCGAAACAAAATCGCAACAGCTACATATAAACAATTGATTAGGCAATATTTACAGTATTGTTTCATTTATATAAATATTGTTATCCATTCTCGCCATCTGTCATTTAATAGCTTCGATTTAATCACTAACAATTTGGTAAAGTTCCAAATATAATCATAGGATACTATATTATAATGATTATTACAATGTTTAATATATCTGCTAATAAAAATAGCTCAAAAATAGTTCAGCTTCGCTCAGTTCACTCAACACTCAATATTGGGCGAAAAATGGAGAACAGAGTGACTTAACACTAGGTTCCCCAAAATGTCCTGCAAAGCTAAATAGCTTGAAATTAAAGCCGTGAAAATGAATAAGTAAAAAAAAATATACAAAATCAAAGTTAAACGTATAAAATGCTAAGATGTCTATACTTGTTTAACATAATAAGGTAGGCGAGCACCTGCGTCTATTCTGTGATCTGAAAGGTTAATAAGTGTGTACTCGGCCGCTATTTGGGTTTTATTAAATTCTGAGCTTTATTTAAATTTTCATAATATAGTTATCGCGTATATATGTTTTTGGTTATATTATAGTTTTATGACTTTGAAATACAATTGTAATTAAAAAATAATATCCACTACAATGTGTGTACGGTGTGTGTGGAAGAAAATAAGTAATAGACGTTTGTTCTGTTATGCTATTAAAAGTTCGACATAAAAAAATAAATCCAACTGCATAATACTGAAAAGAAAAACAAGCTCAGAGAGGCCTGTCGTGGCGCAGCGGTACAAGCGAGTGACTGTAACCGACAGGTTCTGGGTTCGATCCCCAGTCAATAAAATGAAATATTTAATATTTTCAATTTAAAATATTAATGTTTCATTTCTTCGCTCTGGTAATGAGCGACGTTGAGTTCAGCCATTCAACACGCAATGCCTCAATTTCGGCAAAAAGTGGGGAACGGAAGTGGAACGGAGTGTCTTAACACTAGGTTCCCGGGTTCCCTCTGCCTACCCTGCATCAATCATCATCATCATCATATCAATAATCACATGTCATTCTCGTGCGGGATACAGCGTAAAGATGAGAAGAAAGAGATTGAGAGTAAAAACAAGCTCAACCAATTTTCTAGTGCTTAATATATACACAACATTAGAGTAAAACAGTTCAAAGCCATATTTAAAAAAGAAATCCAGATTCGTCAACAGTAAAGACGTAGGATTATTATTTCCATTTCATGATTTTTATCCAAATTGTATACCAATTAGGTAAGCATCTGATACTACAAAAATACTACTTAACGTTGCCGATTTGCCGTTTTAAATTAAAAAAGACGTGCCCGAATAAGAAAGGCCTAAATCTTTTAAGTATGATATTATTTACAAATGAGAAATGGTCATACATACGAAAAAAAAATACATTAAATTAAGAAATTTACATATAACATTAATGTGCATCTTAGTACCAACTACTACTTTTATCACAAGTAATATCAAAAAACTCGATATATAATTTTAATTAAATGTTTAATGTTACACTTAAATATTGACATGCAAATGTTTTATAAAATCTACTCAATAATCACATGCCATATTCACGATTTTAGATAAAAGACGAATAAATATTAAACAAAATTCAATAAACTTAAAATATTTATTTATGTATAATGAAAAACCTCAATGCTTAAAGATCTGAACAAAGATATGGTAAATACAAAAAAGGCTGCGAGATCTGATTGGTTAATATTTACACACACAGACAATCAAAAATATTGCAATAGTTCATAGTATATGGCACTTTTATGGTATGGCTCATAGAATATGGTATGGTAAAATACTTGTCTAACATACTTTAATTTTGTTTATATGTTTAATAATATTGATCTAAGGGTGTTAAAAAAATGAATAAATACAAGTCTTAAAATATTGGAAGGGAACGTAGGGAGCCCAATACAGAACACAGTAAAGACCTATCATAACTATCTAGAAATTATTTATAGTATCGACAATGTTATTTATTATTTCAAAACAATATCATACAAATTACGTTTGCAACAGACAGAGGATTTAAGAAAAACCGATATGTTTTAGAAATAAACTTTTATTATATTTATCTTAATACCAATTAACTCTATGAACGATGATTCTATGTCGATGTGGGATTATGGAATATAATGCATTGCTGCAGGCCCGCCGCAAGCGGGCGTGCAAGGCGTGCACTGCACACGGGCGGCACGTCCATGGGGGCGGCAAACCGAGCGATTTATCATCGTCACGTAATATTCCAAGTTCTTTTCATAAAAAAGAGTTATTTCTCTTACAGCATATGAAATGTCATGACATGGAAAAAAGTGAACCTCCAGCGTACGGCTCTAAAGTTTCAAGATAATTCAAGAAGTGGGAAGAAATTAGGCATTGACGTTATTGATTTGTTTAATATAATCGTTGCATTAAAGTTGCATTTAAAATAGAAAATCTGAATAATGATCCAATAATCTTATTGCAAAGTTTTTGCCATCTGTTGGTGAGAAATGTCTCCATCAACAAGTAATAGCTATGCGGTAAAGATATCCTGAATGCTGCTTGAATATCCAAGAATAGAACAGAGCAGTATTCCTTGTTTTCGAAAGAGTACCTAATGTTATCACAAACTTAATGTACCTTTTCTATAGTAGAATGCTGTTACCTGAAACCAAACTGATGTTTAGGTATCACTATATCTTTGTTAGTTATGGGTAATATTCTGCTCGGGAGGATTCTCTCAAGCAACTTCGATAGTACAGGTCTTTATGATGATACGTCCTCCGGGGGCTTTTCTGGCTTGCATATCATTGTTACTATGGTTATCTACATATATGTCACTTTTGTCTGGGTATTCTTTTCTCTAGTATTTTTAATTTTATCTCAAGAGGTATGTTGCCAACAGCTTGTTAACCTTTTTATTTTTCAAGAGTAGTGTTAGCACTAGAGATGCCACGAATAGTGATTTGGCCGAATACCGAATACCGAATATTCGGCTACGTAATTGGCCGAAGCACCGAATATTCGGCGGCCGAATATTGGTAAATGATTACGTACTTCTTGTCTCAGTCACTGAGTACGAGGGCGGCGGAGCGGGCAAAGTAAGTAGAGAAAATACAGAGAAAAAATGTGACAAACGGGATTGATATTTAATATTTTCACTATTTTTTAAAGTGTTATTCCACACTCAGGACAGAAAATAATAAACTTAAATTTAAAAAACGTATAAAAATTTTGATCAAAGCAGGATTTGAACCTGCGCCTCTTGAAAATCTCCCTACAGAGATAATACTTTAAAAAAATAGTAAAAATATTAAATAAAATAGTATTCTCTCTTGCCAAACGATAATTCTTACGAGTTGTCTTTGGGTAGTTTAGCTTTCTGTGGGTTCGAAAATTTGTAAAAATCTCCGTACAGAGATGCTAACAACAGCTTAGTTGCAATAAACTTATAAGAATTCCGACGAAGCTTGGTGAGAACGAATAGCTTAGTTGGTCAGAGCGCTGGAGGGATTTTCAAGAGACGCGGGTTTAAATCCTGGTTCGTTCAAATTTTTATAGTGTAATTTAAGAGATTGATACTTATTTGAAAACTGTCCGCTTAAACAGGTCAGCAGACCATTACAAATAATGGTCAGCAAACGCAAAATTGTATCTAATACTGACAAAATTTGCTAAGATTTATCTATCGTCTCGTGGGTGTCTACAGCGAAAGTATTACCAGAAGGAATTTTTGTTTATGAAGAAAAGTGTAATCGCTTGCTATCAACAAATGCTGAAAAAAATGTTTTCACTCATCTTAACTTAACTTTGACAGATTTTAAGCACTTAAGTATGAATTTATGTATGAAAATGAACCATTTGTAATTTAAATAATACATGTTTTTGAATAATACCATGTATATTTTTACCATAATTAGGTATTCGGTATTCGGCCGAATACTGCATGCTATTCGGCCGAATACCGAATATTAAAAAAAGTAGCCGAATAGGCCGAATACCGAATAGTAGCCGAATATTCGTGGCATCTCTAGTTAGCACAGCAAGCTTTTGTAAGGAGAGGTTAGTAAAGTGTTAGATCGCATCATCTATCTCGTCAGGCGTTTTAAGGAGATCGTTTTATTAATGCTTTTTTCAATGAATTCTTAGACCCCTTCCCAATCCTTGAGTTTATTGAACAAGTTATGAGACCTCTCGTAGCAAATAAAGGACGTCGTAATAGTAAGAACACGCGTGTGGTCAGTGCTACTGTCTAGACAAGACAGTCGTCTAGACTTTCGACAAATTACGTGAAGGACAAATTACTTTCGACAACCTTCATGTAATTTGTCGAAAATCCCATTATTATGAAGTATTATTATTATTTATTAGTTTTACTTGGATCTGTTATCCAGTAGGTTGGTTCTCCCGATGATATACACTTGGGATTATTTCCGTCAAGGCGTAACTTTAATTATGTGCCTTTAGTAGTTGTAAGCCTTGACCCTCCAGTATGTGTTTGGCGTCCAGTCACCACTAGCTACAAATCTTCCTCACAGTGATGCAAAATTCTTCGCCAATTGGTGAAACTATTTTTTTTTAATTTAATTTCAACTATTGGTGTACAGTAGATTGCCGAGAGATTCAGTAGGTCACAGTTACCTTCCACTGAAACAATTGTAACCTGGATGTGCTTTGTCCCAATCCCCGGTAGCACTTGATGTTTCATAGAATTTCTTATAACAATGGCTGTTCCTATAAGACCCGTTCCGTCTGGATGATAAGTCACGTTGGTTAATGTTTATAAAGATTTCTAAGTCATTCTTGTTCGAAGCAAAACCATTGACGTTCCAGGTCGCCACTCTTAGGGCAGTCATTTTGATATTTTATCAACAATGGTGACTATGAGGTTCATAAAAGTGCTCATTTGTTGTAAATTTAATGTCGAATTCTTCCGACTGTTTGATTAACATCTTCTATTTTAATGTTTATACCAGTTGTAGTTGTTGAAATATTTTTTGTATTTTTCAATATATCATAGTATAGTTGTTTTTCCGGCAATTCTTCAGGATGTGGTCGTGTAACTAAGGGGATAGTTTTGGTTGGCACTTTTCTTATTTTGCCGTTGAGTATTGGGATTCTTGCTATGCGACTTTTTAGGATCTCCTTGTAGACTTCACAGCCTTTATAGTTGGCCAAATGTGCTCCTTTGCAGAGAACACATTGTGCTGGTGTTTTACTTTCTTTCTTTGGGCAGTCTGTTGTTTTGTGACCCTGGGCGCATTTTACAACTACGTTATAGGGTCTCATACAGTAATTCTTGGAGTGGCCGTATTGTTGGCATCTTTAAAATTGCGGTATTGTTTTTCTTTTTGTTTGGATCGTCATTTGACAGTCAGACTGGTGGAAGATATATTTAATGTCTTTCATTTTTGTGCTGTTAGCTCTGGTTTCGATGTTAACAAAAAAAGTTGATTCAGGAGGGTTCAAATTTTAAGTTGATTATTTTACCAAAGACTTTGTATTCAGTCTTTTCGATTGCTTCAACGGTTGCACTATGTGCAGTTGTATAGTGTAGATTTTCTTAACAATCCTCTAGCAGCATAGATCGTTTAAGTTAACAATGTGTCCTTTAAGTACTTTATTTCGAACTAGTGTTATGATGTTTTTGTATAACGCTGTGTCCACACAAGTTATCCTTAATTGGTTCTGTTGTGCATTATGTATCGGTGGTCTGTAATAATTCTACAAGTTTAATAACGTGTTCAATGCCTTATAATATAATAGGTGGTAGCATACTAGGCCGTTTTTTTCTTGGCTTTTCCGCAGCATCTTTAGGATCAACGGGTAACCCACTAAATCTAATACTTATTGTGATTTTTATGGGGAAGGCGAGTTTCTATTTTTTTAGCTTCTATCTACAGACTCTTAGCCTGTCAGTCTGGTTGTTCAGACTTTAGGATGTTTATTTTGCAGCATTGTATTTACTGTCGCTGCCTGAGGTATGCTCCACAGTGACGAGCTTCACGATGTTGTAAACAGGTTAAGGTGGAATACCAGTTGAACTAATCGTTTTGCAGTAGCAGTCTCTCGTACAAGAGCCTGGTTACTCACTTCTGCAATCTTCAGTAGCAAACTTCACACCATCGTGGTGGCCCGGATACCTCATGGCGGTAGGGGTTGGTTGGACCGCATGAGACTCTATTTGTCTTATTATCCATAATTTTATATAAAAAGATTGGACGATACCAGCAAGTGTTTACCGAGCATCTGCCCTCGGTGTTTTTTTAGGAAGTTTGGCCATTTATAGTTTCCTATGGCAAGTTTGATGGGTCACTTAACCGCTGCTGCTTAGTAAAATGTTTTTCTCTCAGCATATGTAGTTACGGGGCGGCACAATCAGTATTGCACGCGGGCGCTCAAACACATAGCGGCGGCCCTGCATTGCTGTATCGACAAATTATTTTAATAAATACAAAGTAACTGAAAGTCAAAGTAGGCAGTTTCCATACTGTAGCTTATGTACGTAACATACTTACATATCTAACTTACGTGAAAATATAATCTTTTTTTATTACTTTCATATTTAATTTAATAGATAGAGAATCACTGAAGGGGCCAACTGTTGAATGACGAAGCTGAATGCAAACCGCTGCCATAGTGCATTTTAAACTTATAAATATAACAGAATATATAAACGTATATATTAGTATAACAAAGTTAAAATCCTTTATGAAAACTAGTATTCGGATACTTATTTTATGTATTGTTTGTATGGTTTCCAAGAGGCAACGGTTCTAATTTTTATACGTTCTTAAAAATAGTGTTTTTCTTTCCTAAATGTGGAATAACACTTTAAAAGTAGTATTCGTATTTTGGAGTAATTGCCGAATATATTATTTATTACTGGTGTGCTTAAGTCTTGTTTATTTTGTGATGTTAAATTAAAGAACATAGAATTAATTGCAGTCACTGTTCCTGATGTTTGAATATCAAGATATTGAAATATCAGTAACGGTATTTTTTTTTTTTTTTTATATATAAACTTTTTGCATTTCTGCCTACAGCAGAACAATCCTGAAGTTCTGAAGATTCGACGACGACAGAATATAACATATATTCGATAATATTCGATATTTTTTATTTTTATATATATAATTTTTTATATTTTTCATTGTTTTTGATAACGCGGTGATTTTCATGTAAAATTAGGCAAAAACGATGCATAAATGCTCGAATCGATTGTGTTCAATTAAAAACAAAAAAAAATGTTTTTCACTGAGCACAATCGATTCCAGCATTTTTGCATCGTTTACTTAAGGGCCGTAAACCTAGATATTTTATATTAATTTTATTTTGATTGATGAATGATTATTAATAGAATATAATTTTCAAAACCTTTATTTCTTTCAGATCGAGAAAAGGAATGTCAACTTTTAAGAGCACTTATTCCAGAAAGAACTTTTAAAATCATATTGAAACAACGTTTCTTAGCATTCCTTGTTACCGGCTTGTGCAATATTTTATTCAACGACATCTTTATAGTTACTATTCCATTTTCCTCATACAATGTACAAATTGGTTCTATAGTTATTACCCACTTCAAAATCAAACTTATAAAATAAATTAATGTTAAATGAAAAGTTATACATTTTCAATCTATAAATACTTTATAAAGTATTAAAATCTACTGTTTTTAGTTACTTACTCTTACTTAGAGACTCTAAGTTGCTCGATTTATTTTAAAAATATTATAATATAAAAACTGTTAAGCAAAACCAAATAACTTGAAATTTTATATTTCTCTATTAGAATACAGACGGAAAAGTAACAAATAATATCAATAAGATCTACATTGGTCGAAGATTCATACTATTTCTAAAACTCAATCTACCTAACATCTAATAGTGTGATTGACATTGGATACCCTATGCCTATCCTGCCCACTATGTTGGATACAATTTAAAGGTAGAGCTAATTTTTTATATTGTAGGTTTTATTTTTGGATACACGCTATATCTCTAGCAGAGGTAGCCAAATAAAATGAATCGTCGAACGCTATCTATTCGTACGTCTTTCGCCTCATCCACTGTACTAACTACCTTCACTTCATGCATGCCCTCTGCCCTCAGAGGGCATCATTTAATATTTTGCGTAACTTTCCTCCGATGTCATCGATACTTTATAAGTATAAGGTCAACCGAAGCCTTATCTCTTTTACGACTCACTTTTCATTCAATTTTTTTTTTAATATTATTTTCTTCAATCGTTTGATTGGCGGGCCTAAACCTCCTGAGCACGTTTTTTCTTACTCTCAAATGGGTGCAAACCTTCCCATTGGCTTGTATTTTGTGTGTTATAGCGTTGCATCACTGCTGAAGTTGCGCCGTCGCCTACAATCTAAGGCACCTTTAACACTGTTATCAGCAGCAAAACACTTTTCCACATCCAATCCGTATCTTCTGTTTCTACTAACACTTTCTATATAAATATTAAACAGCTGTAAATTATACCTGAGGTAGAGAATGAATTACCTTAACGCGCTAGGCTTCAAGCTCTCTTTGTCTGCTCAATCATATGCGGAATAGAGATAATAAAATTTAAAAGTTCTTATACAACTTATTATATGCTTATAAATATTTAAAAAAAAATATAATAATTTATTTAGTAATAAAAAAGTAAAGAAATTATTTTTGTAAACGCCACTAACATTTTCTTTGATCAATTAGCGTCAATCATTACTAAAAGCGACAGCACAGGAGTTTAATTAACTTTTTCACAGTTAATAAAACTGTCTCTTCGAAAACAAAGTAATTAATGTCACCGGAAGCTCAACTTTTAAGCTTTACTAATTTTACTGTCGTAAATCCTATTATATATTTATTTTATTAAATTTTCACGCTGTATCTAGTAATTAGATTGTAACCTACTCCATACTCCGCGCTTCGTCCAATTTTTAAGATATTGCATGTCAAGTGGTAGAACATAACGCCGCGATTTATCTTATTACCAGAGCAAGAAAATTGAAAAAAAAAAGCATCCCCTGGTAATCGAATTCACAACCGAGCTTATACAGTAAGACAATATGCTACGTCTCCACAGTCTCTTTTTGTTTATATCATACCTTTACACGTACAATTTGCGCCCATAACGTCACAAAGGATTTCTGGTAATTTGTCTAAAGGACTCGTCCCACTGTGATATTCTTTCATGAAATAAAATCAGGAGCGCGCTGAATAATATATTGTTTGACCTGAAAACGACTTTCCCTTTGGATATTATGATAGATGTATCAACGCTCACACGTTCAATATTTCATGTGTATATTTTAGATAACGTTTTTAGTCACCACTAGCTACAAATCTTCCTTACAGTGATGCAAAATTCTTCGCCAATTGGTGAAACTAAATTTTTAAAATTTAATTTCAGCTATTGGTGTACAGTAGATTGCCGAAAGATTCAGTGGGTCACAGTTACCTTCCACTGCAACAGTCGTAACCTGGATGTGCTTTGTCCCATACCCCGGTAGTACTTAATGTTTCATAGAATTTCTTATAACAATGGCTGTTCCTGTATGACCCGTTACGTCTGGATGATAAGTCACGTTGGTAAATGTTTATAAAGATTTCAAAGTCATTCTTGTTCAAAGCAAAGCCATTGACGTTCTAGGTTGCCACTCTTAGGGCAGTCATTTTGATGTTTTATCAACAATGGTGACTATGAGGTTCATAAAAGTGCTCATTTGTTGTAAATTTAATGTCGAATTCTTCCGACTGTTTGATTAACATCTTCTATTTTAATGTTTATACCAGTTGTAGTTGTTGAATTATTTTTTGTATTTTTCGATATATCATAGTATAGTTGTTTTTCCTGCAATTCTTCAGGATGTGGTCGTGTAACTAAGGGGATAGTTTTGGTTGGCACTTCTCGTATTTTGCCGTTGAGTATTGGGATTCCTGCTATGCGACTTTTTAGGATCTCCTTGTAGACTTCACAGCCTTTATAGTTGGCCGAATGTGCTCCTTGGCAGAGAACACATTGTGCTGGTGTTTTATTTTCTTTCTTTGGGCAGTCTGTTGTTTTGTGTCCCTGGGCGCATTTTACAACTACGTTATAGGGTCTCATTCAGTAATTCTTGGAGTGGCCGTATTGTTGGCATCTTTAAAATTGCGGTATTGTTTTTCTTTTTGTTTGGATCGTCATTTGACAGTCAGACTGGTGGAAGATATATTTAATGTCTTTCATTTTTGTGCTGTTAGCTCTGGTTTCGATGTTAACAAAAAAAGTTGATTCAGGAGGGTTAAAATTTTAAGTTGATTATTTTACCAAAGACTTTGTATTCAGTCTTTTCGATTGCTTCAACGGTTGCACTATGTGCAGTTTTTATAGTGTAGATTTTCTTAACAATCCTCTAGCAGCATAGATCGTTTAAGTTAACAATATGTCCTTTAAGTACTTTATTTCGAACTAGTGTTATGATGTTTTTGTATAACGCTGTGTCCACACAAGTTATCCTTAATTGGTTCTGTTGTGCATTATGTATCGGTGGTATGTAATAATTCTACAAGTTTAATAACGTGTTCAATGCCTTATAATATAATAGGTGGTAGCATACTAGGCCGTTTTTTTCTTGGCTTTTCCGCAGCATCTTTAGGATCAACGGGTAACCCACTAAATCTAATACTTATTGTGATTTTTATGGGGAAGGCGAGTTTCTACCTTTTTAGCTTCTATCTACAGACTCTTAGCCTGTCAGTCTGGTTGTTCAGACTTTAGGATGTTTATTTTGCAGCATTGTATTTACTGTCGCTGCCTGAGGTATGCTCCACAGTGACGAGCTTCACGATGTTGTAAACAGGTTAAGGTGGAATACCAGTTGAACTAATCGTTTTGCAGTAGCAGTCTCTCGTACAAGAGCCTGGTTACTCACTTCTGCAGTCTTCAGTAGCAAACTTCACACCATCGTGGTGGCCCGGATACCTCATGGCGGTAGGGGTTGGTTGGACCGCATGAGACTCTATTTGTCTTATTATCCATAATTTTATATAAAAAAGATTGGACGATACCAGCAAGTGTTTACCGAGCATCTGCCCTCGGTGTTTTTTTAGGAAGTTTGGCCATTTATAGTTTCCTATGGCAAGTTTGATGGGTCACTTAACCGCTGCTGCTTAGTAAAAATGTTTTTCTCTCAGCATATGTAGTTACGTGGCGGCACAATCGGTATTGCACGCGGGCGCTCAAACACATAGCGGCGGCCCTGCATTGCTGTATCGACAAATTATTTTAATAAATACAAAGTAACTGAAAGTCAAAGTAGGCAGTTTCCATACTGTAGCTTATGTACGTAACATACTTACATATCTAACTTACGTGAAAATATCATCTTTTTTTATTACTTTCATATTTAATTTAATAGATAGAGAATCACTGAAGGGGCCAACTGTTGAATGACGAAGCTGAATGCAAACCGCTGCCATAGTGCATTTTAAACTTATAAATATAACAGAATATATAAACGTATATATTAGTATAATAAAATTGAAATCTTTTATGAAAACTAGTATTCGGATATTTATTTTATGTATTGTTTGTATGGTTTCCAAGAGGCAACGGTTCTAATTTTTATACGTTCTTAAAAATAGTGTTTTTCTTTCCTAAATGTGGAATAACACTTTAAAAGTAGTATTCGTATTTTGGAGTAATTGCCGAATATATTATTTATTACTGGTGTGCTTAAGTCTTGTTTATTTTGTGATGTTAAATTAACGAACATAGAATTAATTGCAGTCACCGTTCCTGATGTTTGAATATCAAGATATTGAAATATCAGTAACGGTAAACAAATATATTTTTTTATATTAGCTTTTTGCATTTCTGCCTCCAGCAGAACAATCCTGAAGTTCTGAAGATACGACGACGACAGAATATAACATATATTCGATAATATTCGATATTTTTATTTTTATATATATAATTTTTTATATTTTTCATTGTTTTTGATAACGCGGTGATTTTTATTTAAAATTAGGCAAAATCGTTGCATAAATGCTCGTATCGATTGTGTTCAATTAAAAACAAAAAAAAATGTTTTTCACTGAGCACAATCGATTCCAGCATTTTTGCATCGTTTACTTAAGGGCCGTAAACCTAGATATTTTATATTAATTTTACTTTGATTGATGAATGATTATTAATAGAAATATAATTTTCAAAACCTTTATTTCTTTCAGATCGAGAAAAGGAATGTCAACTTTTAAGAGCACTTATTCCAGAAAGAACTTTTAAAATCATATTGAAACAACGTTTCTCAGTATTCCTTGTTACCGGCTTGTGCAATATTTTATTCAACGACACCTTTATAGTTACTATTCCATTTTCCTCATACAATGTACAAATTGGTTCTATAGTTATTACCCACTTCAAAATCAAACTTATAAAATAAATTAATTTAAAATGAAAAGTTATACATTTTCAATCTATAAATACTTTATAAAGTATTAAAATCTACTGTTTTTAGTTACTTACTCTTACTTAGAGACTCTAAGTTGCTCGATTTATTTAAAAAATATTATAATATAAAACTGTTAAGCAAAACCAAATAACTTGAAATTTTATATTTCTCTATTAGAATACAGACGGAAAAGTAACAAATAATATCAATAAGATCTACATTGGTGGAAGATTCATACTATTTCTAAAACTCAATCTACCTAACATCTAATAGTGTGATTGACATTGGATACCCTATGCCTATCCTGCCCACTATGTTGGATACAATTTAAAGGTAGAGCTAATTTTTTATATTGTAGGTTTTATTTTTGGATACACGCTATATCTCTAGCAGAGGTAGCCAAATAAAATGAATCGTCGAACGCTATCTATTCGTACGTCTTTCGCCTCATCCACTGTACTAACTACCTTCACTTCATGCATGCCCTCGGCCCTCAGAGGGCATCATTTAATATTTTGCGTAACTTTCCTCCGATGTCATCGATACTTTATAAGTATAAGGTCAACCGAAGCCTTATCTCTTTTACGACTCACTTTTCATTCAATTTTTTTTTTAATATTATTTTCTTCAATCGTTTGATTGGCGGGCCTAAACCTCCTGAGCACGTTTTTTCTTACTCTCAAATGGGTGCAAACCTTCCCATTGTCTTGTATTTTGTGTACCCCTTTATAGCGTTGCATCTCTGCTGAAGTTGCGCCGTCGCCTACAATCTAAGGCACCTTTAACACTGTTATCAGCAGCAAGACACTTTTCCACGTCCAATCCGTATCTTCTGTTTCTACTAACACTTTCTATATAAATATTAAGCAGCTGTAAATTATACCTGAGGTAGAGAATTAATTACCTTAACGCGCTAGGCTTCAAGCTCTCTTTGTCTGCTCAATCATATGCGGAATAGAGATAATAAAATTTAAAAGTTCTTATACAACTTATTATATGCTTATAAATATTAAAAAAAATATAATAATTTATTTAGTAATAAAAAAATAAAGAAATTATTTTTGTAAACGCCACTAACATTTTCTTTGATCAATTAGCGTCAATCATTACTAAAAGCGACAGCACAGGAGTTTAATTAACTTTTTCACAGTTAATAAAACTGTCTCTTCGAAAACAAAGTAATTAATGTCACCGGAAGCTCAACTTTTGAGCTTTACTAATTTTACTGTCGTAAATCCTATTAAATATTTATTTTATTAAATTTTCACGCTGTATCTAGTAATTAGATTGTAACCTACTCCATACTCCGCGCTTCGTCCAATTTTTAAGATATTGCATGTCAAGTGGTAGAACATAACGCCGCGATTTATCTTATTACCAGAGCAAGAAAATTGAAAAAAAAGCATCCCCTGGTAATCGAATTCACAACCGAGCTTTTACAGTAAGACAATATGCTACGTCTCCACAGTCTCTTTTTGTTTATATCATACCTTTACACGTACAATTTGCGCCCATAACGTCACAAAGGATTTCTGGTAATTTGTCTAAAGGACTCGTCCCACTGTGATATTCTTTCATGAAATAAAATCAGGAGCGCGCTGAATAATATATTGTTTGACCTGAAAACGACTTTCCCTTTGGATATTATGATAGATGTATCAACGCTCACACGTTCAATATTTCATGTGTATATTTTAGATAACGTTTTTATTAGCTCTTTCAATAGAGTGGTGTATGTATGTTAGTATTGACATGATACTTTGCAATATTTCTTTACTTAAAGTGGATATATATATATATATATATATATATATATATATATATATATATATATATATATTATATATATATATATATATATATTATATATATATATAATATATATATATATATATATATATATATATATATATATATATATATATATATATATATATATAATATAATAGTATTATAAGAAAAAAATACAAATAACTTGATCTTAAATATTTATACTTACGTTGATATTTTATAGTATTATCCATATCTTTAATTTGTAACATTTTAATTAGTTAAAAAAAAAACAATTTTCATTTAAGTATTTATTTATTAGCCTTATAAATAGACAAAATCTACAAAGTATCTATTTACAATAACTTATTTTAACACATAACATTGCACTCATTTCGTTTTAACTGATAAAGTCCAAATTTAGACGAACATGTCTCATATGTTAAAAAATTTAAAATGTTTTATAACTTATTTTTAATAATAACACAACAGTTAGGTAAACAATTCAAAACACTACAGTTATAAAACACATGTAAAAAAATGCACTCATATAGTGTGAGATATATATATAATTCTATATGATGTAAAATCTCTTCTCACAGCAAAATGTTGTGTATGGGCTTTTGTACTTAATACTTCATCAAGTTTATTTCAATGTGTCCATCAGGATGAGTATTCATGTAATGCAACAAAACAGGTCTATATCTTTATTCTTTTTATCTATTCAATCAAGAATATTTATGAAATTGATAAAAAAATAAAAATAACATTTACTATTTTTAAAGTGTCACACTTAGGACAGAAAAAAATAAGTTTAGTATTAGGTACATACAAAGCTTTAGTAAGAACTGAAAATGTTTGCACTAAACAATATTTGCCCCATATATATCTAGTCCCCATATATATGTATATATATATATATATCTCTAGTCTAAAAAAGCTTAAAGAACTTAAATAGAATTACTTTCTTAGAATTACGTCGCTCACTCGACTAGCTAAGTATACTTAGCATTAATTCAATGGGAAAAGGTTATATATATGTTGAAGATTTATACTAAATATTTATTTTTTTTTTATTTTTGTACGAACATACGTACATAGTATATGTAAGTATTTTATTCATTATATGCTTATTTATTCTTGCTACAAGAAATAGTAATGAGATACTGAAATCGATATAGCCGTTTATAATATTGTAAGCAAATAATAACATAATACGAAGATACGTTCTATCCGTCCTTTGCCTTATGTCCAAATTAAAACTGCGTATTGAGTGTCGTAATTCAACACCGTTCTTTTATATTGCAGAATAATATTTCTAAATAAAATATTAAACTAATAATATGATTTACAGCATAAAAAAACTAGAAGCCTATCTTGGCGCAATAGCAGGCGTGTGACTGTAAAAGCAACAGGTTGTTGGTTCGATATCGAGTGGGGGGAACTCGAGAAAATGTAATATTAAATACTTTCAAGTTAAATATTTAATCTAATAAGTTTACTATGATGTTAAGTATAACGGTTAATCGGAATTGTCCAAAAAATTCAGGCTAAATTAAATATTCCTTTTTTATAGCACATTCCTTTGACGTATACGATGAAAGTATCATGAAATATTTTTTAATTATTTTCATTTTCTGAACAATTTAGGGACGGCAAACATTTTACACGATGTCGACGCGGATATATCCAACAATTCATAATTACGTAATGACTGAGCGGATGGTTTTTCCTAAAATATGTCAAACAAAATATTCACAGGGTGTTTGAATTGTAACCTTTTGGTCCTCAATCCTTTATATAGCATTATTAGAAAAGGGAATTTCTTTTTAGCAACCCTACATATGGTTCATGTTTTTTTTATGTCATCCTACTTTTATTGAGGGCACTTTGTTTAGGCATATATTTAAAAAATGTTTGGCATATGTTTTTTGCTCACTTTGGTAGCATTAAGTGCTGCGTTGACTTCCACCAGGAAGAACATAGTCGACGTTACCTATCACTTTCTGCCTAGTCTTCGGTACATATTTAAAGTATTGCCACTCGAAAGTAATTTATGTATATACAAAAAATATCTAACTGTATGGACCTTAAAATACTCTATCCTTGTATTGAGATATTTTGTTTATTATCCCTATACATGGCAACGGTTAAGTTTGGTTAGTTTAGGTTTAGGGCCATAACGATTTATTTTCGACCAAAATAGAAAATATTTTTCATTCAACCAATACCCAGAGTGGAATCAAACTCTAACTAAAAAATTTTTTCAGTAACTAAAAAAACAATAACATATCTTAATCACATATACTCCATAATAGCCAAGTATACCCAGTAAAATCTTCACTCACATTGTGATAGTATTAATAAAGATCATATATAAACATCTTAATAAAGAAGAACACCATATATTAGAAAAATCTTGGGAAACGTAAAGATTATCTGTGGCTTATTATATATATATATGTTAGAGAGTTTATTACTATTTATAAAGAAAGCCTCCTGGGTAGGGTCAAATAAACTTTGTATGACAAATTACAGATTTCTGTAGGAGCCTTCATGTGCTTAATGAAGCCTGTTAAGAATTATTTCATATTAATACTTCGTACATTCATTTTTGTGACATAATTCTTGCTAAATATATTTGATTGTATAGTGTGTTATATATACACACATATATGTGTATATATATATATATATATATATATATATATATATATATATATATATATATATATATATATATATATATATATATTATATATATATATATATATATATATATATATATATATATGCGAAGAAATAAAAACATTGAACATTTAAATTGAAAATATTAAATATTTCATTTCCTCGAGTAGGGATAGAACCCACAACCTGTCCGGTACAGTCACGAGCTTGTTCCGCTGCGCCACGACAAGCGTCGGCCTCGTAAATTCCATTGAAATTTTATAGAAATATTCCTAACTCCTATCATATTCAATTCACATAATGGGAATACATTATGAAGATTTCAAAGATTTCAGCACTTAAAAGAACACATAGTCGTATATTTGCAGATTTTCTACTTCAAATACGTTTCTCAGGTATTACTTCAAAAAGTTATAATTTATACTAAGAAAATGACTCTTAGAATATTATTTCTTTCATGTAAGCATAAATTAATTGTCTATATAAATGCTTTGAAGCTGTAAATAAATTCATTAAGCAATCAAGGCCGCCTTTTAGTATTTTAATTCAAAGGTGACTCGTTTTCGAAATTTGGGCAAATATTTCTTAGTGTTGAAAACAAATTTAAGTACATACTTTAATTAACAACAAAATTAGTCAACAAAATGAAATGGTCACAATGTTTAATTACAAGGCTAGAAGTTAATTTTCAAGGATTTTCAAGTTTATGTTTAAAATAATGACTACAAAGTTCTGGGGACGTCTGTTGAGTGGTAAGACTTATATAATATTAAATAGCCTGCTAGCTACTATAAAGCTTTACAAGTCAAATATAAAATCTGTTTCGTAAATAGCAAAATAAATATAATAAATCAAATTTTATATCGTTGACATTATAACTAAGAATTCTCACAAATGTATATTACTTTAACAAACTTTGAAATATACGTACTATATAATTATTTTTTAAATTTGTAGTTTCGTTAACCTATTCGTAACATATAATTATTTAAATGTACGTTAAATTTGAATAAATTATGTTTTTTTTATAAAACGAGTAATTAAATACATTTTAACTTCTGACATAATGGTGCTTGTTTTAACTTTATAACTATTGTGAAATAACGTTTTTTAAAACAAGAATTTCTAACTTCTGTTATAAATAACATACGTTGTGTCAAAAGTTCACTAAGAGCAAAGTTCAGAATATGTGTGTACTTCATATGAACACATGGCAGTGTATGATGCCTAACTTTTGTATAGCAACTCACTGATATTCTTTCATGTAAAATAAAGCTATAGAAATACTCCTTGCATGATATTTTTTTTCACATATGGTCAGAATATCATTGGCAATAAAAATAAGTTATATGTAACTTGTACTATGCATTTTTTTTAAAAGATCAGGCTATGTATTACGAATATCGTATGTTTTATGTGTATTTGCATACCGTATTTTTTTTCATTGTTCCAATACCGTTATGTCTTGAGAAACCCTTCTAACTTTATTAACACTTGGATCTCTGGCTAGATGTAGTGTAGCGGCACATGAGAGCCAGTGGTTTAACCATCGAGGACTTCAAGAATCGTGCAAAGTAGAGTAGGAAGGCAGACCCTGATCAACGCCTGATCAACAAATACCAGAAAGAAGATTTATATTAGAAGTGTAACCATACATAAATATAACTAGAGTTATTTCACACAAAATAGTGAAAATGCCGGTAAACTAAGAAAACTTTGAAAAATTATACAATTTTCACATCAAAACGGAACCCTGGGTGAGCGAGTCTAACTTGCATTTGACTATTTTTTTAACGTATGTACATAAATTTTATAATAATGTCAAAAGCTATGTACATGTTATTTTAAGCTATGTACAACATCATATAAAATTCTTAAAAATACTCGTTTTCACTTTACACTCACGTGTTTTTGTAAGTAAGTAATTTCGTACTGTCAAATATTAGAAAGAAAGGATGATATATAAATATCTTATTTAAGTTATATCAACTTTACAGGGCAGGTTTTCTTATATTTTTATTTTTTTTATAAATCTTTTTATGTCCTTAATGTAGAATTATTAAAAATGTAGTAAAAAAAAGTAAATGGTAACGTAAATCGTTATAACGTTACGAAGAAGTTATTAACATAAACTATTTTTATTTCTTTTTTATTTCAAAATTCACTAAACAGATTCTTAATTATTTTTTCTAGTACTGAAAGAAATCAAGTAATGAGATTTTATTGTTATCAGCAATCTTTATTATGAAATAATATTGTTTTGTATTATAATATACGTTAGAATTTTTATTCAACAAAAGTACTTTTAATATTTTATTTTTTCCTAACTCATATTACATAACATCATAAAAAATAGTTTGATTAAATGTATTTTTTTATCATTGTCATCATTATTTAAACCAATAGTAACAATTTATCATTTAAGCACATTGCATCTTGTCTAATACCCGCTTTGAGACATTTTACCCCACGTCGAGCCAGACATATCCAACAATTCATATTACATAATGGCTAAAGCGCATGGTTTGCCTAACATATGACAAACTGAAATGATGCAACAGCATGTTTTGTACGTGTAACCTTTTGGTCCTTCATCCTCTATATGGCAATAGAAAAGGGAATTTCGTTTTTACAAACCCTACATTTGGTTTGTGTTTTCTTTAATTTGCCACTTTATGAGGGCGCCCGTATTTAATTAAGATTATTCACCAGTCAACCCTATCATGTTTCCAATTCCCAATTGGAAAACCGATGACATGGCTACTATTAAAAAACACTATCTTCCGCCTTCAGTACATTTTAGTGCGTATTTCACATCTATAATACTTGATGTAAGGGTAAACCGCCGTATAATTGCCTCGGGGGATACATCCCCCTTTTTTACTAACTATGTTAGGCGTTTAAGATGTTTTGTTGTGGCTTGTTTAGTTACAATAGTAAGACCTCCCACGGTCTTAATGCCAAATTCGCGCATAAGCCAGCGAAAGGGCGCAAGTGTTTTGTCTTGTTGTGGAGGTAAAAATCGGACTGTGTCTGAATCTTGACAACGGATAGAAGTATATTGTTATAAAATATCATTCGTACTGATGTTGGTTTCAGTCACTTTTTGTTTTTTTGCATGCATAGAGTTTTATATTATAATGTTTAAATATGTTTGGTAGTAAACTATTTTTCATTTTATTTTCGTAAATAAAAGGACAGCTATCCGCATCAAAAAGGATATTTGCCCTACTACTTTCTCAGACAGTTGTCCCCCTTAAGTGGCTAAAAGTATTGTTACAAGCAAAAGCGGATGCTTATTATTTTTTTGGTTGTTTTTTGTTCCAACTTTTTCTGTGATAGATATATTATATAAAATATATATCTTCTAGACCATAACCATACCATCAATATATCATCTCTTACCGGTTTTATACGCTTATTCTCGATATCAAATGCTTCGCAATTAAACCAAAAACAAATGTCCGTGCCACGCACATTCAATGGACAAATATGTTTTGGTTTGTTTGTTTTGAGAGTTTGGATAAGAATTTACATTTACAGATTTTTTCCTGCGTAGAGAAAATAAAAGAAATATCGTCAACCTTCCAACGATTAAGTAATTCATCAAAACTGAAGAGTCTATTGCAAGCTAATTATCATTCACTTAGTATCAATATCTTGCTTTGCACTATTCAGCCAGAATTCCAGGTGTTAATAAGTTGTAGAATGATATTCTTAGACAAACGGCTGTTATTGGGCCAATGTGAACAAAATAACTCTATGCACTATCACGTAAAACCACATTCGTACTACCAAGCCTGATCTTTTAAAAGAAAATGCTTAGTAATATTTTATTTAATTTATTTTTTTTTGTATTGTTGCTTAGTGACATCTGACCAATATGTAAAAAAATATCTCAATAAGTATTTCATAGTTTTTATATTCCTGAACTCAGCTCACGCGGTAGCCCGCACATGGCATGGTAGGGATATAGGCCAGAGGAAATGTGGAACCCTAGTGCTAAGCCCTCCGTCCGACTTGTTTCCCCATTTTCGCCGAATTTGAGGCATTGCGTGTTGAGATTGCGGAACTCATGGCCGGTTTGTAGTTTTAAATTTACAGAAATATTTCTTTTAAGACAGCAACTACTTTCTTTATAACTATATTTTGAAAATCCTGTTCACAAAAGTTATTGTCACAATTCACCCATTAATTCACTAAGAAACACGCCAAATTACGTTATCGTTGAATATGTTTTAATTTATTCATTTTCTAAAAAAAAGTTGTATTAGCGTTTTTTAAATAAATTTGGTACATTTCAATACATTTCTAGTAAGGCATAGCGCAACTACACACATTCATAATCTTTATTTACCTTTCGTAACCTATTGTTACAATATTCATTAAAGTATCCTTTTTAGGAGACTTTTTAGTTATAATATCAATAACAAAAAATAATTTAGTACAATTCTTGTTGCTGTTTTATGGAACAACTTAATTTGCCTTGTATAGATATATTTTGGCGAACGGCTTTTTCCATCATAATTATTTCTTAACGACATCAATAACGGACGTCCCAGAACTTTGTAGTCGTTTAGGTATTAAAAAAAACTTGCAAATCCTTTGAAAATTAACTCTAGTTTTGTAATTAACACTTTGCCAGTCATTTTGTTGCTCATAAATATATACTTAAATTTTTTTTTCAACACTAAGGAATATTTATCACGAGTACAACTTTGATTAAATACTAAGCTCCCTTTTGGCTTAATACAGTAATTTACAGGTTTTATTTTTAAGCCTTTATATAGAACATAAATTTATGTTCATGTGAAGAAAGACTTTCTGCGAGTATTTCTTAGTATAATTATAACTTTTTTGACGCAATCCCTGAGAAAGCGTATTTTAAAGTACAAAATCTATAATATTGTGTGTTCTTCTAAGTGCTAGATGTCTTCATAATGCTAGTTCACGTTTTAGTATCAGTTTTAATGTTGATTAGATATGATAACGGGTCTCCTAACACACAGTTCAACGGAATTTAAGTTAATTTAATATTCTTTATGTCCTTTTGCTACAGGAACAATAAGTAAATATTTTATCGTAGTCAAATTTAAATGTTTTCTTAAATACTGGAGTTGACCTTACGCGTGTTTTATTTTTTTTGATTGTAATTCACTCTTCCGTTCTAGCAATAAATCCGTTTACGGAAGTATAACTAATAATTGATAATGTTTGATATTGTATAATTTAAAGAAACACAATGTATACAATTTATTGTATAAAAAAGGGTTTGAGATATTCAATTAAAACGATGAAAAAACAAGTAAATATGAAAGATCTCATTAATATTGGAAATTCAATACAAAATAATACTTTGCTTGAATCAATTGTTTCCAGCAACGAATTCAAACCATTGTATTGAAAGTGCATGAATCGAGTAAACCACACTGAATCCGAACTGCAAGATGGTAAATTTATTCGACGTTTTTAATAAATGATCGTGTCAATTCACACAAAAGATGGTTTTTAGACAGAATGATTTTTGAAATTTAATTGTGGAGAGTTCGTTTTTTCACTTTGTCATGACCAAAGTATATTATGGGTATGGTTGTAATACCTCATATGTTTTGTTCATGTTGGGTGTAATTTCTTAATTAACCAACTGGTAGGATCACAATACTGATGTTTTTACGTTGTAGTTTCGATTACTTTTTGGGGAACCGCTAATTCTTATTGATCCACTGTTATGTGGTATTCGACAGTGGTGTCTCACACATCTCATAAAAAATAACATTTTTAAGTGTTTTCTCAGAAGTAATGTATATTTTCTTATTACTATTTTTAAGACAGTTATCAAAGTCAAATGATAGTGTGTCTACTTGAATTTTCGATATCGTATTTCTGTAAGAACCGTAATTGTTTAAATGTTACGAAGGAATTAAGCTCATGTACTGCAGTTAAACTTAATGATGAATTTGTCCTTATTTAAAATGATTTTTTTTTAAGTAATAAAACTACTTATGCATATAGTAAGTTTACGATCAAAATGGCATAATATGTAGAAAGTAACGTACTCGTACTGTTTCGTTAAAACCAATAATTTTGCCTTGACTCGATGTTTATTAACCAAAAATTTCTAATATTATGAGTGTGTGATGAGACCACTCTTGGAAATCAACAACAAAGGGATCAATGAGAACTCGTGTGTTTCTGCCAAGTACCGATCACACCTACAACGTAATGAATGTCAATATACCGAAGTACTATGTTGTGTACACTTAACAATAAACTATTTAATTTATGTAAAATGCCGTAAAAAAATAATTGGCCTATAAAACTGAATTTACGAACGAAACAATTTATTTAAAGTCGTCCGATAACATTTACATCTGATCTTTCCGGATTCACATGTTGGTTATCGTTCATGTCACTTTCAGCACAAGTTTTTAATTGTTCAACTCTCTTTTACAATGTGTTTGCGTGAGTATTACTATTTGTGCGGAACAATTGATTTAGCAAAGTGTGTATTTGTCTGGATTTATTTACAAAAATTCTTTGAACGACATATATGAATCTTTTTTTCGTATTTACTTTGTGATATGAATATTTAACGCCCCTTTTCATATAATTGAATTGATAATTTTTATCTCATACTAGAAAATAACCATACATTATCATTGTTTATCCATGAGATGATTATTACAGGGAAAAATGAATGAATATTTCATTTATATCTATATACACTATGCTTTTATAGTTCCGAACTTTTATATTACTACAGCTATTACTACTTTGGTTGGAACCCAACCATACCCAATCCATCATGTAATAAGCAATAAGATTTAAAACGAATAACTGCCACAATTTATCTTTGAAGTATAATATAAAATTAATTCTTAACAGATATCATTAAGCACATGCGGGCTCGTCCCATAAACTCTATAATTTGTCGATATAGAGTTTATTTTCCCCTCTACCCGGGGGGGGCTTTCCTGGATTAAACATTAATAACACACTGTACTATAAATATAATCATCCGGGATAATTTTACGTTTAAAAAGGCCGTTAAGAAGGTTCTGTCCCGAAGTGTATTTATAATAAACCCCATGTGGTCTTTTATTAACAATGATAAAAGTTCGTGAAACTTTCACGGATTATGTTTGGCAATTTTATGGTATGTTTATTTTAGTTATGTTCGACATTATTATGATATGTTGGTTATTTTAAATAGCTTAGAAGTCTGTAGTTATAGTTAATTCCACTCTGGATGGTTTTATGAAAAATATTTTTGTTTTCTTAAATTTTGCTGAACAAAACCGTTGCAATTTAAGTAAACTAAAGTGGGATAAACATAAAAATGTCGTAATATAAGAAATAAATGGTTTTTTTCTTTTTTTTTTTTTTTCAGTTTCGCTGTGTCCTGCACGAGGCAGGGTAGGTAGAGGGAACCCAGGAGCTAGTAGTAATACACCTGTTCGACCTTCGTTTCCCACTTTCCGCCAATTTGAGGCTTGCTTGTTGATGGCGGAACTCAACCCGCGCTTTGCCTTTGCTTACCAGAGCGAAAGAAATGAAACAATTAATATCTTTAATATTAAATATTTAAATTGAAAATAGTAAATATTGCATTTCCTCGACCGGGATCAGAACCCGGAGCTGTCGGTTACACCCCCCGCTTTGTGGCCGCATGGGGCTGCCACGACATGTCTCCAAATTTAAGGTGCTATATACTGTTGGACTATTTTTTTTGCTATATATAGACTTTCTATCGCTGTCCCCTACTTTCAAATATATCTCGAGGCTAGTCATGACGTGCCAGATAAGCAGGCCAACCAGGTACATAGGTCAATTTTTATTTATTTTTTAATAACAACAACAAGTGACGGTCGTATGCATATTAAACATTTGAAGAAGAAATTATATAAAAAGAGATGTTGGATTGTAAAAAGGAAATTTCCTTTTCTAATGTCATATAAAAGTATTGGAAACCAACATGTTAACACAAAAAAGCTCCACACACGAAGTGAACTATAAAATATTCACTTAGTGTTGGATTCTTTTGTTTTTGAAATATTTCAGGAAAACACCATCAGCTTTGGTCATTTCGACTATATGACTTGTTGTATAATATCGGCATTGACTTCGTGTAACATTAAAAGATCAGGTTAATTTAATTGTAAAATTAAAATTATTTCAAAAGATAATTTTGTACCTCTCCCTTCAAAGGCCTCCCGCCTTTTCACTAAAAGCCTATTTCCAACGAAACTGTCGGAATAATTTTTTTTTCCAATAAAGTCTTTCAAAAATATCTTTGATTCGTTTTTTAATTCCCTTATCCGTTTCTTTGGGCATCCTTTCACGTTTAAACCGTTTACGTTACCTCGCCGCTCCCTCACAACGCTGGATGCTTCTGATGAGATAAAAATAAAAACATTGAATATTTGATTAAAAAATATTAAATATTTAAATTCACATGAATTGGATTTGAGACCTACAGTTGTGTGCCTGTAATACAACGGCCGCAGAAGGGCCAAGTATTTTTAAACTTGTCACTTACTGAAACTGCGAATTTGTGTTATTTTTGCAAAGGTGTAGACGTCTAGGTCGCATTCTATCATTTTTCTAAACGCACTCTATTCTATTGCTAAACTGGCAAGAAAAAAATCATCATATGGTCCTCTCAGTGGATTATCTAAGCGTTTTAGCTGAAGGAATCAAATTTACTATTATTTACACATATTGAACTTTTTCCTTAACTACAACATCATATCATTTGTTTACATTAAAAAAAAGTTTTCAACTATTTCAATATTTGTAAAATGCTCTCATAAGCCTTAATTACAAAGAAAACCCCTTTAAGCCGCATCTTTTTTTTAAATAAATTTTAAACTTTTTTACATTATTAATTTACAAAAGTACAACATGTTTTAAATTATTATTATTACTGTAAACTGAAACAAAACCCTCTACTAATAAAAGACACCTCGCGCTTGTGACACCCTAAACTAATTTGATGAAACTCGGAGATATATAAGTTTTTTTTGTTTTCAGTTTCACTTGTTTCCCGGAACATACGTGACGCTTATGTGTAAACTAAAAAAAGCAAATATATTTCTTAAATTAGGCTCCTTCTATGGTAAGAGAGGGAGGGTCGAGGGCTCCGCCTCGGTTGACCTTGAAAACACAGTACTGTGATATTGAATGAGGGTCACGTAGTGCCACGAGAACCCCCCGGAGGTCCCTGTCCAAGAGGTTGTTAACAGTGTACGATGCGAAAGAGTTATGTTTGAGAACCGTAGGGCTTTGGCGCTCCGTATTCTTGCTCTCCCCGTAAGTAAAAAAATCTAGATTCCAAGCCATTTTTACCAGCCACTGACTTTTGTAATGGCTTTCACTGTACACTCATTTTTAACTATTTTTTTACAGTGTTTTCCACACTTAGGCCCTTAACATATTAAATTTTAAAGTTCTTATACCTCTCATTTTCTTTTAACTGAGACGGGACTTAATCCAATACAGGTAATGTTCACCACGCACTGCTTAATTGTTCAAGACTATCCAGGAATGGGAACCGGACTGCAGCCGTTCCGCTTACAGTAGCGAAGTGCCATTGCGCTACGATTATAAGTAATTGGGTAGTTATGAAGAGCTAAACCGCTTTAATAATTTCATTTATGTATTTTTACCGTTTTCATATGCTTTTTACAAAGGTTGGCATATATATTTAACTAACTCATCCCACGTTTTCCACTCGCCATCGTCCTCTGCATCTCCTGCCTGTTCGGAAGGTGGAACGCACCGTCACATTTTATTTACCCGGCCTTTATTTTTGAACTTTAATAAAGTAATTAGATGAGATGTTTAAATGTCATTGTCATTGTCAGTGTACTTTTATATTGCTCTCACGATGTATCCTGGGCAAAGTAGGCTGTGTGAAACCGGAGTGAGTCTCTGATCCTCGTTTATTGTCACAAGATTATTAAATTTACATTTTGAATTGCGAAGAAATTAAACTAATTCATATCCCTAGAGTACGGCGTCAACCCTGATATGAGAAATTATATTTTTTTTTAAAGCTGAACTTTACTTAGTTTACGGTCATATACACGTTTTGTCCCTGAACATAACTACAGTTAGTCCAACCTTTAAGATAAATCTTCTTCTTTTATTAAACCCCGGCGCTTATCATGTCTGCCTACCTACTCCACTTTGCCACGCTTCTATGAATTCCCTCGATGGTTAGACCACTGGCTCTGCATGTCCTGCTTCACACTCTCTTATAGATCCAAGTTTGAATTAAATTTGAAGGATTTCTCATCGACCTGGCTGTATTGGACCAATGGAAAAAAAAATCTTTTATGCAAATACACATAAAACATCCAATTATTCGTAATACATCGCCTGGTCTAATAAAAAATGCTCAGTCACATTTTCTATTTCATTATTTTTTATTGCCAATGCTATTCTGTCTGTATGTGGACAAAAAATCCTGTAAGAGTATTGTTTTCGTTTTATATTACAAAAAAGATAGATCATTGCGTTGTTATAACTCTAAAGTTACCCTCATACACTCCATGTGTTTCATATGAAGTATTCTAACTGTTTGCTCTGTAATAAACTTTTGACACAAGTATGTATTTATACCATAAGTTTTTCCAAATAACTGCTTGAAATACAAAACTGATTCATACAAAAGTATAAGATTCAAACCTTAACCATTTTGTAACGTTAAAATGTTTTAATTACCCGTTTAATAAAAAAGTTATAATTGCGTTAGCATGTTATTAAAAAAACAATGTACGTTTAAAAATTAATAGTTAAGTTAACCAACACTATTTGCAAATATAACCCTAGTACTTAGGTATATTTTCAAAATTCCTACTTAATTAGTATACTTTTATGAGAATTCTTAGTTATAATGTCCACACATAAAAATTGGTTTATTATCTTATTTTGCGTAGTTTGAAACAGACTTTATATTTGACTTATATAGCTACAGTAGCTAGCAAGCTTATTTGTGTTACATTATATAAGTCTTACACTCAACAGACTCCCCGAACTTGTAGTCGTTATTTTAAACTACACTTGAAAATCCTTGAAATTACTTGCTAGCTTGTAAATTAAACCTTGTGACCAATGTAATTTTTTGGAGTTGTTATTTTGTAGTTTATTAAGTCACTTAAATTTGTTTTCAACAGTACGAATATTTATCCAAATTTCGCACGAGTCACCTTGTGTAATTAAAATCTTAAAAAGGCGGCATATAATTGCTTACTACTGTATTTACAACTTCAAATATATAATATATATATATATATCGGTTCTATTTATTATATACATCTATCTATTATATATTATATATCTTATATCTATATATATTTCTATATAATATATATAATATATAATATATATAATATATATGTATATCTGATATTATATATATATATTATATTCTATCAATATATATAATTATATCAATCTATATAATAAATATTATATAATAGATATATATATATATATATATGTATATATATATATATTTATATATATATAGTATATATATCAATATATAGTATCTATATATATATATCCTATATATATATATATATTATATATATATATATAATATATATATTATCGTATCCTATATGATATCATATCTATATATATATATATATATTTATATCTATTAATAATATCTATAATAATATTCTAATAATTAATATCTTTATATATTATATATTCTTATATCTATATATATATATATATTATAGATATCTTATATCTACATTATATCTATATTATATAGATATCTATATATATATATCTATATAGATATATATATATATATATAGATATATATAGATATAGTATTTATATATTATTTATATATATATATATTTATATATATATTGTATATTTTATTTATATTCGAATTACACTACTAAAGGCGCATTATATAGAAAATTAATTTATGCCACATGAAAGAAATACCTTTAAAGTAATTTTCTTAGTATTTCGTTTTTTTATGGCCAATAACACGCAAAAACGAGCATAACGGATATCCCCTGATGGGAAGTGATCACCGTCGCCACACGTCTCCCCGTTTTTAATGCCGGTGGGTATATATATATATAGAGTATATATATATATATAATATATAAGTATAGATTTTTATCTAGAACCACATATATATATATATTAATATATATTATATATTATATTAAGTATATATATATATATATATATATGCTATATATATATATAGATATGTAGCTGTTATATATATATTTTATGTATAATATATATATATATATATAATATATATATTAATATAATATATTAATATACTATATTATATAAGGGATATATCTATATATATATATATATAGTATATTATATATATAATATATATAGAATATATAGATATATATACTATACTATATATATTATATATATATATATATTATATATATATATAGATATATAAATAAATCTTCTAGTATATATATATGTATATATATTATTATATATATATAATATATATTGTATATAATACAAACACTTAAACAAAGTTAAAAGGGGTGAAATAAATCACTATTTTTTAAAAAACTAATCGGTGTTTTTTTAACTTTTTAAAACAAATTTATAATCTTTCTTTCATGTTTACTAATAAGCGATATATCAGGAGGGTATTTCGTTGTTAGGTGATTATATTCAAAGTTAAAGATTCTCTGGGGGCACAATAGTGTTTTTCGTATATCGTATACTGAACTTTATTTACGCACCAAATTCTTATAACATTTTGAAGTCTCATAGTCTCTGCCCCCAATAAATAAATTTTTTTATAACGTGGCTTGAAAAAATAAACAATGCTTTTTCGGGCAAGAAAATACTAAAATTTTATTCTTTAAGCACATACGTTTTGTAAAATAAGAAAAATACCTACTTATTCCATATCAGAAAGATTTTATAGGTAGACAGTTAAAGGACTCTACAATGGCAAGACGCCTTTATATTTTTTATGATTTAAAATACTGATTTATGCAATAGTGTCCACTTATGAGCCTATACCTTTTGCAAACGTTAAAAAACACTTGAGATGAAGTATATGATGTGCGTTTATTCATATATCAGATGTTTTGTTGAAGTTCGTTTGTTCGTTGATATTGATTGACAACGATTTATATTGATTTTAGTCATGTTTTAGTAAGATGACATTTCGTCCTTTGCCTTCCCTCCAAATTAAAACTGCATATTGAGTGCCGGAACGCAACGTCTTCCTTTTAAATATCAGGATATTTTTTTAAATAGCACCCGAGAAGAAAATATTTTTTTTAAATGATTATTTAATATTTTTATTTCTTCGCATCCGTAATTTGGCAAAGCGCGGCGTTGAGTTGTACTACTCAACACTTAATGCCTCAAATTTAACGAAAAGTGAGGAACGGAATGAAATGTCTTAACACTTGGTTCCCAAGTTTTATACAACTACTCTGTCACGTTGGAAGCAGCGTGAATCTGAAATAAAAAGAGAAGAAATAAACAAAATTTTACGATATATATTCTTTAATAGGAATGTTTATCTTGGAAGGTCAATATAAAGGTAAATCACAGATATTTTTTCACGCAAAAAAAATTAGAATAAATTAAATATTCCTTTTGTATAGTACGTTCCTATGACATAAGCGAGGAAAGTATCTAGTATAAGTATATTTTTTTATTATGTTAATATGAACTAAAATATTACACCTTTACATGATTGTCATTTTCAAAACAATTTTGGGACAGAAAACATTTTACACAAAGTCGACGCAGATATATCCTGGTTGGATTTCATAATTATGTAATGACTAAGCACATGGTTTTTTCTGAAATATGTCAAACAAAAATTTGCAGCGCGTTTGGATTGTAACCTTTTGCCCCTCAATTCTTTATATAGCATTAGAAAAAAAAAACTCTTTTTACAACGTTACATCTGTTTTGTGTTTTTTAAGAAAATCCAATTTTATAGAGGGCACCTTATTTAAGTATTGTTTTAATTTGATTTCATTTAAAATATTTAATGTGCATAATATTTACAATTAACTTTGTTGTTCTTGTTATTTAAAACATAATAAAAATGTATTTTTCACTTTGGTTGCACTGGTGGAAGTTAACGTAGCACTTTAGCTACGATGACTTCCACCAGTCAAATGAAAAACGGAGAACATAGTTTCCTTTCACTCTCTTCCTAGCCTTCAGTACATATTTAAGTATGAACAATCGATAGTACTTTATGTACATTGGAAAAAAAAATATCTAACTGTATAGACCTTAAAATACTTTATCCTTGTATTAACACATTTTTTGTCCATTATCCCTTCACTTTAGTACATTGCAACGATTAATAATAGTATTAATAATAGTCTTTATTTACAATCTTAAACAGTCCATATCTTAAATTAATACATTTTTTTTAATTATTATATGACACCAGCACGTAGAGATTGTTTTGCTTTCTAGCATAGGCCTCCCCAAGAGTTTGCCATAGAGTGCGATTGTGTGCATGTCTGGTCCAAGTAATACCCGCTATTCTTTTGAGATCGTCCTCCCATCGACGACGTTGCCTGCCTTTCTTTCTTTTGTTTTCTCTTGGGCACCATTTTGTTACGTCCCTAGACCGTTTATCCTTTTTAGTCCTAATCATGTGGCCTGCCCATTTCCGTTTTATTTTTTTAATACAGTAAATTACAGTCAGAAAAGTAAACTAATAAGGTGTTTCCGTATGTGCACTATCATGACAAAGTTAAAAATTTACTAAGATATATATACTTCCTGTTACTGTATGCAAAAGGACTTAAGAATATTACTTAAATTTAAATTCCGTTGAAATTATTTAGAAATAATGTACCAACCTTCCATCATATCTTATCAACCTTAAAGAGAATACTAATAGTATAGCATTATGAAGATTTCACCACTTTAAAGAACACGTGTAAATTTTGTGCTTTAAATACGCTTCTCAGGTTTTGTGTCACAAACTTATAATTAATACTAAAAAAAATACTCTTAGAAAGTCATTTCTTTCATGTGAGCATAAGTTAATTTTCTATATAAATGCTTTTATGCTGTAAATAAATTCATTAAGCAATCAACGGCGCCTTTTAGTATTTTAATTCAAAGGTATTTCGTGCGAAATTTGAGTAAATATTTGTTAGTCTTGAAAACAAATTTAAGTACATACTTTAATTAACAACAAAATGAGGGAACAAAATGAAATGGTTGCAATGGTTCATTTTTATTACAAGTCTAGTTCAAGGTTATGTTAAAAATAACGATTACAAAGTTCTGGGGACGTCTGTTGAGTGTTGAGAGTTACATATTTATGTGGAATTAAAACCTGCTCACAACTACGAGTATATAGCTATATAAGTCAAATATAAAGTCTGTTCATCATAAATAACAAAATAAGTGTAATAAACCGATTTTTTTTTTATTAAAAATTATTAAGAATTCTCATAAAAGTATATTACTTTGATAAATTTTGAAATATGGGTACTAAGTATTGTTTTTTAAATATGTAATTTCGTTAACCTAACATATAATTATTGAAATGTACCTCAAATTTTTACTTAAACACGCCAACACAATTACACTTTTTTATAAAACGGGTAATTAAAAACATTTTAACGTCCTACATAATGGTGCTCGTTTTAACTTTATAATTATTGTGAAATAAGTTTTATTTGAAGCAATAATTTCGAAACTTTTGTTATAAATAACATACGTTGTGTCAGAAGTTAACTAAGAGCTAAGTTCACAGATAACAGCTAAGAACACATGGCAGAGTATGATGTCTAACTTTTCTATAGCAATGCGCTGATCTTCTTTCTTGTAATATATAAGTGAAGAAATACTTTTTAATTTTTATATATATATATATATATATATATATATATATATATATATATATATATATATATATATATATATATATATATATATGTATATATCTAGGATATATTTATGTTGGATTTGTTCGATGTATGCGCACACATCTAACTCTCAACAGGTTCGATTCCCACGTCAATTTCGAGGCAATGTTTTCAATTTAAATATTTTATGTTTTATTTCTTCGCTCTGGTAACAAGGCAAAGCACGGCGTTGAGTTCAGCCACTCGGCACGTAATACCTCAATTTTGGTGGAAAACGGGGTCAAAGTATCTTAACACTAGGTTCCGAAGATCCCTCTGCCTTCCTTATATCCGCTTAACTTAATATAATAACTTTATTTATGTTCAGTAAAATTAAAATAATCAATGGCGTCCGATTTAACTTACATATTACTGCTACTTGCCAATATCTGATGCAGAGTTATTCATAATACAAAACGTAAATTTTATTATAGAGATGTTTTTATAGAAGTAAAGTTATAAGCTTGCGTATGAATAAAAAAAATAATTTATACTTCAATAAATATAAACTAAATATGAACTTGATTACGTCGAACATCATATTTTTACCATACAATTACGGTAAAAATATGATCTTCGACGATCTATTTTATAAAAATATTGAGAATAATAAAGTAATTTTATAACAATGAGACAATGTATATTAGCGCGGTGATAGTGAGTTCCTAGCGAAGATTATTCGATGCAATGTATTATGTTCTTTTGTCATCTCGAGGCCTTCAGTTCCACCATTTAACACGCTTTCTCAAATTCAAATTTAACTTTATCTCTGTCCATCTTGCTATATTTGAATATAGCAAGATGGACAGACATAAACTAATACATGTATGTATGTATGTATGTATGTATATATATATATATATATATAATATATATATATATATATATATATATATATATATATATATATATATATATATATATATATATATATATATATATATATATATATATATATTTTCGATTATTCGGATTCGAACCTAAACCTATCATCATGTTTAAGTCGCAAGTTGTGTTCCTGTGATACAACTGGCCTCGAATAAGATTTTTTTTTTAGTTTGAGTAAGAGTTTCCACAATTATAATGTGAAACCTCAACAAAGTACGGACATTTTACTATAATAATATTGACTTGCTTTAAGTGCTTTTCGGTGTAGCCATAAATATCTTCTATGAGCTACGTGGATCAATGCCATCATGGAAATAACACGTGACCACTGACCATACCACCGAGATGATATTTTTTCATTTACTTGTAATATTTAAATATTTTATGTATTAGTGCTTGAGATAACCGCGCTAAGCCGAACTAACAATTTATTATAAATATTAATAACATAATTAATAACATAGAATATAGACAGGAGACATCATTTCACAATTATGGAAACACGTCTAATTAAATACCTACGCAAAGAACTGCTCCTGGATATCATTCATCTGACATATTTATATTATTTTTGATTATATGACCCATATATTTTCATACAACATATTTCTTTAAAAGCTCTCTTATGCCATTTTATCATACATTAGAAAGCTACTCTTTGAAAAGAACTCGGAAGTTAAATGCTTGCTCCAGTGGATTCAATTTAAGAGACGCTAATATTAAATACATAAAAAAAAACTCACCAGAGTAGAATTGTTCAGCAAATTTTATTTGCAATTCGTGCATTTTTATAATTTGAAAAACTCAAACAGCTCTGGGGTAACCTCTCCCGTAATATAGCAATCTTAAATTATGTGGCGTAGATAAAATATCCTGTAGCTATATTCTAAATATAGCAAGATGGACAGAGATAAAGTTAAATTTGAATTTGAGAAAGCGTGTTAAATGGTGGAACTGAAGGCCTCGAGATGACAAAAGAACATAATGCATTGCATCGAATAATCTTCGCTAGGAACTCACTATCACCGCGCTAATATACATTGTCTCATTGTTATAAAATTACTTTATTATTCTCAATATTTTTATAAAAATAACTTGATTAGTAGATCGTCGAAGATCGTATTTTTACCGTAATTGTATGGTAAAAATATGATCATGACTATTCAAACTCTTACTCAAACTTATTATTATTATTATTATTAAACGGTAAAGTAGCTTGTATTTAAGCAAATAATAATGACATAATGAAAAAGAAAACTGAAATATCGAAAAATGTTAAAATTATAATTGATTATAATTGATGCAATCGTATAAGCATGCATAAAGATAAAAATATATATTATCCACTTTTACTTGTTTTCTTTACACATTGGTAATAATAGTATTTACATATTGGTAATAATTTATACATATTGGTAAAAATAGTACTTACTAGTAAAGAGATTGTCACATTATTTTTTTTCGTTCCGTATGAAAAAAGTTAAAGCTACAATACCATATATTTTTTTAAAATAAGCCTAGGAATCGTTACACATTTTTTAGCATTACACTGCATTCCATGCGGTATAGTACTTACCCTACTTATAAACATTCGTTTCATATATTTTCTTGTTATTGTACAAACGGCATACCATAACCAAATACACCATAGAGTTGTAATAGAAGGATCTTATAGTACACAAACGTGACAAGAGTTATAAATAACCTAATCTATACATATAATAAGTGATGTAACTGGCTGCTGTCTGTAAATGAAATATATATGAGAACATTTACTTTTGGGAGGATTTATTGTTTTTTATGGAAAGAATTAGGCAAACTAAGAGGGTTGCTGGCCTTAGGAGGTGTAATACATATGTTTTTCAAGGTAAAATAAAATGGAAGCTTAGCAAGGAGCGCTCCTTGCCATAAACAATTGAAGGCCTCATGTTTGCTTCTAACAACAGTTAGGTGAATCAGAAGATCACTGGTGAAGCATCCTTAGCGGAAGCCATAATAACGGTGATTAATTAAGTGGTGGTGGTGGTAAATTTTGAAAGCCGGAAGGTAATATTAATATGCCAGTAGGTCTCGTTACATGGAAACCATCGCCACTTTGGGGATTGAGTGGATAAGATAGCTTTTCCATGATGTATCTCCTTTTCCATGATCTTTTGCATCTTGGTCTACCTACACTGAGTTAGTTCAAAGAAGCCAGAGCTCGTTTTCGTCATTATCATAGTAGTAGCACCAAAACAATGTTTTTTTTTTAAAAACATTATATTTATGCATTTGAGTACTTTAATCTCAAGAAAACAGTGAAAGATTTCTCTATTTTATTTTATATTTATATATACCTACTTCGCTTAGTAACAACTCTATGTATATATAAATAAAAAAGTATATAAAGTATTCATTAATAAAAAGTATAAAAAGTATTCATAAATAAAAAAGTTCTCAATCTTTTATTGAACATAATTGTTAGAACGTAATAATTGTTTTATTGAATTGGCTGAGACGGTGTTGCCTTTAAGATTAAACTTTTATTTAAATATAAAACAAATACTGACTTATTTTTCATAAGTCATTATTTTTTTTTCTAAAATATAAAAGTAAAATCATAATCTTACAATCTTTATTGAAAATAAAAATTTAAGAAAGTAAATTAACTGTTTACCTTAGAGCTCGTGATGTGACTAGTTTAAGATTTAATATTTTATTTAACCGTGAGTAAACCAAAGAGTTTTAGTATTCAGAGGTAATAAGGTCTTAAATCAAAAATCAAAATCAAAATCAAAATATTCTTTATTCAATTAGGCCATTTAAGCACTTTGAATCGTCAAGTTACATATAAGTGTCTGTGGTGTCAGTCCTTACAGGAAGCTACCACCGGCTCGGAAGCCGACAAGAAACTCAACAGTTGCTCTTTTCAAAATATCAATTAAAGTAAATATATAACATAGCTTCCTGAGTGAGTACCAACAGCATTTAATCCAACGCACTCTTATCGCTGTAGTATTCTTGAATAGAATAATATGCTTTGCCTACGTATATATTTTTAACATTCACTTTAAATAATAAAGTGGCAAATTTAAAATTACTTGTGGAATTTTATTATACATACGTGTACCATGAATATATAGGGGCAGTTAAGTGTGTAACTATAAGAAATCTTTGTTATATATAATGAGTAGCTTTTTTTTCTTATTTGGCAAGACGCATGCACAAAAAGAATAAAATATTGAATTTTCTTTGAAACATGCCCGAAAAGGCACTTTGTTTATTTTTTCAAGCCACGTTATATTAAAATAATTGATGTCAATGATAAAAAATACATTTACAACAGCCTTATTGTTATGCTTTATTGTATACGATTACTGAAAATAAAATATTAAAAAGTACTTTTGTTGAATAAAAACTCTGACGTATATTATAATACAAAACAATACGATTCAATAATGAAGATTGCTGGTAACAACGAAATCTCATTACTTGATTTCTGTCAGTACCAGAAAAAAATATGAATTTGTTTACTTTGAAATGAAAGAAATGAAAAAAAAATATTTACGTTAACTTATTTTTCAATAATTTAAATAATTCTAGTATTAGTTCACATTTATAAAAGCAATTTTTTATTGTAAAAATATAAAAAAAATCTGTCTAAAGTTGATATTACTTAAATAATGTATAAATTATTATGTATCAAATGTAATAATGTATCCTTTATGAAAAAAGACTAAAACAGACACTAAATGTTAAGTATAGATTGCCATAATATAATACTGAAAAGTGCAATTTAAATCTGCTTCTGATACTTTCTGTTACAAATTGATAAAAAATATATAAATATTAGATTTTTAATATAGCTTTCATGTAGAGATGATGATGGGTTACAAACTTATTATAAGTATAGATAACAAATTAAACTAATAATATGGTGTACAGTGCAAAATACCCATATAATAGGACTAAGGAAGGTATAACGGTAAGTCAGATTTGAGTTTTATCGAAAAAAAAAACAGTATAAATTAAGTATTCCTTTTATGGCACATTCCATTGACGTTGACTACGAACATATCATCAGATCACTCTTTTAATAATTTCAGTATGAAAATATTTCAAATTTAAATAATTTTCACTTTCAGAACAAGTTAGGGACATTAAACATTTTACACGGAGTCAACGTGGATATATTCAACAATTCATAATTACGTAATGACCAAGCGGATGATTTTTCCTGAAATATATCAAACAAAATATTCACAGGTGTTTGGATTGTAACCTTTTGGTCCTCAATCTTTATGTGGCATTGAATAGAGAATTTCTTTTTCCCAAATCTACGTCTGGCTTGTGTTTTTTATGAAATTCCTATTTTTATTGAGGGCGCCTTATTTAAACATTGTTTTAGTATGATTTTATTTACATATTTGATGTACGATTACCGATTCAATTTGTTGTTATTTAAAAATTAATAAAAATTCTTAGACATATGTTTCTTGCTCACTTTGGTAGCTTAATGCTACGTTGACGTCCACCAGACATTACACGTCTTTCAGATATAATATAGTTTACATTCCTACTATTTTTTTCTGTCTGCCTCGCAAGATAGATGCGTGATTATACGTAATACACGGTGAAAAATTACGTACATAATTGCCGGTTTCCTAAGCCAAAACGTCAAAAAACTTAGCCTCTCATGAAAAAAGTTTACAAAAAAATTTATTTGAGGCCAGTTGTATATATATATATATATATATATATATATATATATATATATATATATATATATATATATATATATATATATATAAATATATATATATATATATATATATATATATATATATATATATATATATATATATATATATATATATATATATATATATATATATATATATATATATATATATATATATATATATATATATATATATATATATATATATATATATGTATATATATATATATATATGTATATATATATATATATATGTATATATATATATATATATATATATATATATATATATATATATATATATATATATATATATATATATATATATACATATATATATATATATATATATATATATATATATATATATATATATATATATATATATATATACTTTGAAACGAACTCGGAAGTTAAATGCTTGCTCCAGTGGATTCAATTTAAGAGCCACTAATATTAAATACATAAAAAACTCACCTTAGTAGAATTGTTCAGCAAATTTTATTTGCAATTCGTGCATTTTTATAATTTGAAAACTCAAACAGCTCTGGGGTAACGTCTCGTAATATAGCAATTTTAAATTATCTGACGTAGATAAAATATCCAGTAACTGTATCCCAAATATAGAAAGGTGGCCAGAGATAATTTGAATTTGATAAAGCGCGTTAAATGGTGGTACTGAACGCGTTAAATGTGGCCTAGAGATGACAAAAGAAAATAATTTATTGCATCAAATAATCTTCGCTAGAACTCACTATCACCGCGCTAATATACATTGTCTCATTGTTATAAAATTACTTTAATATTCTAATTTTTTTATAAAAGTAACTTGATTAGTAGATCGTAGAATATATTTTTACCTTACAATAAATATTAATTATTTTTTATTCATATCCAAGCTTATAACTTAACTTTTACAAAAACATCTGTATAATAAATATAACGTTTCGTATTATGAACAATTCTGCATCAGATATTGGCTACAGTAATGTGTACGTAAAATTGGACGCCATTGATTATGTTAATTTTACTGCACATAAATAAAGTTATTATATTAAGTTAAGTGGATATAAGGAAGGCAGAGGGAACTTCGGAACCCAGTGTTAAGATACTCTGACCCTATTTTCCGCCGAAATTGAGGCATTACGTGTCGAGTGGCGAAACTCAACGCCGCGTTTTGCCTTGTTACCAGAAGTCTTGTTGTCAGAGCGAAGAAATGTAAACATTAAATATTTAAATTGAAAATATTTCCTCGAAACTGACGTGGAAATCGAACCCACAACCTGTTGCTTACAACTACACGCTTGTGCCGCTGAGCCACGACAAGTTTTTAGCTTTACGCTTTCCTGGATATAGCAGAGTATAAGGTACAGTAGATACTGTTTCTCACATTTCACCCAGTGTTATTGTGTATCAAAGCAGGAAAATTACTTTTATTCTTTCTGTTGAGTATTGAATCTGCAACCATCGTGTGCACAACCAGAATATTTTTTTTACAGCTTCACTTTGTATCCCACCTACAACAAGGTATAGGGAACCTGAGAATGTAGTGTTAAGACTATCCGTTCCCATTAAGGCATTTCGTCTTAAGTGGCAGTAAATAACGCCGCGCTTCACAAAAGCAAGGGTTGAAAGTAGATTTAAATATAATGAAAAGTAGAAAAGTTACTGATTTATTTTTTTTAACAGTTCTTACAGTGTTGTTTAAGAAGTTAAGTACGAGAGGAAAAAATAGCCTGTAAGTAATTTTACTTTTTCAAGCTATCGTTCTGGTCCCTAGCAAAAGTGCTCTATTTTAACAAATGAATTGGTCGTTAACGAAATGTAAATTAAGCCTAAGCTGGACAGTTAAAAAAGATCATTCCCGCTGAGAAAATGCTCGTATTACGCTAAACTCCAAAACAGATTTACGCTGCTTATGATTAAGAAGTATTTAAGTTTTAAAAGTTTAATTAAAATGTTAATAAAATTTGACACATTAATTATATATTATATAATAATTAACTTTATATAACTTCTTTAAAGCAAAATACTTGATAAATTTTCATTATTTGTATACATTTCATATAAAAAAAATCCTGACGAGATCTTAAACCCCTAAACGCCCTCTTTCACTTCGGAAAAATACTGAAACGGCTTCATTTTTGTATTAAAAACAACATCTAAATCTAACGACTGAATAGGTGTTTACCGTTTTGCATAAAATACACTAATTTCGGTGCCCGTTAGGAGATTATCCGCGGCGGCTGTTCAGGCAAGATTTGCCTTGCAAAGGAGTTCGAGACGCATTTAAAGGTAAAGTTTTCAGGATGAGCTACCAAAGTATCTTCATTACTGAGTAAATTGCTCTGAACACCGACTGGATTATATTTGTACCGCTTTTAGGGGACTTTGTCATTGTTTAGACTTTAAAAGTACGCTTGGCGGTTTGTAATGATATTTTTTACGAGCTGAGAGTATAATTTTCTTTTGTTAGAAAAATTAACCAATCAAGTTTTCATCACAATTTTAAAATTGTGTTTGTAAGTTTTATATGTAAAAGACTAAATTAAGTTTAGTTAGTATGATAAGACTGACTGACACATACATTTTTTATTGTATATTTGACAAAGAATTTTCATCGTGGCGCAGAGTCAGAAATGTGCGACTATAAAGACGATGGTCTCGATTGCCACTTGAGTAAATAAAAATATTTAACTCGACCTGGTAAAGAGACTAAACGCGGCGTTATACTTCACCACTCAATATGAAATCTCTTCACAAACTTGTGTCTTCGGAATATCCTAAATAGACTGAAAGGTTCCCTCTTGGCACCCAGTTAAATGCGGGTTTTAGAGGAAAGCAATTAATGTAAACTATATTATTGTATATTACTATTCTTAATTATTTATTGTATATTACTATTCTTATTATCAACACGATGGCTGTGTCAATCAACACGATTCGATTTCCAACCATGAGAATACATGTTTAATTTCCCTGGTTTGGTAAACAAAAACATTGGGCGACGTATCTTGTTATAGGATCTCAACCTATCCTGCTATCAGGTAAAGCATAAAGCTAAATAAATTTAATAAAATCAATAGCGTCCCATTAAACGTATACACTGTTGCCAATATTTGATGCAGAGCTATTCAGTTATTCTTATATCATCATGTTTGTTTGTATCGAGCGAATAATTTTTTTGCAGACACCATGAATATCCGCACGATTTTTTGAATAAAATATGATCCTATTATGTATTTATTGTTATCATTATTTGATAAATTTAACAAAAAGAACCATGAGCATTCAAAACATAATTCGTTTTTCCTTTTAATAAAGGGTTTTTTGTAGGAGTAAACTTCTTAATGTTCATAAAAAATCTTAATTTGTATATTGAACAAAATATGTTCTAGATCGATTTATTGCTCATTTTTTTTAAATACATGATTGATTTGATTATTATACGGTAATCTTTGTTATCAGGTCATCACTTATCACTCGATCAAGTAAATTATTTTTATCGGCAAGCTTAGGTGTTTAAATTTCGACACTCAATACTATATCAGAAAGAAAGAGATGAAAGGTTATGGGCGGAATTTTACAAGGAGATGTATGAATGTGATGACGCCTCTGCCTCAAGTAACAGCGAAACGCTGAGTCTTGATATAGCGTACGGCGAAATCAGTATAAAAGAAGTTGAGAGTGCCATACGAAGTTTGAAATGTGGTAAGGCAGCGGGAGCAGATGGAGTTACTGCCGAGATGATCAAATATGGTGGGCCACGCGTCTTGGACCTGTTCTGGTTTCTGTGCAATTTATGCTGGAAATCCGGGGAGGTCCCAGACGATTGGCGAGGTGCAGTCATCGTGCCTTTGTATAAAGGCAAAGGTTCACAGATAGATTGCGCAAGCTATAGGGCTATCAGTTTGATTAGCTTAGGTAGTAAAGTGTATGCTAAAATATTAGCGAGAAGAATGCAAGATAGATCTGAAAGGCTGTTGTGGGAGGCCCAGGGAGGCTTTAGACCTGGAAGAGGTTGTATGGATCAGATCTTTTCCCTCCGCATGATTACGGAAAAATTTTTGGCAGTAAACCAAAAAGTTTTCTGTGCTTTTGTGGACTTGGAAAAGGCGTTTGACAGGGTTGTAAGAAAGAGATTATGGGAGATACTGCCCCGGTACAATATGAGCGGACCCTTGCTGCAGGCTGTAAAGTCTCTTTACAGAGATCACTCAGCCTGCGTGCAAGTAGGAGCTGGCATGTCGCCTTGGTTTGACATCCAATCGGGTGTTAAACAAGGTTACGCCATGTCAGCTTGGTTGTTCAATTTGTATTTGGACAGCTGTCTTCATGGAGTGAGACAAAGTGACATGGGAGTGAAAGTAGGTACCTCGAATATAAATTGCCTGCTGTACGTAGATGATGCAGTGCTTATTGCATCATCAGAAAGCGAGTTGCAGGCATTGGTTACCACTCTGAAAGAAGGATGCGCGAATAATGGTCTAAGCCTGAATGCGAATAAGACGAAGGTTCTGGTATTTGAAAGAAATGATGAAAGAACAGTTTGCAAGGTCAGTGTAAATGATAAGATATTAGAACAAGTGAATGAGGTAGTATATCTGGGAAGTATGTTTAGCAGAGACGGTAGATACGAAATGGATGTGGAAAGGCGTATTGCTGCCGGTAACAGAGTTAACGGTGCCTTAGCTGCATTGTTGAGACGGCGAAACGTCAGCATAGCTGCGCGTTTGGCCGTACACAATGCAGTGTTGGTATCGACACTGTTATACGGCAGCGAAACGTGGGTATTACAGAAGAAGAATGTAAGAAAGATGATTGCTGTAGAGATGCGATCTCTTCGTCGGATATGCGGAGTCAGTTTATCTGATCGCATGTCCAATGAAGAAATACACAGAATGGCAGGTACTAGCGTGGATGTCACAGTGAGAATGAAGAAGAACGTGCTCAGGTGGTTTGGGCACGTCGAGCGAATGAGTGAAGAAAAAATGGTAAAAAAGATTTATGAAGGAAAAGTGAGTGGTAAGAGAGGGAGGGGGAGACCTCGGTTGACCTTCGAAAACACAGTATCGACGATACTGGAGGAAGTCACGTAAAAAGCATGAGGACCCCCCGGAGGGCATGTATGAAGAGGTTAATGACAGTGGACGAGGCGAAAGAGGTATGCCGAGACCGTAGCGTTTGGCGCTCCGTTCTCTCTGCCTACACCGCTAGGGATATAGCGTGAAGGTAAGTAAGTAAGTAATACTATATCATACCTACCTATATTTCTTGCCGTGTGATTCCGGCTTTGAATAGGATCACCCTAGTACTGATGGTGTAGTAAGAGGCGACATAAGTCCATAAAATTCCCCACACTTTTGGAATTTACAAATTATTAAAAACGTATGAATTGCAAAGAAAATTTGCTGAATAATTGTACTCAGGTTGGTTTTTTTGTGTATTTAGTATCAGCGGCTCTTAAATTGAATCCACTGGAGCAAGCATTTAATTTCCGAGTTCTTTTCAAGGAATAGCGTTTATCTTTCTAATTTACGATAAACAGGCATAAAGGGCTTTTAAGAAAGATCTTGTTTAAATATGTATGTATATATCATGTAAGCAGAAAACAATCAAAATTTGTCAGATTAAACATATCCAGGTCCTTGTTTCTATGATTGTGTATTGAAATCTCGCGTCTAAATATTGTTTGTTTTTTTTTTTAATAATAATCATACGAGAACATAAAATTAGTCCAAGTTGGCAAATAATAAATAATTGTTTATATTTGAATATTTATCTATGTATATTAAAATATTTTATTTATACGACGTTATTTTATGTTAAATTCAAAAGTAAGATAGAATTTTAAATTTTTAAATTTAATTATGAAATATTTGTTCAAATTTTAGTCTACTCAATCAAATAAATCAAAAAACAATAAATAATAATTTTCCATACTAGAGACAAAAATATAACAAATACAAAAAAGAACTAATATTTAAATACTACGAGGTAATGAGGCAAGAACTCGCCGGTAACATGGTCAGTGGTCACGTCTTATTCCCGTGATGATTTTGACTCACGTAGCTCATAGAAGATATTTATGGCTACACGGAATAGCACTTATAGCAAGTCAATATTCTCATAGTAAAATACCCATATTTTGTTAAGATTTCACAATATGATTGTGATTTATTCAAACAATAAAGTAGCTTATTTTAATACAAGAAATACAATGAAAAAGAAAACAGAACTTAACGAATTTAGCTGTCGCCTGCAGACTTTTATCTATAAAATGGAATATCTCACTTAAAAAAAAAGTGCATGGAAGAGTGTCTTAACACAAGGTTCCCTGATTCCCTCTGGCCACTCTGCCTCGCTGCGGCGAGATACGTGAAGCTGAAAAAAAAAAAAAAAAAAAAAACATTGTGCCCATTAGCAATATGTTGATAACTTACCAGAGTGTGATATTGAATATATTTTTAATATAATATTGTCACCGAACGGAAATTGAATCTACAATCACACATAATGATGCTACTGCACTATGATGATGACGCTAACTATACATTTTATACAGGCGACCCGCTCACTACTGTGCCCTTTTAATAAGAAAAAAATATTATTTTTAATCAGAATTCCTTTCATGTATTAATATTATTATAATTTAAAATACAATATCTATACATTAAACGTTGTCGCCAATTTAATCGTAGTAAAAGTATTTTCTAACAATTTCGTCCGTCATAACAAATGATATTAATATAGCTTTTTTATTTATATACAAATTGATACAAAACAAGCTCTAGTATTAGTCTCGATGGTAGTTAGGAAATTTTAGCAAAATATAACAGGGAAAATTACATCGATATTGGCTAAGCCGTTCTTGAAATTACAGTCACACAGACAAACTGAGAAACATACAACAATTTAAAAATTATTATTTATTTTGTTTTATTTAAATCTCAAAACAGCAATTTGTTTAATATAATTTTATACATTTATTGATTTATTTATGTGAATGACTGTCGTGTTCCAATAACAATATAATTTTAAAAACAATATCTATAACATAATAGGCAGGCGGGTAGTTTGTAGCTATATACTCAGATTTTGTAAAATACGTTGAATTTACTGAAAACTAAAAGGCGGCTGTCCGTATTTGAAAACATTGGACAGCACGCCCCAGTGAACAATTTATGGAGGGATCCAATATGTTAAAATGCCAATTGGCTTTAATTCGGCCATTTTCTAGCTGACTAGTCTTTATTTGATTAGAATTTAATTAAATGTTTATTATTATCATTGGCTGCTTAGAAATACTTATTGTTAGTGACATTTTTCTCTTATCTCTTTTCTTACAATTTAACGTTCCAAGCGTCGATAATACAAAGAGAACTTTAAAATTGACACCTAAGTCACATATGTGTAATTAAAAAAATATCATGAATGGAGAAATACTACTATTTATGGCATAACTAGTTCTATAAAATAATCTGCTTAATAAATATATCCTGGTATAAAATTAGCTAGCCTTTTTTATGTTCATGTCCATTTCTACTATAAAAAAAACAAAATAAGGCCACATAGCTTACATTACAGAATGTATACATAAAAATATATATTTATATTAGATTGTTCCATGTTATTTCATATAATTCTTTAATTATCATGATGACATGGCTCCGTACGAAGTTTAAATACTGTCACAATTTAGACATAACCTACGTGTCAAGGACACTAAAGTGAAGTCACGCGACAAACGCGTGTCTATTACTCTATTACATACAAGTAGCAAGCTAAATTAATTTCATAAATATGACATGTTGTACTGTAAAGGCTACTCTTTAATTACAGACTGTTATAGAAATGTAAATTTAATAACACGCAAAAAAATAATTAAAACGTTAAAAAAGTTTCTATTTTTAAGTTGGTCGTGGTTGGTGAGGTGTCTTAATAAGTCGATCATCATTAAGTGTTATAAAAATTGGTTAAATATAAAAAGCGAAATACGATAGCGAAATCTCTATATACATTGTTAAAAATTACTACTGTCTACATTATTAGAAACATTTCGAACTTGATTTTTTAGAAAAATTATGAAACAATGGAGGTGAGCTTTTATGGGCATTTAAAGAAATACTCATATTCTTGAATCACAAGTCCCAAGTAATGTTCTCTACAAAGAAATTATAGGTTAAGTGGAATGGTCTGTATTCTTGGATCATGTAGTGTTCTTGAAAATATCAATCATATATTGAAATACGTTCAATATTAAAAATTAAGCAAAACATCTTCACCATTTATCCCGTATACTCTATTCGGTGGAACGAACGTTGTTATAATACTCATCTTTTAGAATTTTTCACCGCCGGCATAGTTGTGACAATTACTTTCTTTCACCTCGACTACTTATTATGATCTTACATTTGTTCAGGTGTGTAATTGTTGATAAAAAAGTCGAAAAAATCAAGCCTTTTATCGTTTCACAATTTTTATTTTCTATATTCGCACCCGGGAGATTGAATTATTATATAACGGGATAGAGGGGAAAAGATTGTCAGTAACATGTGTATAACCTACTTACAAGTAGGTAGTACTATATAGCGTGATATTATTCCTATTTTAATCCCAATTATCAATAATTCTTTGTCCACACGATTATAATCGAATAAATGTTTTATAATTTCTCTCAAAGTTCTTAAAATAAAATTATAGCAATAAATCAATTCGCTCTACAAATCTATAGGCAACTATCAGATAAATTACTTCTTAACGCCTAAAGCCTAACATAACAAGCAAAAACATTGAGTATAACTAACTACCAAGTTACAACTGTCTGCTTTTTAAAACAAACGGAATTAAGTTTTTTGTCCCTTTTCTACTTCTGTTGTATTTTAAACTAATTCCAGGATAAAAAGAGCTAAGCCTTCTGAAGCCGTGGCAGCCGTTCTCATTGCAAATATAATTTTAAATAAGTGCTTTATCTTCTAAAGTGCAGCTGTACGCAAGAGAAATATAAATATCTACAATATATTGTGTTTCATAAGAGATAAAAATAATGTCACTGGAAACAGCGCATAAATTAGAACTAAATAATATGTAATAATAGTTTTAATTGCTACAAAATCGTTATAAAGTAAGGCACCGTAGTATATTTTAATTAATTTAGTTTATGAGTTCTATTTCACGTAATCCTTTATTTAATTGATACGTAGGATATATAGGATACGTTTCTTTCTTAGGGTGATGCTTAAGGTAATTTATAATTTTCCGTTAAATTGTAATCAAAAGTAAGAAAATATTAAAGAAATTCCCTAACATTTTTTTACTTTTATATATTAAAAACAATACGAGGTAATCTTCTAATATAAGCCTATACGTAAGATTTTCTTTACAAATGCGTTTATACAAATCTTTCTTGCTGCTTTGCGTACATTATATATAAGAGAGGAGACCTAGAAACCAAGTGTTAAAACACTCTCTTTACAAACCACTTTTCGCCAAATTTTGGAAATATTGGATGTTGATTAGTGAAATTTAATGTTTACATATAATTAGATTTTTTGTAGAGTATTTGGCTTAATTTTTTCTTTCTTTAATTTTTTACTTTAATTTTTTTATCATAAATGGAGATAGTCAACGGAAATAGATATTCCCAGCCAATTTTAGATTATATCACCACAACGAGAAAATGTAAAACATTAATGACATATTTCCTTTACTGGGGATTGCTCTAGTGCCGGGAATGTTTTAATGTTGAACTTAAAACCATCGTGTTTCCAGTCAGACAACATTTCTCTATTAAAGTCTCTTCAATTAATATTATTCTGTAGACAAAATAAATCATGCTAATACTTTTTCTTCACGCTTACATATTTTTCTCATTTATTATTACACACAATTCGTGTTATTATGCGAACGGCATAACATAACCAAATACACCATACAGTACTAATAGAAGGATCTTATAGTACAGAAACGTGAGAAGAGTTTTATTCAACCTAATCCATATATATTACAATAAGCATTTTTACTGACCGCTGTCTCTTATACGAAAGATATATTATTAAAAGATTTATTATTCGGCAGATTTATTATTGAGCTCATTTATGGCGAATATTTCTTCTTTTATCTTCACGCTCTATCGGTATACTGTCCTCCTGTACCAACCTCAAGATAACACCAAAAGGGCCAGTATATCTGCCACCGGGTTTTACCCTAGTGGCAAGGACCATAAGACAGGTCTGGCTTCCATTAGTACATCTAGGGGAAGTCCCCCCTACGCAAACTCCAGCTGAAGCTGGCACGCTCACCTCCCACATGCCGTGCAGCATGCTCGTGACTCACCCCGCTGAAGACGCCAGAGAAGCTGACTACCAATTTCCAGTTGGCACCAGAGTTGTATTAGGCGCACTCTCATGCTCAGCCGAGCTGCGGCAGCCAATCAGTTCTTTTTCTTTATATGGCCACCTCCATCATGGCAAACGGAGACTTTGGCTGTTTAAAGTTTTGATTTTTGACAATTTAATATTTTGTGTTAATTTTATGATATCTTTTGTTAATTTCTATAGTTTTACGCATTTAATTTATTTAAGTATTTGAATCTTTTTTACTGGAAATTTTATTTGTTTATTTTTAATTTATGTTATTATTTTTATATATTACCCTGATTTCCAACATTATTATATTTTGAGGCATTCTGGCGTTCCGTGGTTGCAGTAAGTTTCACTTTGAACACGTGCCTGCGGTATTCTGGAATGGTACAGTTTACCCATTCTGGTCTGGAAATTTGTTCCATTTTCCGGCTTACTTGTATTGCATGGAAGTGGAGGATGCTTTGCCATTGCCATTTTTCGTACTAGACAGACTTCACTGAAGGCATTGTGGTCTGTGTGGTCAATCTTAGCCCTAATGCAATTTTGGCAGCTAGGGGTAACATTGAACGTCAGTACTTCGCACTTTGCCCGCAAGTGAGGACCCCCACAGTGGCTGCAGACATCCGCCTCTTCAGTGCAGTATCTCCTCGTGTGGCCAAATGCCAAACACCTGGAGCACTGCACTAGGGGCGACTGGTCCAGGACCTTGACCCTCTGCAGGTCCACCCGTAGAGCTCCTAGATCTGTCGCTCTTCTCCATATTATGGGGGAGACCGACAGCACTAGAAGACTCGTGTGGGGGTTCCGAGCTTTCTTTCGGAACTTTACTTCGATCCTGTCGTCCTGGCGAGACCGTCAAGTACTTCCCCGTTCTGATTTTTCAGCGCTCTGAGCACCTCCTAGTCAAAGTTGAAGCTCAAGAGATCTCTGAGGACGATCATAGGGTCGTGATTTTTGACGTCCTCGACACGGAGGCGACTGGATTCGAATCGCTCTTTGATTTTGTTCCTGTCCTCCAGCGTCTGGCACCCAAGGATCACTTTTTGGTCCTTTGCCTTACAGACCTTCTCCACCTTGATTCACCCCTCCTTCGCGTCCACCGCTTTGCGCACTCGCCCCCGTACTTCCTCCCCCGTCTCCAGATCATCCTCCGAGGAGATGATGATGGAGTGCAGGGCAGGTTGCACCGGTTTAGGCCTGGGCGCATGCGTAGTGACGCTCGCGTAGGTAGGAGATGGTACCAATCAGTACTTACTGCTGCCACAACTATAGCGGGCAGACGAACATGTCCAACCTTCGCTGCCAACCATAACCACCGCAAGTCCAACCTCAAGTGACTGGACAAGGACTTTAAGAACATCCAGACCCGCAGTTCCAGTAGTGACCTGACTGTCCCCGAGGGCCCGTGTTGCTCAGATTTCTCAGAGCGCGCGAACAGGTAGCCATCGGTACTAATTAAAGCTCTCCTCTGCCTTACTTCTGTCAGGCAGAGGAGAGCAGCCGCGCCCTTTTTAACACAGATACCCTCCAAAGCAGGTACCGGAATCAGCTTGCAGCCGCGCGGTTTTATGGGTGCACCCGGTAAGGCCCAAATGCTAGTAGGGTAGTCAAAAGAAACTTGAAAAAGGGTTGATATACTCCGTTCCAATTAAGACACTTCCGTTTTGCACTTTCCGCCAAATTTAATGCATTGCGAGTTGATTGGAGGAACTCAACATCGCGCTTTGCCTTGATGCCAGAGCGAAGATATACAAATATTAAATTAACTAAATTTCTCGAGTGGGGATTGAATCTGCAACCTGTCGCATTTACAGTTGCACGCTTATGCCGCTGTGTCACGAAAGGCTTCAATGGAAAATATCTTATTAAATAATCCTTCTACTGGTTTCATATAAAATTTATGGAATCTTTATTTTTCAGTAAAGTTTCCTCTGATTCCCTAAAAAATTTTAGTTCACACTCGGTCAAAACAATATAAAATCATAGTCACATCACGAGACAAAGCATTATTTAATAAATCTATTATATTGATGTTAGAGAAAGCCGTTAATATTAAAAACATGCCCATAAAATTATACACTTTGTTTATTTTATCAAGCCACGTTACATTATAATAATTGACGTCAATGATAAAAATTACTTTACCAACCTTTGTTGTAATGCTTTATTGTATTTGATTAGTAGGAATGAAATATTAAAAAGAACATTTATTGAATAAAATCTCTGATATATATTATAATATTTAGTAAATGTAAAACATTACAATTCAATAATGAAGATTGCTGGTAACAACGAAATAACCAAAATAAAATACCACCTAACCGTAACATTTATTATTAATTAATGCTATATTTAATTTATATATGAACCCAACCGTTCACGACTTTTCTTTCTTGTCCGACACAATTGTCTGTTTATTAATACATATATATTTTCTTCTTTTAATAAAATTTTCATTTTTAAGACATAACATAGATTCAAAAATTTTTATAAAACAATGAAGTTATAAGCTGAGTAAAATTTACATTATAATAACGAGTTTATATATTTTTCTTTGTGAAAAATAAAATGAACTAATATAAATACATGACAATTCTAAATTAATATATAAAAATTGTTATATTGAATTTAAGACAGAAAGTCATAAATTTTAAATTGATCTTCAAAATATATAGAAAACTGTACTTTAAATATGATAAATACAACTTTTTCATTACAAACAATAAAAACGCACCGAGGAAACTACTGGGCCCAAAAAATTGGAATATAGGTAGGTACTGTAAAGTATCTTACAAGGATTTTTTCTAAACTAATACATCTTAAAGTTTACACAAACAAATCTGTGAGCGACAACTGGTTATTTTATGTGTATTACAATTTCAAATAAAAAATATAAAAGCGATAATTATCTAGAGTGTAGTATTATTATTCGTTCTGTTGTATCGGGAAAACCTTTTCAAGCGATCCAATCATTGTATTCTTGAAAACAAAAACAAACGAAATCTATTGCACAGTCACTGTATTTAGTCATTAAAGTAAGTAGTTTAAGCACTAGGCATGCTAGCTTTGTTTTTGTGCTATTCAAATATGTACATTAGCTGTTCAATAGTATATTTCAATTTAAATACCGCCTGTCAAATACAACTACAATGATTTTAAAATTATTTTTTATTTCACAAATTAATGAACATAACTTGAACTATGAATATACCTTTTTTTTAGATAGTAGAGCTTTCTATGTATAAATAAAAATAATGGTTGTTTACCTAGGAACAGCATGATGAGATGTGTAAGTTTTCATAAAAATACAATGAAAGCATCCATCTATCTGCATTCTCTTCTATGTCTCTATTTTCTTCTTTTTCCTAACTTTCTTGAGTTGATGTAAATTGTACTTAAAGTGATACATCTCTTCACATCATCACCACTCGTTGTTGATGTAAAAATTTTATGTTGGAAATTCAACATTTGAACACGATTGTGACCAGGACAAGCTAGTGAATAAGCACCCCTTCTTGCAATTGCAAAAAAAAAGAATTAAGTAGATTTATTTAGTGCAGGTGGAAGACAACAAGTCACAACAGTCACACTAACATTCAAATTATGTGCTATGCGCCATAATTACGGTCTATTGTTATATCTAATATATTATAAAAGCTAAAACAAATGTAAATATAGCGCATTTATGATGGATAGATAATATAATAAAAAATCATCCTGTTTTTCACTCTTCCGCCCATTCAAGGACATTGCATTTTGGGAGGTGGAACCCAACGACACATTTTATTAGACCACATCTATATTATAAATATTAATAAATACTTAGATAAGATTTTAAGTATTAATTGTCATTAGTTACGCTATTTGTCATTAGTTAGGCTACTTTTTCTATATCTTTACACTGTATCCTGCGAATAGTATAGAATAAGATGTTTGAACCGGGATTTAAGACACTCTGTTCCCCACTTTCCAGCAATGTTTTAAGATATTGCAAATTAAATGGCAGGGTGAAGAAATTAAAATAAATTATTCTTTTGAGTGACAATAAAACTAACAACTTTCACGTTTGCAGTCAAGTTTTACACATTATTACTCCAAGGGCCTTTTGAGTTTATCCATAAGGTACATTTTGAAATCATATAACCTCTTCATCAGTATATGCGACGATCCCTTTATTAACCCAATTCCTTGCAGCCACTTAAAGTACCTAGAGGCTCTCTGATGCGCGATTAGACTATTAGTCTAATCGCGCATCAGAGAGCCTCTAGGTACTTTAAGTGGCGAATTGCCTGAGCAAGGTCCGAGTACATCGTTAAAATTAGCGGAAAGCTTGAGAGCTGATAGCTGAGACCTGTCTCTTTAGGAACTCGTCGGAACTCTTCAGTTTTGGATCCTGAAAGACAACTTGACAACTTTAGCCTACTTCGCTTCCACCGATGCCCATAGAAAATAACATTTTTGGTGTATTGATCAAAAGAGAAAACTGATATCATGGGTGCTTTATCCATATTTTTTTAATAAATATATTTTTTCTTTATTTGAAAAAATAACAAATAACAATAACATTACATGAAACTTTGACATAAAGTCTCACAATTATCAATTACCGCTAACGAGGTTAACGTGGTTCTCATATCATAAACTTCCTATTATGAATACGCATCCACTACAACTAAAAACACATACTTATTTATAGCTCCCAAAAAAATATTGTATACTCTGCTAAAGGGATAATGATGATATAATGGTTATTTAAAGAGGCCTGTCGTGGCGCAGTGGCACAAGCATGTGACTGTAACCGGCGTTCTGGGTTCGATCCCTAGTCGAGGAAATGACATATTTAATATTTTCAATTTAAATGTTTCATTTCTTCGCTCTGGTAATAAGGTAAAGCGCGGCATTGCCACTCAACACGCAATGCCTCAATTTCGGAAAGTGGGGAACGAAAGTGGAACAGAGTGTCTTAGCACTAGGTTCCCGGGTTCCCTCTGTCTACCCTGCCTCATGCGGGATACAGCGTGAAGCTAAAAAAAAAAGGCAAAACGGGGTGCGCGGCGGGGAAGGACGAAGGCTGCGTGTTATTCCCAACGCTGCATATAATTTACATGTAAGATTACTCCGCTATATATTGCTATGCAGATGATAGCCCTGTAGAAGTGTGTACTCAGGCCGTGCAAATCTTTCTCTACAAAACGTAGACAAGTATCGAAATCAAAAGAAGAGGTCGGGAATGTGACCTGCCCAAAATCAAAAAGTTCTCGAAACGGTAACCGGATTGAATGAGTTACTGAAAAAAAAATAAGAAAAGGATGTGGGTATTTTGTTGTAATAACGAATTGGCAGCCATATAAGATGTCTATGAGTTAAAAATACAATCATATTTGCGTAAACCAAATAAGAAAAATATTTGGTAACAAAATGTTAGTATGAATTGAAAAGAATCTCGCAGGCAGTCAAGAGATCCTAGTAACGCAAAAACCATCCTGCCTGCCTGAGAAAATAGGCAGGCTCTCGAGGACTAGACCAATATATATATTTTTTAAATGAGCTTAACCGTTCTAATAGCATATATATGTACATACTTTTTAAGCTACTGTTTACGTCATTGATGGCATTATGTAATCCAATCAGTTCGTCCATTAATTAAAGTCGTTTTATAAAGAGTAAATACAAATAAATACAATTAAAAAACAAAATACTAAAATTTTAAATAATATTTACAGTACCAGCGTATATAACGTATACTACAGATGGCATAAAACTTTTCTGCAAACACAATTTTCGAGTCATTGTGATTTATGACTTCCCATTTCCTTCAAATTGATTCCATTATTCACATCGAATATATATACGTACAATTTATACTGATCTACATATTACTTATGCGTATTTGTCACATATATATCTTATTTCTTTTTTTCGCGTTGTTCCTGGAACGTTAAATACAAGTATTATGTTTATGTTAAATTTGAGAAAGCCTTGTGGTACCATAATAATAAACACATATATATATATATATATATATATATATATATATATATATATATATATATATATATATATATATATATATGTATATATATATATATATATATATATATATATATATATATATATATATATATATATATATATATATATATATATATATATATATATATATATATATATATATATATATATATATATATATATATATAGAAGAGAAAAACACAAAGTTTAAAAACGTAGCAGGATTTGAACCCGCGACTCTTGGGAACGGTCCAAGTGCTCTGATCCACTAATCCATACGTTCTCATCAAGCTACGTCGAAATTCTTACAAACTTGTTACAGCTTATTTATGTTTTTTACATGTCTAGTTATTTTTTTATTATTATAATTTTTAATATCTAAATGTGTGTTTGTAATCAAATACAAGCTAGTTTCTAAACTTTACAGAATAATATTCCAATATAAAAAAGGAGGATAATTTACGATATTTTTACTTAAATCCCATCATTATTATTGAAAAAATCCGATGTGACTGCGTCGTGAATTCCAATCAATTTTAATTTGATTGTCGAAAGCTCTGAACCGAACTTGTTTTTTTGCAGATTTAAAATTCCTTTGAAATAAAGTAGCACTTGATTATACCCTGCTTTTGTATTCACTTTCCGTAATAGGTTTCCACTTTATTTGAATTTTACTCGTTAAATTTGAATTTGATTTATGTAGGTAGCAGCGTTGTCATTAAATATAATATGTTTTAGTGTGAATCGTTTTTATACTTAATTAGTATATGTTATATGGACCTCGAGGCCTGACGTGACGCAATGGCACAAGCATGTGACTGTAAACAATAGGTTGTGGGTTCAATCTCCACTCGAGGAAATGAAATATTTTATATTTTCGAATTCTATACTTAATGTTTTCATTTCTTCGCTCTGGTAATAAAGCAAAGCGCGGCGCTGAGTTCAGCCACTCAACACGCAATGTCTCAAATTGGGCGAAAAATGAGCAACGGAAAAGGAACAGAGTGTCTTAACAATAGGTACCAAGTTCCCTCTGCCCACCGTGCCATGTACATGGCACAGTAGGCAGAGGGAACATTTGGGTTCATCACATTTCTTTTATTTTATATAGTTATTATTTATACGTATATACACTGAGAAAACTAAAGTTAAGTATTTAGCTCTCACTTAATGAAGTGAGAGCTTAATATTTAATAGTTTAAAATACTATTTACTATTGTTCTTCTCTTAAAGAAAGTAGTCAGAAGTTTGTCACATAGCAATGCCTCTTCCGTATGCTCATTTGATCTTAGCTTAGGCATGGTGCTAGATGGTTTAGGTAAGTTCCCTACAGTAAGAGATTGTAACATTGCATAGTAAATTAACATTAATGCTATGAAAGAGCTGGTAAAACTACGCAAACGAAATATACAAAGTTTTGAATCACTTACTAAAAATTATGTCTGTAAGTGTCAAGTCGCCGAGCGGTCCAAAGCAGATGTCGGAAATATATTTTCAATATCACTCTGATAAAGCGCAGAACAGCTTTATAGAGAATTAAAAGTCACAACCCATATCTTCAGTATAATTGTAGATTTTTGACCAATACATTTTTTTATTCTATTACATTAGTATTTATATGTACTTATTCTTTGAACAAACTTAAAAAAAAAACAAAAAGTCGTTTGAAAGCGTTTTGTATTTTCTTTAGAAATTACAATGGGAAATATTTTTTGTATGAAAGGGAAATGTTTTAACGTAACAATTGTCTGACTGATACAGCTCATTTAAAATGTAAGAAAGGCCCATTCTTGTAAAAGAGAATAAAAATTCCGCTTCCCGTTGAGGATTTTGCTTAGATCTAATGAGGTGTCAGGATCATTGTTATATTTTTATTCAAAATGGAAGATAATATAAATAACACTAATATACTCCTTAAATATACATTGTACGGAATCATTTTATAAAAACTTTGTATAGTTATGAAAGTAGTAAAATATATTAAAATCAAAGAAATACACCTTGTCATATATTTATTTCTCCCCATTTGATCTTAGCTTAGGCATGGTGTAGCTTAGGCATGGTTTAGCTTAGGAATTTTACGTAACCTCCAGAGAACTTCCAAGGTAGATCTTGATTTTTTTTTCATACGTTACCTCAATATGCTCAACTTTTAGCAAATCTTACTGTAACAAGAATTTTATTAAATCTTCATAGCGGAAATCATTAGCATATCATATTATTAATTAAGACTGTAAGTGATACTAAGCTATTAATTAGCGGAAAATCATTCAAAACGCAACATATTTCTGTAATACCATAAATAACTGAAAATACTAAAATATTTCAAAGGTCCCTTACCTATATTAAAACAGATGGACTTTTTAGCATATTGGATCTCATGATAAATTGCTCAAGGGAGCGCTTTGACCGATTTTTCCCGAACTTTCCAAATATTTTAATGAAAGTAATGTATTTGCTGGAATTCCTTCCTCATTCCTAAAAAATACTCTGATGAAATTCTTTTGTAAAGCAAATATACCTTGCCCTTTAAAAAGGTGAACAAAATAAAGAAACAATAAATAAAAATTGATCTTCATGAATAGCGAAAGATACACAATACTGTGATGAAAGCTTTTGTAATTACTAATAGGAATTTAATCAAACCTTGCTTGTTCAATTTTTCTTGCTTGATTGGAATTTTTACCTTTGAGTATTTGACAGCATATATGATGCATATAGTCAAATGCTGCCACATTGGTTTTGGATTCCGTAAGCAATAACAATACTGTATAAAATTAAAAAGAACTTAAGAACAAAATTTCTTTTATTATTTTCTATTTTTTGGTTAAGACATTTACCTTTCACTACTTACCGTAGAATTTAAAACATTGTATGATGAGAGCTGCAAATCAACAACAAGTTTGTCCTTATTACCAGCCAAATATTAAAAATATTTTTTCCCGTTTTTTTTTTTTTTTTTTTTTTCGGGGGTAGACGTGAATAAGTTAACAGCTGGTTTTAAGAGCTCTTTATTTAATTTTATATTTTGTTTTTTATTTATAAGTATTATAAACTTTTATATGTGTTAGTGAAACTAAGTACCTATCGCTAGTGTTATCCTTTACTGAGTTCTGATAATTAATAATAACAATAGCACTTTTTAACTATGGATGCTATTAAGGAGTCCATCACTGCTATGGCTGACATGTTTAACACCAGGATGAACGAATTTCAAAAAGATTTGAACAAAACATCATCACCAACCACCGTGACAACAATTGCTGCAGACTTTATTTCCTTTAAAAACTTTGTCCATGCAGCGCTTAGTTCCTTATAAAAGCAAGTTCAACTGCTGAATCTAGAAGTGGACCGTATGGAGATGTCTAGAAGGCGTAAAATACTACTTTTGCATGGTGTAAGTGAGAGCAAGTCAGAAGATGTTGAAGCACTGGTTACAAGTGTTGTGGCGGATGACCTTGACCTTGCAAATTTTTCTACTACATGCATCAGGTCAGCGTATCGTCTTGGTCGCTTGCACGGAGAGAAACCTCGGCCGATAGTTGTAAAATTCTCAACGCCGCAGGTGCGTCACAATGTCTGGATTGCAAAATCAAAACTCAAGGGTTCGGGTATAACAATATCTGAATTTCTGACGAAAAATCGTCATGGTGTGTTCATGTTAGCTAGACAACGATTTGGTGTTGGAAAATGTTGGTCACGGGATGGCATCATAAACATTATTGCTCCAAACGGCCTGCTTTACCGAGTTGAGTGTATGGCGGATCTCCAGGGGGTGCCTGTCGCACCAACTAAGACACCGCCAACGACACAAGCGACTGTGGAAGCCACTATAAGCTCCGACAAACATAAAACAGTTGTCCAAAGGTGTAAGCGAGTGACAAAGAAATAACTTGTGTATATAGCCTCTTTTTGTATTTTTGTATTCTTTTATAACCACTTTATTGTATTGTTTTAGTTTGTTTTCTTTTTTTTCTTTTTTTTTTCTTCTTTTACTTTATGTAGGCACTTAACAATATTTATTTTAAGTAATTTATTTTAGGTTCTTTTTATATTTATCATTTTAATAAGTAGATTATGCTTACAGTACTTTTTAAGTTTTCTTAGGTTATTTTTATATATACACAACATGATTTGTCAAAAATAATACTATTTTATTGGTTGTTAATATCTAGATTATTTAATATTTAACGCACTAGACGGTTAACTATTGCCTCTTGACTATAGATATTAACGGTAGACGTGTTGAGCTAATGTAATATTAAAAAAAAAAAAAGAAAGAAAGAAAAAACAAAATAAATCTTTTTTATTAATATATGTTAATATTTAATTACGTTTATCTTACTGTTAACTATGTGATTTCTCTGTTTGGTTTTTATTTTTTGTCTCTTTGAAATTGGCAAATTTATCGTTATCATATGTTTTTTTTTTTCTATGTTTTTCTTTCTACTATTTTGTTACTTGCCTTTGTTTATTTATTTCTTTTTTAACTTTTTTCTTTATTTCTATTACTATCTTATGTTTGTGATGTTGTAGTAGTGTCTTTGATTCTCGTTATATAAAATCTTTTTTTTTTTTTTATCTTATGCACATGTTAATTATTAATTCTCTCCTTGCAACTGGCGGGTACTAGCCATTCAGTTATAACGTAACTGAATATATATACATTTTTAGTATTTTGATTAATCTTATTTATTTATATTATTATTATATATATTATTATTATATATATATTATTATTATATAATATATCATTATATCATTATTTTTATTTTATATTGTGTATTTATATACTTAGTATTTTTAGATAAATATACTTTTTATCAAGATATATACAGTATTTACTCAATATGGCTAATAGTAATAATGATATCGACGATTCTTTTAAGTCTTTTTCTTCGTCACCTACTGGATCGAGCAGTACGGACAGCTTCCTCAGTATTCCCACATTAAGTGACACTATTGATACTAATTTCTCAGAAGTTCTGAAAAACTTTAATGTTATTCATATTAATGCAGAAAGTATTCCTGCTCATTACTCTGATCTCCTTACTTCTTTTGACAATAAAAATATTCATGCAATATTAATATCAGAATCGTGGTTAAAGCCATGCCTACAATCGGTTTCCTATTCGCTCCCTGGGTTTCATTTGATTCGTAATGATCGTATTGGCCGCTCTGGAGGCGGAGTTGCTATATACTTACGCTCCCATATTGCTTTTGATATAGTTGATCAGTCGCAGCATCAACAAGGTTGTGGCCCGGGACATCTTTTTATTGAGGTAGTTCTTTCACATACGAGGGTCTTGCTTGGCGTTTATTATAGTCCAAACCTTACGATCGATTACTTTTCATCACTTGAAACCCTATTGGAACGACTAAAGCCATTATATAAACAAACAATTTTAATGGGCGATTTTAACACCTGCCTTTTAAAAGATGATCATCGCGCCTCACGCTTAAAGTCTTTGCTTACTGGTGCTAATTTGCATATCCTTCCTTCTGCTGCTACACATAATTTTCCAAACTGCTTACCTTCACTTCTAGACTTAGTTCTCGTTTCTTCAGTTAATCATGTAGACAAACACGGTCAATATCCTGCCCTGGCGTTCTCTTATCATGATCTTATATACTTATCATATAAGATTAAACCCCCAAAGGCCAAATCAAGAATTCTTCTGCGACGCAATTATCGTGATATAGACTGGAATCAATTACGAAACGAAGCAGCTGAAAGTAACTGGCATGATATTTCAAATCATAATACAATAGATGAACAAGTTGCTGCTTTTAACTCCTTACTTTTACAAATATACGATCGTCATGCTCCATTGCGTCCTGTCCGGATAAGACATCTTCCTGCACCCTGGCTTACTGAAGATGTAAAAAAATTACAAAAAAAGAAAAACATTGCAAGATTACGGTATAGATCAAACCCCAGTGACAAAAATCTGCTTAATTACATCAAAGCCAGGAATCACTGCAATAGGGTGTGTAGAGACCTACAACGACGCCATATTCATAAATCTGTACTCGAAGAAGATGACCCTTCTAGAGTATGGAAATTTCTCGAATCCATTGGAGTAGGTAAAGCACGTCGTAGCGTCAATTCTCAAAATATAGATATAAACAAGCTTAATAAGCACTTTTCTTCTTCGAGTAACATTAATAATACTCTCAAGCAAAAAACTCTTAATCAAATCGCTGCTTTTACCTCTCCTAACGCACCTAATTTTTTCTTTAGTCAGTTTACGCAAAGTGATGTTAAGAAGAATGTGGTGGCTATCAACTCTGACGCTGTTGGGGCTGATTGTGTGAGTCGTAAAATGATCATTCCCTTGGGTGACATCATCTGTCCTATCCTAACTTCCATGCTTAATTTTTCCATTGATTCCTGTGAATTTCCTTCAGCATGGAAGGAAGCTCAAATTATTCCTTTGCCCAAAAAGAATAATCCCATTTGCGATAACGACTACCGCCCAATCTCGATTCTTCCTTTTTTGTCTAAAGTACTTGAACGCCTGATACAATCTCAACTCACACATTTCCTTTCTAAAAATAACCTTCTTAATCCTTTGCAATCCGGTTTCCGTTCTGGTCATAGCACGACTACAGCACTTGTAAAAATAACTGATGACATTCGTATGAGCATGGATACACAACAGGTCACAGTATTAGTGTTGCTAGACTTTAGCAACGCTTTTGGCACTGTAGACTTTGATTTTATGCTCGCCACTTTAGCTTCTCTTAACATATCTCCTAACGTTATTGACTGGTTTCATAATTACCTGCATGGACGCCGTCAGCGTATTCGAATTAATGATTCGTATTCAGACTGGTCTACAGTGAGCGCTGGCGTTCCGCAGGGTGGCGTGTTGTCTCCTCTTTTATTTTCACTTTTTATTAATAACATTTCCCAATATATCTCTTCTCTTTACCACCTCTATGCAGATGATCTACAAATTTATCGCCACTCTAAACCTACCTGCAGTTATAAATCGTGTAAATAATGACTTGGCAACTATATCCATGTGGAGTAAGTCGTTTGGACTACAGATAAACCCATATAAGTCTCAAGCAATAATTGTGGGCAGTCAAAACCTGGTGTCAAGAATTAACAAGTCCTTTTTACCACCTATACTTTTGAGCGAAGAAATAATTTCATACAGTAAGACTGTAAAAAACCTTGGCATTATTATTGATGAAAATATGTCATGGGATCCACAGATTAGTGAGGTAAGTAGAAAGATGTTTGCTTCGATTGGATATCTTCTAAGGATACGTAATTTTCTACCTATACCAACGAAAATTGCGTTAGCATAATCTCTACTTATACCAATTCTTGATTACGCTGATTCATGTTATCTTGACTTAAGAGAAGAGCAATTGAACAAACTTGAGCGGTTACAAAATCTTGCAATTCGGTTTATCTTTGGATTAAAAAAGTACGACCACGTTTCCGTGTTTCGAACAAAGCTCAAGTGGCTCCCAATTCGACTTCGCAGGAATACTGTCGTTCTCCATCTTTTTTACTGTATACTGTTCGATCCATTGACACCACGTTATTTAAAAGATCATTTTGAGTGTTTAGGGCAATCAAATTCTAGAAACTTGCGCTCGAATCAAAATTTAACTCTTAAAATCCCATTACATTCCACTTCCTTCTTAAGCAACTCCTTTACAATCACAGCTTCCCGACTCTGGAATGATTTACCTCTGAGCATCAGACAGGCAAAATCATTATATATTTTCAAGCGACTCCTAAAACAACATTTTCACCCCACCTGAGCGCCGTGTAGTATTATTTCATCCTTTTTTTTTCCCCTTCTTCTTTTTTTTTTTTTCCACCATTAATTTTCACATAAAATGGCCATATATGTATGTATGTAGTTATGTATGTATGTAGTCATGTATGTATATATTTTATGTATGTATGTATGTATGTATGCTCATATGTATTTATTAATATTATACTGTTTATACATTCTTATCTTATATTTTATATTATTTTAATATTCATACCCCCTAACCCCCTTTTTCTCTCGCCTTTATTTCATATGCCTTAAGGTTGCCTGGAAGAGATCGCTGTTTTAGCGATAAGGTCGCCTCTTGTACATTTCTTGTTGCTACTGTTATCATTTGTTATATTTATAAGTATATTTTGGGGTGTACAATAAAGAATCTATTATTATTATTATTATTATTATAAATATATATTTTTTTAATTTAGTATAAATTGTGAAAAAGTTTTATGTTGTATCATACAAATCTTTTTCAAAAATTACACTTGTACTGTTATTACTAATTCAGTACTCTATAATATGTAAAAGTTCAAAGTGCTAAACTGGTAAAACATCTTCTTTAACTCCAGTGTTGTCCAGTCATCACTTATAAAAATGACATTTCTACAATTGACTTAACTGGTGAAGACTCGGTAACTTTCCAAAACAGTTCTTAGTAATAGAAATAAATAAATAAATGTATAAGAAAAACATATCGCTTATTAAAATGTAAATATATTTGTATAAATTACACCAAATAAGGCGCCAACAGAAATAATATAAAAATAACTTGAATGAATACACTAAAAATATAAAAAGTAAAAAGTTATTATATGATTCAGAGGTAAGTTCCCAACAGTAAGAGATTGTAACATTGCATAGTAAATTAACATTAATGCTATGGAAGAGCTGGTAAAACTACGCAAACGAAATATACAAAGTTTGGAATCACTTACTAAAAATTGTCTGTCAGTGTCAAGTGCCCTCGCCCAGCCGCCCAAAGCAGATGTCGGAAATATATTTTCAATATCACTCTGATAGAGCGCAGGACAGCTTTATAGAGAATTAAAAATTACAACCCATATCCTCTCAAAATCTAAATATTTATATTTTTTCTTTGCAGCTTCACGCTGTATCCCGCACAAGGCAGTGTAGGCAGAGGTAACCCGGGAACCTAGTGTTAAGACACTCTGTTCCACTTCCGTTCCCCACTTTCCGCCGAATTTGAGGCATTGAGTATTGAGTGGCGGAACTCAACGCCGTGCTTTGCCTTATTACCAGAGCGAAGAAATAAAACATTAAATATTTAAATTAAAAATATTAAATATTTCATTTCCTGGGAATCGAACCCAGAACCTGTCGGTTACAGTCACACGCTTGTGCCGCTGGGCCACGACGGGCGTCTAAATAATTATTATAATATATAGTATTTATCTGAGCACAGTTTTAAGTAATAAAAAAATGTTGTATTTCCTAACATAAAGAAGTTGCCACAAGTAACTGACTATTGATTTTAGTTAAGTGTTTCCAACTGAGCTTTTTTCCGCTGGCACCTCTGAGTCCTGAGGCAGTAACTTTAGTGAACCGGTGGTAAATTGTTTGTCATTAAAAAAAAAAAGCTTGTAACTTCTTATTTTGAATAAACATATTTAAATGTATATTGAATTAAATATTTCATTTCTTCGAGTGAAGATCAAACCCGCAACTTGTACCGTTTACAGTCGTACCCCCGCGCTTGCACTACGACAGACCTGTACATACTATAAAGCGACAAAATAACACGACATATTTATTACTTATTTATCGTAATGTTATAAAGTAAATTTCATAAAAGAAATATAAATATTTATATTAGATTTATTGAAAAATACTCAAGATACAAAAATCTGCCAATAGTTTTGAAACAAAGCCAAGTTTTTGTAACACGTTCAATGTTATTTTAGTTTGGCAACATCTAAAATACAAGTGTGTCTCGCTTGAATATTTTGTAAACTCCATTTTCATAATGCGAGGTAGCTTCAGGACACGTCTCCCTGTTGGATTCATGCTCTAATTTCTCTGTTAGCAACAATTACAACTTTGGCCGAAATTTTTTTAAGTGTTTTCAGTAGATTTATTATATAATAATATTGTTAACTAAACAATATAAAAGTATAATTATTTTATATGTACCTACCTTGGTGTTGAAATTTTCATGGCAAAATATATATATTTTTTATTACAATTGTATGTATATACATTTATCTTAGCAACATTAAATATAATATAACTTTTGACAACGTTATTAAGTAAGAAAAAGTTACGTAGATTTAAAATATTTTCTTCCACGAAATTGCTATAATTCAAATTTAAGTTTTCAATGTTGTCTTTAAAGTGATAATTTTAGTACAAGAAAGTAATATATAAATTACCCGTTACCATTTTTAAATTTGACTGGCAGCCTAAGTTAGCTGGCATGAAAATTTCTACATTGGCATATAGGTAATTTGAAAAATTAAAGAAACGAGAGGTTAAACAAAATAACATTTTGCGTTTTGAAATTCAAGCAAAGCGAGTTGCGGATTGCAAATCGTTTAACAAAAGAAAATTGTCTCTGCTCTTAGAATCAAAAATGATTTTTCTTGATATCAAGAGGTTTACAGTGCACTCGATTGAAGAGACATTTTTTAGTTTGTTTCAAGACCTGTTATACCTTTATTTGTATTCAAGAATGTACTTTAGACCCTTAAGTTTCAAAAGATTTTATAAAAGTGAAATAATGATGATTTTTAACTAACACATATCAAATGAAATCTTTAATATTTTCAATTTACATATTTAATGTTTAATTTCCTCGCTCTGGTAATAAGGCAAAGCACGTAAAAATTACTAGGATTATTATGAAGGCCTAAAAAATAACTAGGATTATTATGAAGGCCTATCGTGGAGCACCGGTACAAGCGTGTGACTGTAACCGACAAGTTCTGGGTATGACCCCAGTCGAGGAAATGAAATATTTAATATTTTCAATTTTAAATATTTAATGTTCCATTCCTTCGTTCTGGTAATAAGGCAAAGCGCGGCGTTGAGTTCTGCAACTGAACACGCAATGCCTCAAATTCGGCGGAAAATGGGGAACGGAAGTGGAACGGAGTGTCTTAACACTAGGTCCCCGGGTTCTCTCTGCCTACCCTGCCTCGTGCGGGATACAGCGTGAAACTAAAAAAACAATTAATTAACATAAAAAATGCCCAATCTTGTAAACCCAATAATTTAATCAATCCTCAATTTAATAATGTCTGTGTTTTTCGCGATTGTTAAACATTTTATATGAAACAACCGGATTAATCGCGTATATTAATTAGTAATCATTTTTGGAAACCCGACATTTCGAATACTTTACAGTAGTCTAGCCGTTACCACGGACTACTGTAAAGTGTTTGAAATTTCAGGCTTTCTAAAATGATAACTAATCAATATACTCGATTAATCCGGTTAAAAATGTTTTATTGAAAATCCTCAATATATCATTTTGTACTCTCAGGTGCTGTAATCTAATTTTAATTATATTGCATATTAATTTTGGCTGCAAACGAAATTATTTAGAATTCGTATACCATTTGGAGTAAGAAATTATTTTTATTTTTTTGTAGACAGAGTCAGAAGTTCAGGATGCATGATGGTATCGTAGATAATGGAGTGTTTGACTTTTAAATTTCACTGGGTAGACCTATATGGAGACTACCAACAAGAAGGATAAGTTATATTCTGATCTATAATTACAACAAATCTGTAACTCACTGTCTGTACATGGAACATATATTAAAAACAATCTTATAGGGGACGTTCATTATTGTAATAGGACAAAAAAATACTGGTTATTTATTTTTTGTCTGTTCATCCGTTTGTCCATTTGTCCATATGTTTGTGTGTTTGTAAACGCTAATTTCAGAAATTTAAGTTTCCAATGTATAGATATAGTCTTAAAAATGATAACGTTATATAAACAAGAAAGTAATTGTGATTACTAAATGAAATAATATATTATAAGCGGGCTAAGCCGTGTTCGTGTCCCTTGTGTCTAATATAAGTTTTATTTTACATACTCCCATCTCAGTTTTGTACATTAGTTAGTTATTGTACAGCTTAGTCAAGTTATGTGACATTATAACTATCGCATCAATAGAATATGCTATTGTTCAATAATCATCTCATAATAACCTATTGTTCCAGCCATTACATCCAAGTCAGTTTGATCTTATTGCGGTATAGTTATAACGTGAGATTACAATAGATTAACTATATAGAGATTTATTTATATAAAGTATATTAATTGGCTTAGAATATTCAAAATTTTAATATCTGGATAACTTTTGATACTTTACTGTTGATGATTTCTCCTAATTAATATTCGGTAGGATAACAGTTCATAAATGTTTCATGTACACTAAACTTTACATGTCTATTCGACCTGTTACCACAGGAAAAGTATTTTAATTAATTTTAAATTTACCAAATATATTTAATTATCGTGCGTGTCTGTCGTGGCGCGTGTGGCTGTAATCGCGAATGTGGTTTCGATCTCCACTCGAGGAAATAAAATATTTTATACTTTCAAATTAAATACCTAATGTTTTTATTTCTTCACTTTGGTAACAAGGCTAAGCGCGGCGTTGAGTTTCATTACTTTGGTAGAAAGTGAGGACTGGAACGGAGTATCTTGACACTCGGTTCCTAAGTTTCCTCTGGCGTCCTGTTACGTGCAGAATACAGGTGAAGCTAAAAATAAAAAGAAAGAAAAATATTTAGGTATAAAGAATCTTCAAAGAATGCAAGGATCTGGTGCAGCGTTATATGAGTATAGTTATATGTTGTTTATACAAACATGTACAGAAGCGAAACCTCTTGGCATATAGAATATACAAGAGAATTTAAGGATCATTAGTAATTAATAGATATTTGAGGCCTGACGTGGCGCAGCGGCACAAGCCTGTGACTGTAACCGACAGGTTGTGGGTTCGATTCCCACTCGAGGAAATGAAATATTTCATATTTTCTATTTAAATATTTAATGTTTTCATTTCTTCGCTATGGTACAAGGCAAAACGCGGCGTTGAGTTCCGCCACTCAACACGCAATGCCTCAAATTCGGCGAAAAGTGGGGAACGAAAGAGGAACGGAGTGTCTTAACACTAGGTTCTCAAGTTTCCTCTGCCTACCCTGCCTTGTGCGGGATACAGCGTGAAGTTGAGTGAGTGAGTAAATAATATTTAAATAATATGTAAAAGAAGAAAAAGCTATGAGCTGAACTACTTTAAAAACATACTTAAGCTACGGTAGGGTACCTATCAGTACGGTGTGGAAATAGTATTGAATACTTACCCTTATCACAAATGAACATTCAAACTTTTACGGTAAGTAATCTTTTTTCTTTTTAATGTTTTTTTTAACATAATATAAACTTATATACGAAATACATTATCGTTTTCTCGTGATTTAAACTGATGTTTTATCGTCTCAGCATAACTTTTCTTTGATTTTTGTTTTTCGTTCAAGTCGTGCACCGTAAAAATATTTATTTTTTTTGGGGTATACAAATCAACATTTCTAGATATATATTATACAAACCACGTTTAAAGAATGGTAGGTACTAACGTGGATGTCACAGTGAGAATGAGGAAGGTCACGTAAATAGCAGGAGGACCCCCCAGAGGGCATGTCTGAAGAGGTTATTGACAGTGGACGAGGCGAAAGAGGTATGCCGAGACTGTAGCGTTCGGCGCTAAGTTCTCTCTGCCTACCCTGCTAGAGATATCGCGTTAAGCTAATTTTATTTATAAATCAACAAAACCAAACAAACTACTTGGCACTTTCTTAGTTTTAAAAAAAAATTCAAAGGTTTTGAAAAGTTACAACATGAGCAAAACAAATAATAATATGTGCTTTTTTAATATTATTTAATAAACATTATATTGAAATATATATATATATATATATATATATATATATATATATATATATATATATATATATATATATATATATATATATATATATATATATATATATATATATATATATATATATATATATATATATATATATATATATTTACTATAATAATACATTAAAATAAACATGATAATTGGATCCGCCTGTCAACGAGTTAGTGGATTATTTCATTCCCTTCATCTGCCAAAACAAAACTTAGTATTATGTACCGTTGCTTAACACGTAATTTCTTGAATTTCGGTAAAAAATATAAAGATCATAATATTTTAATTTATTTCCGTATGTATGCTTAACACGGCCAAAATAATCAGAAAATATTCAAATAGAAAGGAACATTTTTCAATGCATTAGGCCATTGCAAAGTTATTTCTTTCTATTTGTGAAGTAAGTGTAGAACGGAACGGAGTGTCTAAATATTAGGTTCCCAAGTTCCCTCTGCCTACCCTGCCATGCGCGGAATACAGCGTGAAGTTAAGTGAGAAAGACACAAGACACAAATTATAATTATAGTGTCCATGTTTTAGGCACTTTCGGAACAATTATATAACGCTGTCAAAACTATAATGATGTATGAATGCTTAAATACTTCAAAGGTGATAGCGCAAGTTTGCTATTAGTTTCAGGAGTAACAATTACAAGCCTTGTAGTATATTTTATGGAAAATTAATTACTAATATGATCAAGTATTTCAAAATTGATAGATTAATCTATCATGAAACGATGTAATAATATTAATCAACCTAGCTAATATGTTGACATGAGGTTTACGAAATTAATTACAATATATGCTTTAGGTAACATAAGATTTTAATCAAATTCTCCCAGTTGTTCTAAAGATGTGTACTTGTGTGATTTGAGAAGCTAAAGATATCAAATCATCAGCTAAAGATACCAATTAACACTACATGACATGTTAAAATAAATTACAATTTAAGCAAAGATATATATAAATTATAATTTATGTTTTTGAGGCCTGTCGTGGCACAGTGTCACAAGAGTGTGACTGTAACCGACAGGTTCTGGGTTCGATCCCCAGTCGAAGAAATGAAAGAATTAATATTTTCAATTGAATATTTAATGTTTCATTTTCTTCGCTCTGGTAATAAGGCAAAGCGCGGCGTTGAGTCCGCCACTCAACACGCAATGCCTCAAATTCAGTGGAAAGTGGGGAATGGAAGTGGAATAGAGTGTCTTGACACTGTTCCAGGGTTCCCTCTGCCTACCCTGCCTCGTGCGGGATACAGCGGGAAGCTGAGAGAGAGATAATTTATGTACAGACTTGCATTATTGTTTTTTTTTTCTTCCGTCTTTAATATAAATAAGATTAGCAGGAAGCTGCGTTTGTGTCGCTAGTAGATAATATATAATTTATAATCTAGTATATATTAAGCTAGACTTAATAATCTTAAAGAAAGAGTCTATAAAAAATAGTACTTGGTTTGGTTCAATTTGAACATCTTCATCGTCATTCTTCATGTGTCATATATTTTTAGTGTAGAGTAGTTTGTTTTGTTTTATGTGAAGTAGTTAGAAACTGCTCTGAAAGTTTTAACTGTCTTTGTAATCATGTCTCTCGACAGAATGAGTATAACACGAATTCAAATAAAAATAAAATTAATAAAAAATAACTTCTTCAAATTATTTGTTTTAGCTTGAAATGTAAATACATATTTTTTTTCAGCTTCACGCTGTATCCCGCACTAGGCAGACGGAAGTGGAACCTAGTGTTATGACACTCCGTTCCACTTCCTTTCCCCACTTTCCGCCGAATTTGAGGCATTGTGTGTTGAGGGGCGGAACTCAACGCCGCGCTTTGCCTTATTACCAGAGCGAAGAAATGAAACATTAAATATTTTAAATTGAAAATATTTAATATTTCATTTCCTCGACTGGGGATCGAACCCAGAACCTGTCGGTTACAGTCACACTCTTGTGCCGCTGCGCCACGACAGGCCTCAAATACATATGTAAAGAAACAAAAGGTTTATGGTAATTAATATCGCCATACATATAATTGTAACTGTAGTAAGTAAACAACTAGAAATGAGCTGATCATTTTTAAGCAGTTTAAACTAAACTAAATGAAAACAGTAAATCAAAATCGACAGAGACATTTGATTCAAATGCCTATACTTCCTTTATACATTAACCGACGGATATATAAGGAAAATTATAAAATATTATATCTTTGGAAACTTTTCTATACTAGTATAGGCCTGACTTGAGTATTAGGAAAGATTTGTAAGCTGGGACAGATTTAAAGATAAAAAATCGAATGAATAATATCACTTTGCTAATAGAATAATGTAACCCATTAGGCCTTGCATAAAAATATATATAAATATATAAAAAGAATATGTTGTAAAGGGCATTTATTATACCCATAATCCGTTAATTATTGCTCAATTGATTGTCTTAATAGATATTGCTAGCCGCACAACACTAAGGAAGTAATAATACTCAATTGTTGGCGAGAACTTTGCCAAAATAAGGCTCTCGGGTCAACTTTATGACGGCCGCTTTAATGGCTTTTTCTTCCGTGCAATTGTTGGAAAAGAAGTTATTACTGTTGTGGCCGACATGGCGCAGTGGGTCTGGCTATAAACGCTTATAGTTCACGTTATGTACGGAGTTGATTCCCATTCGGGGTAGCTAATTATTTTTGTTTTTTGCAAAACTAAGCGTGCCTTAGAGGTCCGCCGCTAAACAAAAATTGTTCAAAATCCCGGCGAAAATGAATTTTATACCAGAAATATAAAAATACTTATAACATGGACTATATGACTTATTTGTTTTTTTTTATATTGCGTACAATGTCATAAATATGAATTTTACGACAGCAATTCTGACGTTAATGTCAAGTAATATTGTATTTTTTTATTTAATTTTATTTTTTCTTACAATTATACGATTTTTATTGTATCTAAAATTCAAATTCAAATTCAAAATATTCTTTATTCAAATAGACTTTAGCAAGCACTTTTGAATCGTCACAAACATAAAATTACCACTGGCTCGGAATGCGGTTCTGCTAAGAAGACCCTGCAAGAAATTCAACAGTTGCTCTTTTCAATATTGAATAGTTACAGTTTCATTGCTTTATACAAAAGTGACTATCCTGCATGAAATTCAAATGACCTTAATTAAATACTTTTTTATCATTCAAATATTCTTGGACAGTGTAGTACGCCTCCTTAATTAACATTACTTTAACATTTACTTTAAACTTCTCTAGTGGCAAATTCAAAATACACTGCGGAGACTATTATAGATACGTATACTCAGACACATAAATGATTTATTTACTTTTTGGAGGCGATAACTAAGGCGTCACAAGTTTGTTCTTATTTCTCGTCCCAATCGTGTGTCTGTCACTGTTTTTACTAAAGCACTGAATATGTTGCAGGACAAACAAAATATTGTAATATATATATTGAGAAGTAATCGTAAGAATACCTGTATATTTAAAAACTTTAAGTTTATAAATAGACTTACGGCTGATTTTTATGGCACTTTTTATATTATAATTATAGTGTATTTAAACTTGTTCGAAAGATTTTCAACTGTATGACACGTATAGCCGTAACAGACGACCGAATCGAACCCCGATTTTGGTTCGCCACTAAACCATATTCGATCGTGTGGAGCATGGTTCGCCTTGAAACATGGTTCGATGTCGAACCAAGGTCCAGGTTCGGTTCGGTCGTCTGTAACGGCTATAAGACACAACGTGTTCCCACAGCGGCAGATGATACACTAATTATGATGTCACTATAAATTTTGTAATTAGAGACACTAGAGTTCATACAGAAATACCATCAGGTATTTCTGTATGAACTCAATTGACTCAGTAATCAGTATACACTGAATATGTAGTATATTCATATACATCGAGTATTTCTGTATAATGTCGTAATATATTCGAGTCTTTTTTGACAGTTTTACAGGTGACAATTATAAAATAATGTGATATATAAAACTTGCAAATAACATTATTTAGAAAGTAGATATTTTTTTAAAAATATTGAAATATAAGCAGTGTACATTTAGGACTCGTTATCAATTTTAATTAAAAATATTCAATTGAAATGAGACAATGGAACCGAGATATTGATTCTAGTACTGTTAACTTGATTTTTATCAGCGGACCGTCGTCTCGGGAAACGTTTTATATAAGAAAACCTCTCATAAAATGAAATTGGTAACAAGCAAAAACACGATACGAAATTACGCAATTTAAAAATTAAAAAAATAGCCGTCATGGGACGCCTGGCAAATGTGAAACATCGTGTATGTACAAGTAATATGCATATTTTATTCTTTTCATTACAGGAATTAAATATAGCCTAATGAGAAAATAAAATATATATATGTATACCTCAGTATAGCGTGCACCAACCTGCTTCATAGATGTGCACCCCCCTCCCCTTGCTGTTTCGCCGTGCGACCGATATATGTCGCACGGCGACCATCATTCATTTTAATACCAATTACTATTTTAAATTCGTAATATCTTTTGAATGGATTGTCCGATTAGAATAAAATAAAAAGTAACTTATAGCTATTGAAACAATCTTGCTCAATAAATAGTTTATTTGGATAAGGATTCATATTTGACGATAATATGATCAATAAACTTAGGCTAATAATTTTAATTACTTTTATTCTATGGAAAATTGGTTATAATGGCTAAAATATAAATGTTTGGTTTATACTATCGCGGACTTTTTTGTAGGCATTATTGAGTTCTACAACTTTTCTATACAAATCAACCATACATCTCTAACCATTTAGGCAGCGTTCGCGAGAACCGCTAACATACGGCAGTTTTTTCGTCGACTTATTCCACAATTTTCACTACCACGAAAAACCCTATCTATTTTCCGGGATAAAATATAGCCTATACGGATTCGGAAGAGTCCCTCTAAGTAATCGTAAAAGAAATTTTGAAATCGGTTCAGTAGTTTTTGAGCCTATTCAATACAAACATACAAAAATACAAAAATACAAAGTTTCCTCTTTATAATATTAGTATAGATAGCGTGGAGACCCGTCGCCACGGCAAGCGTCGCCACGCCAACAATTCAGTTTACAAGTGAGCCTATAGATGTTTCACATCAAAATTGGTTAAATAAATTTCATTCTCAAGTCAGTTGGCTATGACGGTATTTAGGTGGTATGGTATGGTAAATAGTAGTTTTATTTACAAAATATTTTACAAATACATATAACAAAGAACTAACGATATTTAGTGGTAAGAGCACTTGAACGATTTCCTAAAGGCATATTCATTTTTCGGTACGTTTTAATTTTTATATATTTTTCGTATAAGTATTTTTCCTTATACATTTTATAAAAAGGTATCAAAATTTGACCGTAGTGGGATTTGAATTTGAGCCGCTTGGAATCTGTCCAACTGTTCAATATAATTCACATCAAGCAACGTATTTATAAAATATTTTTTTATTAATCTAAAAAATACTTTGTTCTTGTAACATAAAAAATTTAAAGGCTGACCATCCATATGTTGTGAAAATCAAGAAAATTATTTGACAATTTTTGATATTTTTTTTAATCTAAGGCTTAAATAAAACAAATATTTAATAATGTCTGAGGCCTACAGTGTTACAACTATAAGAATATGACAGTGAGTACGATTTCTACGCTCTGCCTCAATCCTTATCAAATATAGCGGAAACAAAGGGGTAACGGAAGTGCAATGGGGACGGAGTGTCTTAACACTAGGTTCTCAAGTTCTCATATATACCTACAAAAGTAAATTTAGGACACTACATAACATCTTAGAAATCCTTATCGAATGGTTTCTTTATCTAAATTGATTCTAAGTTAAACTAACAAACTAGTCAGCAAAACATTTCTCTTTCTAGTATTAGTATTCATCCCGCGCCTCGTCGAAAGTACAACATCCGATGAACTTGACAAGTAATCAGAATAAAATGGGTCAAGTTTGTGTACAATAGTCAATACGAATAAATAAAAGAATTGAAGTGGTTCACTTTTAGCTATATCAATTTGATGAGATGTACTCATTCAAAACAGGGTGTGCGCTTCTTCCGCATTTTTAAGACGTTGTGTGTAGTGCGGTTGAACTCATTACCGACGATAGTTAACGATGAAATTAACACACCACGTTCATAAATTGTTCGTGCTTCTTTATCCTCAAGTATTTTTTTTGTTAGTGTAAATACTCAGCTTCGCGCTGTATCTCGCACATAGGAGGGAAGGCAGAGGGAACTTGGGAAGCGCGTTGAGCGGCGGAATTCAACGTCGCGCTCTACCTTGTTACCAGAGCGAAGTAATGAAAACACTAAATATTTAAATAGAAAATATTAAATATTCCATTTCCTCGAGTGGGGATCGAACCCACACCCTGCTGTTTACAGTCAAACACTTGTGCCGCAGCGCCACGATGGCATGATGGCGCACGTGGCATATGCCACGACAGGCCTAAAAAAATGAATATTATGAAAATTGTAAAAAATATCTTAATATATTATGTATCCAACATAAAATGTATTTCTATGAGTACAATTTAAATTAATTTTTTTTTATTTTAAATATTTGTATGCCATGATTCCTATTTCTAGTAAAGTCATACGCACATTTAAATTACTACACTTTTTTTACTTTAGCTTTGTTTATTTGAAATTTGCTAAAGTAATCATTGCTATTTATACAACAGAATACGTAAGTACATGAATATATATATATATATATATATATATATATATATATATATATATATATATATATATATATATATATATATATATATATATATATATATATATATATATATATATATATATATATATATATATATATATATATATATAGTGTCATTAAATTAAATAAATTAATTTCTTGCCCTTTTACAACGTATTTTCTGACATGCAGTGAATAAATGCATAAAGACACCTCCATCCCCTTCTCCATTAACAAAAGTTATTTAGCAAAATACGTAATCTTATTAAATTTACTATAATTTTGTTTTAATTAAATATAACTGTTTCTTACGTCTTGATTTTGCCTTAATGAATCTATCTGCATACTTGTAGATTGTACCCAAATCTGTTTAGACCCATGTCGGCCTAAATCCTAAATGAATTAGACCATTACAACCGCAATCATTGCGTTATTCAGGTTAACAACGTAAATTAAACGTGTCTAGAACATGTTACAGATATGTAATAGGTACTACTATGTTATATTACAGTATATTTGCTTTCAGCATGTAGAGATTTGAATTTTTTTTTTCAGGATATCTACATATGCCGTCGTGAGATCTTCAAGAAAAAGGATAAGAGTATTTCACGTGTGTCTTTTGATGATGGTGGAGATGCATTGAATTTATAAATTTTGTATATAGAAAATCAGATGGTACTTATACACCTATAAGGAAGGTCTTTTTATTTATTTTGTGAATGTAAGTAAAATCTCCATTCGAGGAAATGAAATATTTTATTTTCAATTTAAATATTCAATGTTTTCATTTTTTCGCTCTGGTACAAGGCAAAACGCGGCGTTGAGTTCTGCGACTCAACACGCAATGCCTCAAATTCGGCGAAAAGTGGGAAATGGAAGTGGAACGGAGTGTTACAAAAACATTAGGTTCCCAAGTTCCCTCTACTACCCTGCCATGTGCGGGATACAGCGTGAAGCTGAGTGGGAGTAAATTAAATCTGCTCTATTGTGTATTACTAATACGTCAGTTTGAATTGGTAGCTTCTACATGTTTTTGTTTGGTTATTTATATAGCTTTTTCCACCAAAAAATTGACATAATTAGAGGTGACCAGACCGGTAACTTGTCCCAATCTGAACCAGACCGTTAACTTGTCCCAATCTGAGATGATACGTTGTGTCCTCTCCTTGTTGGCGCAAAGGAAACATTTCCAACTTTCGACTTTAGTAAGTTAATGTAGCCACGTCACAACCGCACCGTCAGGTCTTGGAGGGTAAGGATTGTGGGTCAACGGGAAGTTAATTTATATATAAGTCAACAAACAAAGTTTGCGCTTAGTGACATAGCCAAATATACATTTAAAATGAGCCAAAATACTTTTATGAACAACATTATATCAGATTCTTAAATTACAATAATAATGACTAAGGTTTTTAGATATTGTTCCTAATGTTGAAACGTAAATGTAAAATAATTATAAAAAGCCTATAGATAAATAAAATATGTTTTTAGTGTTCCGTACTGTAAAGGAGAAAATTTTACTCTTATTTATTTATTTATTTATTTATAAGACATGAAATAATACAATGTAACTTGATATTTTATATATCAAGTATAAGTATATAAGATTTGTGAATCAATTCTGATACATGTATCACTAACAGCATTAATATAACATGAATAGATCCAGAGATTACAGAAAAAGAAAATTACATATAATAAAGAAAATGACAATCAAAATGAAAGAAATAATACAATCAAATCAAATATACAATTACAATTAAGTGATGTTAAAGAACATTTACAATACAAAAGTTACAACAACAGTCCTATAATAATTTTAAATTAATACAATCATGTATATACTTATATAATTGTATAATACAATCATTTTTAATAGCAATCAAAAAATAAATAAAAAGTATATTTAATTCACATATCAGTTATTGCGACTGAAGTTGTGGTGACATTTTTTTTGAAGACATCGATTTTATCGTGAAAGATATCGAAGTGAGGGTCCACCAGATTATTGTACGTATTTAATAATTGGTTAACGTGTAAACATTTACCTAGATTACTTTTAGAATTACTTAGCAGAAATATGTTTTTAAGGGGATGTTTGGAAACGCGGTGAGGTACAGCTGTCTTGATTTGTAATAGTAATTCGAGGGAATCTAGTTACCACGAATAATTTTATACAATGTTTCTAAGTTTGCTGCGTTCCTTCGATTTTCTAGAGACTGAATATTAAAATGGTATAATCGCTGGTTATAGTCAGCTCTAAATGGACAAGGTTTCTCTTTGAAAGCAAGGTAACTTGTTAATGAGCGTTGTACTTTTTTTATTCTGGTTGTGTGGATCTTATAGGACGGATTCCATATACGAATCACGTATTCTAAAATACTACTGAACATCATATTGAAGGTTGCTACAATAGAGTTGGTTCGTTATTACGTCAGTATCACGTTTAATCCTACCTAGCAGTGCCCATGATTTGGAAGCTAATATGATAATTATAATGATTCGTGAATGTAAGCTTACTGTCAATGAACACCCCAAGGTCTCTAATGACTGTAACTTCTTAGAGCTCTTGATTGTGTACAAAATATTTTGATCCAATTATCTTCTTTTTTCGAGTAAACTTTATAAACTTAATGACCACTTAGATACATTAATAGCCATTTTATTTATAACACTGTTGAATGGAATCCAAATTTTGTTGAAGTAGAAAAGTATCATCTATTTTACAGTTAATAGACAAGGACAAAATGGGATCCAAGTGGGATCCTTGATGCACTCCAGATGTAGAAATATACGGATCTAAAGCGTGACGTGATGTTCACTATACCCTTTGGACTCTGTTGGCTAGATATGAGTGGAACAACGATAAAAGAAGGTCACAGATCCCAAACGTTTTAGAATTAGGATATCATGGTCTACTTTGTCAAAAGCAGTTGTTGGTGTCTCAAGACCAGGTGGTGATATCAATACGAAATTATCAAATATTGAAGTCTAAATGTATTATTTCTAAAATTATAATTGTAAAATGAGGCAAAGAGTGAAAATTTGCAGTACAAATAAATGTAGAAATCGGAAAAATGAATAATTATGTTTGTATCACACATAATAACGCATAAATATTAGTGCATACGCTCGCAAACTAAAATTTGTCAAAAATTTTTAGTATCAGTCTTCTACACTATCTATGTACAATCCTTTATTAATTATTATTCATGATAAAGACTAAAAGCTGAAGTATATACAGCTAATATCATATAATGCACACAAGTCACAAAATACTTCATAATTTTTATTTTTATTCCGCTTCGAGCTTTATCACATAAGCATCCAGCGTCACTACACTTTTCCACTGTTTATGGAATACCTAAAAACTATTGGCAATGATTATGATATACCTTTTTATTTTATTTTGTTTAAGTTTCTATAAAGTGCCCATTGCGCTGCGTAGAATGTACATATAAGTAAGCAATAGGGAAAAGGGCATTCGGGCTGGCTGGCAACAATTGTTTATTAGTTCATGCAGATTTGTATTAAAAATTACAGATTTGTATTTAAATTCAAACCTAACCTAACCTGTATTTGAAAAACGGCAAAATTTGTAGCTTGAATATAGAAATATAGACCAAGATCTATTTATTTAATGCCAAGCCGTGGAACAGCAGGTATTTTATACAAGGAATAGCTATTGCTAGGAAATATTACTAATTACCTACGTAAATTATGTAATGGACAGTTCATATTCATATTATTATTGCCGTATGCGTATTGCAGACCCCGCTATGTTTAAAATAATGAGAATATAAAGATTGCCGCTAACATATATATATCCATAGAAATTCACAACTTACGTAACTTCATATAAAAGAAACATGATCTAGATCACTCGAGTGGCAAGACTTAGCAAGATCTTTTCCAGTACAAATTTTGTACCTTAATACACAACTTTATCTCGGATACGGCGTTGTTCATTAAAAGTTACTTTCTTCTGAAGTAATGAACTTCTAATTAATGTTAATTTATTCGTAAATTCGTTATCCTTTCGTTATATTTTCGATATAACAGACTATAAAAAATAAGTAAAGAAACATTTCTTACGCCTAATTAACTAAAACATGTAAAAAAATATTTTCTTGTAACATTTCTCTGATATTTCTACAAAATAATGAGAAATAAAAACAACAAGTAATTAGATAAAACAAACTAAAAGATTATTCATTTAAATGTTCTTCGCACAACATGAACTCAACGCCGCGTTTTGCCTCGACACCAGAGCGAGGAAATAATAATATATATTGGCCTAGAAATTGTACTATAAGTATTTTTCAATCTTGTATTTATATGTATACCAGCCTTTATGATAAGATATATATCGTATACAGCTACTTGTGGTATAAATAGAGGGAGGGAAACGGAGTTGGTACCAGGTTCTATTTGTTTTTATTACGTCGCATGCTATGACAATATTTAAGCTTCAACTTTGTTGAAGTTAAAATCGTTTAGGACTATCATTGAGTCGTAAAACCTAACCAAACAAAAGAAGCGTTGTATATTTTTATTAGTATATTTTTGTTGTGTTTAATTCTCTATATACATACTTGTTTACTTTGTTATCTTCACGCTGTATAACACATATAACAGGGTATACAGAGCTAGAAATATACAAGTACAACATAGTGTCAAGCGGGTAACGAAAGTACATCTTTAAGCTGCTCCGCCACTCTACTTACATGTCAAAAAACTCTGCGTATCGTCTACCTCTTCCTTTGCCAGTCTGTTTTGTGCTATTTCATCCATAAGACTAGAAGCTAAGACGCTTATGCTATCTGTGGAAAATGCTCAACGCGCCATTATAGATCATGAAATGAAAGCTTTTCAGGTTTCCTACGATTGAGCTCTATAAATTGGTTTAATGCCCTAACAGTTAGACAACTATTTTTACTATGTTTTAAAGTGTTATTCCACACTTAGGACAGAAAATACTAAACTTAAATTTAAAAAGCATGTAAAAAATTTTAACGAAGCAGGATTTGAACCTGCGCCTCTGGAAAACCGTCTTAATTCTTATACGTTTGTTACCACTTAATAATTAAGTTGCAAGCACAGCAGTTAACAAGCATATAAGAATTTCGACGGAGCTTAGTGAGAACGAATGGCTTAGTTGGTCAGAGCGCTGGAACGGTATTCCAGAGGCGCGGGTTCAAATCCTGCTTCGTTCAAAATTTTTATACGCTTTTTAAATATAAGTTTAGAGAGACAGCTGCTTATTCTTCGCTCTAACCTGCATATACATACTGAAATCCCTACCATGTGTAATCCAAAGAGGCGCTCGAACAGAAATATTTGTTCTACAGTCTCTTACAAAATAAGTTTTGCGACCAGGCAATATAGTGTTATTAGTTCCACTGTCTACAATAATGTTAGCAAATTAAAAAAAAATGTGTACTTGTATAATAAATACTAGTGATACTATTTGCTGATGATACTTCATTATTTTTTAGAGTAGATCGTAAAAAAAAAGAACTATGACAAAGTGAATAGTGCACTGTCGGAAATGCTCCATTGATTTAATATTAATAATTTCGTATTAAACGCACAGAAAACAAAATGAATAGAATTTACTATGCCGAATGTTAGGAAAGAGAAACTTTATTTAAGCGTGGATTATAAAAAATCTTCATTTATGTGATACCGCAGTATTCTTGGGGCTAACCCTAGATTCGAAACTACAATGGGGCAGATGAGGATCTGTCTTCTCTTGCTAGCCGACTCAGCTCTGATACTGCATATGCTGTTAGAAAAGTGAGGCAGCTTATAGATGTCGATACTGCATGCCTAGTCTACTTTAGTGAGTGTGTGTGTGTATGTGTGTGTATGTGTGTGTGTATGTGTATGTGTGTGTGTATGTGTGTTTGTGTGTGTGTGTGTGTGTGTGTGTGTGTGTGTGTGTGTGTGTGTGTGCGTGAGGATCAGCTTGTTGTGAAAACATGTGAACGCATGTGTAATAATTTTAAATTAAAGGTTGAGAGATGTGTCAACAATAACTTACTCTAAGTAATTTAAGAAATGATTAAGCAATTTTAATTATAAAAGGTTGTCAGTTAATTTAGGCTTCAGACGAATAAACCATTTTAAATGTAATATTTTACGATGCATTCAAAATCAAAATATTATTTATGTGAATAGGTCATTACAAGCACTTTTGAATCGTCAAGTTACATAGAAGTGTCTTTAGTGGCAGTCCTACAGGAAGCCACCATCGGCTCGGGAGGCGGTTCGGCTAAGAAGAGCCGACAAGAATCTCAAAAGTTGCTCCTTTTAAAATATTAATTAAAGTAAATATATAACATAGTTAGCTTCCTGAGTGAGTACCAACAGCATTTAGTCCCACGTATTCTTATCATGGTAATATTCTTGAATTGAATAATATGCTTTGCTCAACAATATATTTTTAACTTTCACTTTAATTTTTGAAGTGGTAAATTTAAAATTACTAGTGAAATTTTATTATACATAAATGTACCATGTCCCATAAAAGACTTACAAATTTTTTGAAAACGAAAACTAGGAGCAATCAGCTTGTTTTTACTTTTTGTATTGATATCATGTCTGTCACTGTATTTTAATAAATTGTGGCTATTTTCCGAACAAGTATTACATAATTATATTATCATATGTAATGCCACCATAAGAATACCCATTTCTTTAAAAAAATCTCTCAGGGATTCCCGAGCTCCCATGCTGTAAATAGCCCGAACTGCTCTTTTTTGAATTATGAATATAGATTCGACATCTTCCCCAGAGTAATATACCGTAGGACAATATGCTATGAAATTAGCTAAAGCAGTAAGCGTGCAGTATCGACATCCGTAAGCTGCCTCACTTTTCTAATAGCATATGCAGCGGAGCTCAGTCTGCCTGCAAGAAAAGACAGATGGGAACCCCATTGTAGTTTCGAATCTAGGATTAGTCCCAAGAATACCGTAGTATCACAGAAATAGAGAAATTTATTATCCAAGCTTAAATTAAGCTTCTCTATCATATGTGCGTTTAATACTAAATTATTAATATTAAACTTGCGACAGAGCACGTCCTTGTTATTTCGTACATACATAAATATTTTTAACAGAACATTTATAAAACTAATATTTTATACTTTGCTCTTGTAACATACTAACATTTAAAAACTTTTCAGTTAATTCAAAAAGTAAACTCCGAAAACATACATTTAGTACATTTAGTCTCAAATTTACTTTAACTGTATTTGCAAACTCCGGATGAAATCGTCTAATCGAGGCATTCCTTTTGAGTATAATTTTAAACGACCATGTACATACATACACAGTATTTAATGTAAATACTATGTCTAGAATTAGGATGGACCGCAGCGAAAGGAATATCCTAGAAATATATTATTTTATCTCTTTCTCTCTATTTGAGAAAACGTTCCGTTGAACGTACAGTTTAATGAACACAGTCCTCGGAAGGCTTCCAAGAGACACGGGTTCAAATCCCACTACGTTTAATTTTTACTTGGCTAAGATTAGATCAATACTTTAAAATTTGTAAAATTATTAAATATATAGTAAGAGTAAGAGAGTATAGATAATGTTTTTTATTAAATATATATTATCTCCTGCTAAACAATCAATTTAAGAAATTATGTTTGGTAGAGGAATTTTGTAAAAATTTTAATTGTAAAAATAAATCTCCAACAACATAAACAAGTTTTAACAAGCGTATAAAAATTTTGACGAAGCTTGATAAGAACGAATGGCTTAGTCAGAACTCTTGGACGGTTTCCAAAAGATGGGGGTCAAATCCAGCTATGTACACCTTGAACGTATGGTGAAGTGATGTAGAGGGATTTGCAGCGTGCAGATTAACTTTTTATTTTTTTTAAAATATCCATTTTTTTTTGCTTATATCATCTTGTTAAGTGTACTTAATTTTTTTTACATAAATAATAGCTTACGAAAAATTAAATAATTAAAAAAAATGGTAATTGGGCTTTGAAATACGATTTGTCTAGTTTTTATAGATATTTTATTTGTATGTTGAACTAAGCTTACCACAAGCCGGTATTATTTGATTATTTTCAATTTAAATGCTTAAATAGACGAGACTCTAAGTATTAAGGGGTATTACTTACAGGGATTTTGGAAACAAGAAAAATGTAAATAAGCACCTCGATTATGTTATTAAAATTACGTGCAAAAAAATCTACGTCGAGCTTTCATAAATATTTCAGGCACTCGGAGGTTAGCCAACTTTTTTTAATATTAGCCTTTGCGGCTTTTGCACTTCTATCGTCGGAAATAACTTGCCTTATGAGGTTAGCGCTGAAAGGAATTTTATAGGGAGAGTAAATTATTAATTTAATCATTCCAACAAAATTCTAGAAATAAATTATGTTTGTATAAAATTTATTATAAAACTAGATGAATTAACTATTGTAATGCAATTGGAATCTGTATAGTTAATTTCGAGACATTGTGTGATTGTTTCACTTGATACCGAAGAATTGAATTCAAAATGCTCCCAACCAGGAATCGAATACATAATTGTCACATTTATGAAGAGACACTGTGCCACTGTGACACGAGAGCCTCAACTTTCGCATGTTTGATACGTTCACATGTTATTACGAGTTCACATATAAATAGTAATAAGGCAAAACGCGGCGTTGAGTTCCGCCACTCAACACTCAATGCCTCAGATTCGGCAGAAAGTGGGAAACGGAAGTGGAACAGAGTGTCTTAACACTAGGTTCCCGGATTCCGGATTCCCTCTGCCTACCCTGCCTCGTGCGGGATATAACATGAAGCTGAAAAAAAAATAAAACGCTGAATTTAGTTTAAATGATAACATAATCACATAAAAAAACAACATCGTGCTTAACCAGATATTATTTAATTAAAAATTGTCATTCATATATATAAAAAATAAATTTTCACCATTATTTCCTAACAGTTAATTGTAATTCGCAGTGAGTTGCTATCGTAAAACTCGTAAAATACTTAATGTTCTAAGCAATAAGCATGATTATTTTAAGATTATTTTCGTCACGATCCCCTGTTATATTAAATTCTTAATAACACCTGTATTATGTACATTTAATAAAGCTTAATAGCATTTAATTTATAACTAAGATATAAGTTGAAAGTTATTGACTTAATTTGAGTTCTGAAATTTTCTATGCCTAAAAATTCACAAAAGGTCGAAACCTTTAAAACAGGAGTGTAGAACCTCAAGAGAGTGTACCTCAAGAGATTGTAATGCTAGGTTCTCTCCGCTTACTCTTCTTTCTATGGGATAAAGTATTGATACCTTGAGGTTTTGTGCTCAAAACGTTATGATGTGCGGAAAAGTGTTGTGGCACTTGGCCTATTTTTTTAATATCACTGGTTAATATAATTCTGCTCATGAAGAGAGTGAAATAATTAAATTGTTGGTAGATCATAATGTACTTAGCCCATAATAAATATCCTTTCAAATATAGACATATATATTTTGCCGGATCAGTCAGTTAATTAAATAAAAATCATATTATGTATGAAATAATGTGTAATATTTGAAAAGAAATAATGCAGCATATTTTGTCTAAGGCATTAAGCTATTAAAAACCGCTTTATTAAAGTCTAAAGCTCCTGAAATTGAAGCTTATGAGTTGCAAGCTTTTCAAATTTCTATTGTTCTAGAAATCTATTAAACTTTACAAACAATTTTTATAAAATGTAAATAAAAATAATAATATTTTAGGCTGTATTTTTCGTACAACTTGTATTTTGTATACATATTTGTATTTTGAATACAGCTAAAGGGCCCCTAGTATTAAAATAACATCATCCACTTTATGATTTAGTTTGAATAGATATTAATGCCGGTTGGTGTATTTTTACCAGAACAATAACATGAAAATATGAACATTCTTTAGTGGTAAAGGAGACAAACATACACAGCAAGACTTCGGTCGGTGTGCAACATTACGGCCTTTATTAAATTGTTAAGTGATAAGCAGAATCGTTGTGGCATCCACCCCCACTCGAGAAAATATTTTTTTTTTTATATTTTCATTTCTTCACTCTGATAAAAAGTTAAAGCGCGGCGTTAAGTTTTGTCACTAACCAAGTAATGCCTTAATTTGGGAGACACGACGGAGTGTCTTAACACAAGGACCCCAAGTTGTCTCTATCCTAATAAGTGCGGTAAGGTAAAGTATACAGCATAAATCTGAATACAAATCAGCTTCACGCTGTATCCTGCACGAGCCAAGGTAGGCAGGCAGAGGGCACCCGGGAACCTAGTGTTAAGACACTCTGTTTCACTTCCGTTCCACTTCTGTTCCTCACTTTGAAAACAAATCGTTTAATTTAAAACATAAAACGTAAGATTTTATTAATGGCTGTTTAAGTTTAATTTACATTCGAACTTAATGATTCGAACAGTTCTAAGTTGTATGCGATCAAATGGTTCAAGCTGATACTGAGGTGCACCAGCCCAGCGGTGAGAACAGTACTTCATATGGGCCCTATAAAAAATCAAACGGTGTTTTGGCGTGAAGCATTGTCTCGCTCTGTTGATGATCCCCAGTTTCTTCGAGGCCAACTTGACCTTGCTTTCTGAAGAAATCGATTCCTGCAGTCACTTGAAAAGCTGAGGCCAAACATAATGATGCCGGGCGCGGCTTTAACAGGAGTGTTCTTGAACTGAGGATACGACAAATGGAGTTTTTTTTTCTGTGTCTACTGGGGGCTTAATATAACCAGGTTCTTTTCATACGGAGACACTCTAGAGGAATTTCTTAACGCAAGATACAAGTTAATTTAGACACTGGTTTATATTTACGGAAAAAGTATTTCTCGCAGCAGGGCCGGAGTATACAGTGTCCACAGTGCTAGCACCTACATAGAAATTTACTTTAAAGTACTCAACAACATATCATCGATATGCAGAAGAAACGGCGTAGGGACAGTACGCAGCCTTGGGGACGCCAGCGTTCACGGGCATGGAATTGGAGCAAAAATCGTCGACAACGACCTTGATGCTGCACCCAGTGAGAAAGCTGGTGATCTACTTGCATAAATTCTCGGGAAGCCCGTAAAATGGAAGCTTCACAATGAGCGCCCCCATACCACAAACTCAAGCGAGGATCTTCGCCATATTCAGGCTAACTGCGAGGTTTCTCCCAAGTAGTATAATTGCAAAAAATAACTTTATTTGGACACCTGAATCATATTTTACTTTTACTAGCGACCCGCTCGTGGTTTCGCCTGCTTATGTACGGGATAATTTATTTCAAATACTGGGTTCGAGTATAATAATTTCTAGTGTGAACAAATTAATTGAAATTTATTTTTTTAACAAATAGGTAAATGAAATAAAAAAATAAACAATTGCTAATAATGACTTAATCAAGAATGTTGTTAAATTTTTATAAAGTACTTGTCTAGTCATAGATTTCATTGTGTATTGGTTATTTTTCTCACAAAAATTATATTGGACACCAGGTCAAAAACTATGTCTTAAGTATGCTGTAGGCCTAAATATATTACGTTGCCAAAATAAATTTAGTTCTATTCAGAGTTATCCATATATCAAGAGGTTTGCCATAATCGTTTTTTTACAGAAATTGCTATGGGTTCTGGGACTATGGACGAAGTCTTTTGTTTGAAATTCACCGTGTTTTGAACTATAAAAGATTTATCTACAAGCATAAAGCTATTGCCACAACAAAATACTTCTAATAATTCAAATAATTTCTATCGAGTAGTTTTTGTGTAATAGGATTTCAAACTAAGAGACAGACAAAAATAGTTTTTTTTTTACTTCTGTTATTGATATTTACCACATAAAAATATTTTTTTAAATTTTTAATGTACAATTGACTTTTTTGTACTTTTATTGCATTACATTTAGACTAAGTGACACTATAGTAGACGACTAGTCACTCTAGTAGCTCATTTGTCATTAAAAAATATGTGTTGCATATTTTGTGGTGCAGTGGGACTGTAAGACTGTATCCGAATCCTACCAGGAATATTTTTTTTTTCATATGTGAGCTTGGCACGAACAACCGTTTAGTACTATACTATTTTTAAAACGGTTTGTCTAGAATACCCGGAATATATGACAGTAAATCGTCGAATTAACAACACTATTAAAGATATGAATAGCCTTTTGTATGAAATTGACTGCATTTTGAAAATGTACTTTCTGTGGATCTACTGCTATGAAATTTGTCACAAAGTGAGAATACACACAATACAAAGAGAAAGAGAGAGAGAAAGAGTAATTTAAAGGAGAATTTTATAGTTAATGTAATTAGTACAAAATGAATGCAACCACAAACTTAATTTAATACTTTTAAAAAAAAAAACTATGTTTCTTTCCACTTTGTAAGTGTTAAAAAAAATGGTTTCTTCACTTTTAGTTGTACTTCCCATTGACCTAGAAGTCTTAAAATTTAGAAACTTTGATGCGACTAGCACTTAAGCGTTTTTATATGTAGATAAGTACATAACGCTTAATACTATTAATAAGCTTCATATTTAATTTTGATCTTAGAGTAAATAAAATCTTATAATTTGATAGCTCTTAATTATTCACTAATATAATTAACACAGGAGCGCGTAATTGAAGGGCACTAACTTAATTTTAAACTAAACATTAATTGAATTTCGATTAGCCCGTCCTTTGGCTTCGGTGTGGGTTTACTTAATTTTCAACTAAATAATTAATATTTAGCTCATTTTAATTATTACAGTTTTTTTGTAATATTGGATGGATTACATTTCTTTGCTACTATTTATTTTATATCTTAATTGTAATTTAATGATTGCGTTTTTTTTACGAATAATGCCGTTAATTATCGCAGATAACAAAGCTATACATTTATAACTCATAACATTCAAGTAATGGTAAATATAAAATCTAAATGGTAATATTCAAAATATGTACTAATGTTATAGCTGTGTAAGTAAACAGAACGTGAATAAGTTAAGCTGTACTTTTAAAAATCAATCAATAGCTGCAATATGTATCCCGCACATGTGGCCAGCGGAAAATGACCTATTATTCAAACACTTCGTTTCGTTCCCCAGTTTTCACCGAATTTAAGGCATTGCTTGTTAAGTGGAGGATCTGAACGCCGCGCTTTGCCTCTTTACCATTGCGAGAAAGACAATATAATATATTTTATTTGAAAATACTGACGTATCTCTGTTAGGTTGATTACTAACGTTATGGACGCTGTTGCTACGCATCTTACTAACATATTTAATAATTGTATAGAGTATGGCGTGTTTCATGACTTAATAAAATTTAGTGAAATCATATCTATATATTTAAATTGGGTATTACATCAGAATTTTCTTTTTCTGTGTTTGTGCTATCCTCATTTAGTAAAATCTTAAAAAAAAATTATCATAAATCAAATATCAGTTCATTTTACTTTAAATAAACTAATGCATGATAAATAGTATGGTTTTACTAAGAGTTGCTCTACTACTGACGCCGGCATAGGTCTCTTAGAGGTACGAGGTAAGGTAGGAGGTATGAGCCGTCTCGACATGTTTTGTAACTTGTCCTAAGGTATTTGACTGGGTGCAGCACTCAACATTGGTCATGAAGCTACATCATTATAGCATATAGCAGACGTGCTGATATGAATAAATATATATATATATATATATATATATATATATATATATATATATATATATATATATATATATATATATATATATATATATATATATATTTATTCATATCAGCACGTCTGCTATATGCTATAATGATTTACCATATTAAGTTGAAAGGAGCCATGAGATAGTATTATTTGCTTATATGATACGTTGATTTTTAAAATGCAAAGAAGACAAAAAGTGTATGACGATGTAAATAATACTCTTTCTAAAATAATACATAATTTTAGTAATATAAACTTACTATGAATAGTAAAAAAAACAAAATATGTAATATTCAGAACACCTAACACAGAAATTGCGATTCTCCACACACACAGAATAGAAATTCTCGATATCACCATTGACTTCAAATTACGCGAATAGACTGACCTCTGTAGCTTTCGCGGTGAAAAAATTAATTTATTAACCGAAGAGAAAACGGCTCGCTTTTTACTTTAGCTACTTTCATACCTTTTTTAGCTATTTCCATAGTATTGTCTAACGGCATTTTTTTCGAGTAATGCAGCCGGTATTAAGTCAATTTTTATCTTGTAGAAGGGAGCTGTTCGCGCAATCTGTAACTTAGGTCCTAAGGATTTTTAAAGGGAAACGATTAAAAAAATTAATACATAGACCGTTGCAATCTCAATACATTTTTGAAAATTTCATATATGTTAAGATATTTATAAATTTACTAAAATTGGAGATGTACATAATAAGAAATAGACACTAAATAGACACTAGAAATAGGCTTAAACTTAGTGCACCTGTAACCCGATTGCACTGAGCTCGTAATTCTTATATGGGACAGGGTGTACGCTCTTACAATAGGATCCAAATAAGGGTCAGAGAATTTTCTATTTCACAATTGGAAAAGTTGTGAAAAGACGTTTAAAAGGTTATTACCAAATTAACACTCGATCCAGGCTATTTCAAATGTATCATGTCACTTACAATGATATGATACAAAGTTTTGATAAAAAGACTTCTCCCGCTGAGTTTCTTTCAGTTGTGAACTGGTGGTAAATTGTTTGACGTTTACAAAAACGAAGCTTGTAACTTGTAATTTTGAGTAAAATAGTTGAATTTGGATAAAACATTTTAATTTGAGTAAATATTTCACTTCTTCAAGTGGGAATCGAACCCACAATCTTGTCGTTTACAGTCACTCGCTTGTGCCCCTGTTCAACGACAGAACTCAATTTATTTTAACTCAACCCTTATTTTCATTACTTTATAAGAAAGGGAACATCACGATTCATACCAAAATGAGCAACTTTTACTGAAGGGCAATATATAGGACCTTTAATTTGTTGCTTCCTTAATGAAAAATCAGCTTTATCCTTTAATTTTTTGTATAAATTCCCTTGCCTTTTTGGAGCTACTCTCTAGAGCTCTTCATGGTTGTGTGCTTTGTATATTGATTCAGCACATATTGTCTTTTCTTAATTTCTTCTTATTTATCAATACTCTGTGATAGATTTACTATTATATTTTCTTTTCTCATGTTATTATTGCTGCAAACGAGGTTTTCCAGCTTAACCATCCTACAAATAGTCGTAAACAGAGAAAATTTGAATTAAGTCAACAAATTCGTTTCTCCACTCTTTGCGCTAAATTCGAAGTAAATCGTGAAATTCAACGCTGCCACTATTGTTTTTTGCTCAGTTAATATCGAACCCACACCCATTGCTCCTATTATTAGATACTCTCCTACTATACCGTGAAAATTATGAAATATACTACATACTAGGTTAAATTGGACTTACTATTGATTATTTCGACGCAACTATCTGCTAAAGCAAATTCAATAGTTGAACTTTAGATCCAATTAGACTCTGGAGTGTAATTAATATTACTAATTTACGAGATGTTTGATCGAAATATAGAAATTACAGATTATATATTTCGATCGAGCCTCTCGTAAATTAGTGATATTAATAGAGACACAGATCATTTATTGTGAAATAATAATATAGAACCTTTTATTTTCATAAAATTGAAAGAAACAACATTTTTGATACCACCCGCATTATTGACATTGAATTATTTGTTGTCTCACTAAAATTATAACGTGACGAATAATTTGACGCCCGGGCAAGACGCCCGTCAACTGCTGCTTTACAATACTTAACCGACACAAGGGGCGTCAAGGGTTTTTAAATCGAATCAGTAACTGTGATGAAAAGTGGATTCTGTAGATATTAGTCAATAATTGCGCTTATCGCAATATCTAGATCACAGAAAGCCAGTCAATATTGCCGCATGCGAAAATTGACCCAAAAAAGTAACTTATATAAGTTTGGTGGACTAGTACAGGTGTTATTCTTTATGGTTTTCTGTCCACAAGGTAACAAAGCAAAGGTACGGTAAGGTTTATTATTTGTAAAATATGATGAAAAAGCTAGCTAATAAGCAAAAAAATTTGTTTTTTGCTCTTCACTACAATGAATACAACTTATTAAAACAGAGACGGCTAACATTCATAATAATATGATTTCCGTCCGAATGGTTTTCATAGTAAAGGGATCAATGAAATACATATGAGATAGCAAAAATGCATAAATTATAATTATTCTTATATTACTCTAATTAAATAAATATATAATATTTATAGGGAACTGAATAAAAAGCTTCACTTCTTAATGGGAACACAGTACTGGAACCTCAAGTTTTCTCTGCTTAGCCTGCCATATATAAAGGATACAGAATAACATTTAATAAAGAAATACTTGTAATTTTTTTTTAAGATTAAATTGATTGTAATACTTATTTTTGACAAGAGACTGTATGCCAAGTCCGCTATAAATTATCTAAGTAACAATTTGTTTAAAGATTATCTTAAAAGGCACTTGGAAGAGAAATTGTAGTGTAACACAGCTTAATTAATTCTTTTAACTTCATACTATATGCTACATATATTATAATAAGAAAAGACAACTTAATATTAAATATAATTAAATACATTGTATTTACAGTGGCGACCTTTAAAGTCTTACCTTTTTCTTACCAGAACAAATAAATGAAGATAGATATATGTCTCAAGTGGGATCAAACCCACACCCATCGTGTGATGAGTTCTGAGGTTACCTGTTACTTGTTATACAGGAAGTTAGAGCAAATCTTATAAGATTTGAATCACAATCTCTTTTACTATAATAAGTAAGGTAGATAGAAGGGTCTATGGTAATCCGGACGTCATGTCATTCAGAAATGGCCTACGTGCATAGAAATGAAATGACAATGGGCGCCCTATTATATATTTGATAACATGGAAATGACTTGTAAAAAATCTTTGTCGCTGCCGACGCTTCCAAGATTACTTTAATAGGATTTAATAGAAATGATAACCATGTGAATAAATTTAGACAATTTTTGCTGTAATGTTGAAAGATGTATGAGGGTTCCTACTTTTCAATTTTATCGAATATTTATTTATTTATTAATCCAATTCAATGTATAAGAATTAAAAGATAAATGCAAGATAATTTCAAAAATTGGGGTAAAAGCGGCCTTTTCACCAGGTGATCTCTTCCAGACAACCTTTACCATAAAAGGCAAAGAAAACATATTGATACTGGTTAGGTTTACAAATTATTAAATATGTTATTTAAATACATAATAAACTTTATTAAAAATGCACATGCTATAAATTACATACTATTTTAAATAAATACCTATTGACATATATAAATACAGATATAACATGTAACGAGCTATATAAACCTATTATAATAAAGACCTACGTAAGTATCCATTACATTATATACATATTTTATAGTGATAAGAAAGAACTTCAGGCTTGAAGATTTGAACTAATTCAGATTAGCGTAAGTCGCGCGAGAGTTATTCCAAAGGAATGCAGACTTCACCGTGAAAGAATAACCATAAGCTAGTGCGCAAAACATAAGTTTGTCCTGTGATCTAGGGTTATGAGAATGGTTGGAGCCAAGAAAAGTAAACCTGGTTTTATGATATTCAGGAGTGATGGCAGAAGACAGCATAAAGCAGTAGAAGATTTGGAAATTACATCGGTGCCTTGATAGTCCAGAGGAATTGACTGTCAGAGTTTCTTTTTCTTTTTAATTTCAAAATTAAAGTGAAATTTAAAAAAAGTTGTGTTGACCATTTATGCGCATACTGGCCAATTAAATTTCCATTTAGACACTTTCGTTCCCTATCTTTCCGAATAAGGCAATTTAGTCAATGTGCCACCATGATGACTGAATATGCCTCAAATAAATATAAAGCAATAAAAATAATTAAACAAGAAAATGTGTCGAAGCTGCATATTTGTTATCGTCGTTTATCGAACATCCTTCGAGCAACTGTCTAAACAACATTCACCAAATATTTGTTGGAACAATTAATTGCTTCCAATCAAATTGTTCAAATATTGAACAGATTCGATGTGTAGCCTTAAACAGATGTGTTCGATACACAACAGAATCTTATATATATATATATATATATATATATATATATATATATATATATATATATATATATATATATATATATATATATATATATATATATATATATATATATATATGTATATATATATATATATTTATATATATATATATATATATATATATATATATATATATATATATATATATATATATATATATATATATATATATATATATTTTTTTACTCCTTTTATCCATGCCAAACGATAATTCCATCGAATTGTCTTTGGGTAATGCAAATTTGTAAAAATCTGCGTACAGAGTTGCTAACAACAATAAATAAATTGTAACAAGCGTGTTCTTATACGTAACAAGCGTATTTCGACGTAGCTTAATGAGAACGTGTGGCTTAGTTGGTCAGAGTGCTTGGTTTCAAGGAGATGCGGATTTTTTTGTTGAAGTAAAAAGCTACATATATGTATAGAAAGGAAGAAATTGGGGACCTAGTGTTAAGATACTCCGTTCCCATGAAGACATAACTAACACAGTAGTAATTGTGTTATTTTTTTATAAGTGTCGGCTTACTTTCGGAGTAAAAAATTGTACGCAATAAATCATAACCATACCAAAGCACCTAGATAATAAAAGTTATCAGTAACTCAAGGAATTCATAAAACCAATAATAACAATTATTTCTAATAAAAGTAACACTCACATAAACAACTGACGTTATTACTTTTTGTGTGTACCTTAAGTATTTATTGCAAACTACATATTGTAAGGTTAATGGCTCATTTGGTGGATATTTTCTTTAATAATGTTTCCTATATACGAGTAATATGTATCTTGATTCCGCAACACTAACATATTATTTATAATACTATTAATAACCAATGATAAGCACAATAGACTAAATTAATTAAACCAAAGCTAAAATAATTAAACCATCAATGGTTTTTTTGTAATTAAAAAGTACTTTATATTTTTATATAACTTTTCGCTGCCTTTTGCTGAACGTAAGCTTCTCCCATAGAGTGCCAAGTATCGTGGTCTTCGACTGCTCGCATAATCCTATATCATATGCATATTAATCTTTCATACTCAATTATAAAATCTCAAATATTTTACTTATAGAAATATCAAATATGCATTACAGAGATGAATGAGGTAACAGAAGGGATTGGCTGTAAATTCAATGAACAAATACTTACGTAAACTTCATAAATATGTACGTGACTAGAAGCTGTCAGAAGTCTTTATAATCCACATCTCTTAACCATTTACTCTTATAAAATAAACATATTTTCAGGCGTTCCTATTATGAACCAATATTAGAATGAAATAATTAAATTTAAATAAAAATCACGAACGCAACAAACCGAGGCATCTAAGGTCTGTGACTCCAGCATCTTCGATGCACTTGGTCGATATTATTTGTTTAGTCGCGTTTATCTAAGGTTAGAATAATGAACACTAAATACTCAATGAGATTGTCTATTATTTCGAATTCGAAAAGAGAACGCAAAACGGAATTACTCAAGGCTAGGCCCTATCTGCAACCCTGAGATATATTTGAAAAAAAAAATCAACAGGCAGGTTCTGAGTTGAATCCCCACTCGAGGAAATTAAATATTATATTATGTATGTATATTTTAGCTTCACGCTGTATCCTGCACATGCCTGGGTATGCAGAGGAAACGTGAGTAGTTAGTGTTAAAATAATCCTGAATTTGCGTGTTGAGTGGTGAAACTTAATTATAATATTTCATATATATAATATAATATTCATGCTCTAGTAACAAGGTAAAGTGCGGCGTTGAGTTCCACCACTCAACACGCAATGCCTCAAACTTGGCATAACAGAAGTTCTCTCTGCCTACCGTACCATGTACAGGATTCAGCGTGAATATAAAAAAAATATATTCTACTCTGCTTTTCGAGAAAACGATAGCTATTTAACACTGATAATAGTTATTTCCATGGTAAGATAGTTTAAGGCCAATGGTGGTTATTTAAGAACCGTAAATTAAAATATTCTTAAATACAGATAAGCTTAACCTGAGATGATACTGAGCACTTTGATTACGCAAAGCCGTCGTCTTCAGAAAAATCGAGATAAACCGGGATAAGGGTAAGCGTAATTCTGTAAGTAAAAATAATCCGTTTTTATATTTTATTATTGTAAAAGTCATCATCCATTTTTATCTACTTCTCCTTTTCCTTAACTCTAACGTCTGTTATTTTTTTTAAGTCGCTATCAACTAAGTAAAGAATACTTTTAGAGAGAACTACTAAATACATTGAAGAAAAACAAAAAAAAATCGCACCTATTCTAGAAATGAATATATAAAATATTTAATATTTATACAAATATTAATAATGATTTCATTTATTATTTTTCAACTTTCGTTTAAAAAAAAATATATTTTACTAATATATTTTTTGTTTAATTCTTTACATACAGTTAAGCTGATACAGCTTTAATGATTTTTTAAGTTTGAGTAATTTCGTTTTTTTTATGTATTCATATGTATTTTAAATATACACAGTTATGTATAAAATAAAATTTGTATATATATTATTACATTCAAAAACTATTTTTTTGCCAACCATATAAAAATATATCAACAAAAAGTATATATAAATATATATCCGTCTTCGTTATATCATGTCAGTGTGTTATTATTTCATTGTACAGTTTGGCAAAGGTCGTAAAATTTATTACTAGATTTTACCAATATCTACTACACCCGTATTTTCAAATGGAGATAAGCAAAAATTTTCTATGATATATTCTACGAGCCCTGTAACTTAGGCCGCGGGTACCGTAGGTCACATCGGAACTATAGACGTGAAGCGTCCTCATAACCAACCGACCGAGGAACGCTATAGGAAGCCTATAGCGTTCCTCGGTCCTATTCGGTTTTTATTGATCGGTATCTGTTCAGTATTTATTACGATAATTATATATTTTTGTTTTTGTTTTTTGTATAAATAAATAAAATTTTTGTAAAACTATCCTGATTAATTAGCAATACTGTTAAACAAGGTCAGTCTACAACCCGACTCGAACATCGATGGCTAAGTTTCTTAAACGAATTTTCACGTACCTTCAACCAAAGTATCAATCAATGCTTTTAAACTTGTCTGAAAGTCGTCTTTGAAGTCTTCAACTAAGCTACCTTTGACTTCCACAACAATTAACGAAAAATATTTACGCTTACCCAATTTTATATTGATAATGGCCAATTAATTTACAGTCGCTCAAATAAATTTTATCTTTTATAAATAGAATTTGAAGATTGTATATGAGATCATCAATTTTACCATCTCATCTTACCTCCTTGAGGTAAAAGTGAAAGTTACCACATACTATTTGTAGTATCGTTCTCGTTGAGGCCTGTCGTGCACAAGCGTGTGATTGTAAACAATAGGTTGTGGGTTAGATCCCCACCTGAGGAAATGAAGTATTTTTTTTTTATAGAAAAAACACGGCAATCGAGCGTACGGGTCACCTGATGGTAAGTGATCACCATCGCCCATGGCCCTGTGTAACTCCAGAGGAGCTACAGGAGCATTGCCGGCCTTATATTTTTTCATTTTAAAAATTAGCAATGTAACATCTGCAAACAAAGCTATCTCATGGCTTTTTTCAACTAAATATGGTAGGTCATTTATATATATTAAAAAGAGAAAAAGACCAAGAATAGACCCCTGTGGGACCCCCATACTGATTGAGGAACCAGGAGATTTCCTACCATTCACATCAACCCTCTGAATCCTATTAGTTAAATAAGAAGTCAGAAGATCGAGTGCACGTCCTCTTATGCCGTAATGGTGTAGCTTCATGACCAATGTTGAGTGCTGCACGCAATCAAATGCCTTCGACAAGTCACAAAACATGCCAAGAGCATCCTGCGATCCTTCCCATGCCTCATAAATACTCTTTAAGAGAGCTATACCAGCATCGATAGTAGAGCGACCTTTAGTAAAACCATACTGTTTATTGTGCATGAGTTTATGAAAATTAAAATGTATTAATATTTAATTTAAAATATTTTTTTCAAAAATTTTACTAAATGATGGTAGTACCGATATAGGTCTAAAATTGTTAGGATCGGATGTACTACCCGATTTAAATATAGGTATGATTTTACTAAATTTCATTAGGTCAGGAAACACACCATACTCTATACAATTATTAAATATGAGGAGCAACAGCGTGTATTATAAAACTAATCAACAGAAATACCCATAGATCTGATGTTTTCTTGATATCTATGGTCTTAAATGTTTTAACAATGTCTCTAGAGTTGATTAAGTGAAATTTAAAGTCTATATTACATTTATCGACGCACTCCTTCAGCAATGATTCAGCGACAGTTGTGGAAGCTATAAGGGTTTTGGTTGTGGAAACTGGAATATCAGCAAAACAATTTTCAAAAACACTAGCAACTTCTTGATAACAGCTGGTTACACCATTGTCAGCTTTTAATTTAAATTCATAATTGCAATTTTTTGTATGTCCAGTTTCACAATTTATTATGTTCCATGGCATTTTAATTTTGTCAGAGGATTTTTTTATTTTGTTTCTTATATGTAAAGATTTTGCCATGGAACATACTTTTTTAAACAATTTCGAATAGTTTCGAACATAATTAATAAATGATTTACTGTGGTTATATGCTTTTTCATTATAAAGTTCATATAACCTTTGTCTACTCTTATGAATTCCCACAGTCGCCCAATCATTAAATGATAAGAAACTGTTGGATTTTACTCCTGGATTTTACTGTTGGAATCTGTGAAAGGGCAGGAACTTAGTGTCTTAATGAGTATCTTAATTCTGGGTTCTCCAGTAGACCTTGCGAATGATTACGAGATAGAGCGTAAAATTAAAGAACAAATATTTTTTATTATAAAAAATATAACTTTCCATTTGCTTTCAATTTAATTTCAGTCGACAAAACCACGGAGCTGTTTCAAAATAATAAAAAAAAATATTGCTGCCGTTAGATTAGTTCACGCAAACAGGAAATTGCTGCGTACTGGCGATAAAAGACCCGACTTAATCTTCTAATATGATTCTTCATGACTCACGTTTTATGTTGACTGCTTAAATTTATTTTGTACGCCACATTTTACATTTTCCACGGGAAACTAAAACAAGCTCCCAGAAAAATACATACTTCCAGCGAATAGGCAACTTCCTTAAGGCTTTTTGTCACAGATATCACAAAACCTAACGCCTTAAAACTTTAACGTTTTACTGAGACCGCACCTCAACAAGCGTACTTGTAGTATTTGATGCTTCAAATTTCGACAATTTCAATAGAAAAAATATGAAATTAAAGAATTAAAATAGATTGAGAATAGAGACAAGAGCTTTAGATTTAATCAATCTGAGACATATTATATTGTAATTTAAAAAGTAAAAATAAGTGTTGATATAAAACAATGTTAATTCGGATACAATAGTCTTTGCTTTTGCTGCTATGGCGTTAAATAATCAATTTGTCTATTTAGTTAGCCCGAAGTTTGGATTCAGCATATAGCTTTAAGGGCTCCCTTATGTATAGTACAGTGTCTCGTCATGTAACTGGAGAGTGTATAATATATATACTCTAACTGCCTGCAATGTAAAAAACGGTGATACTTAAGATAAACGTGCGCTTCATTTATTTATTTATTTTTTCTTTTGGTTTATATGCAGATAAATATTATTTTTATTAGAATAAATCAGTAAAAAAGAGTTGAATTTTTGTCTGTATTTTGTCCGTTGGTCCGTCTTTCTGATCGTGTTGTGATATAATAAAATGTCACCATAGGAAAATGGTGACATGAGATGTTAAATATATAGGGTAATTTTAAACTATATATATTTTTTCATATATAAATAAAATTGCAACCTCTGTCTATAATTTAGAAGTGACCGTGTCTTTTCAATTTTTGGATAATAAATTGTTTAAACTTTTTATTATTATTTTAATTATAAATGTGCTTAAGAATTACTTATAATAACTTGTTGCTGATCTGTCTGATTATATTAGGCTGGAGCAGTAAAGTGTATTGCATATTGTAGTGCATTGTAAAGGGCCCCTGAAGCCTACGCCTGGGTCACAAGTCCCAAGACACTGACCCAAGTTTTAATGTAAGATCATGAATTCGATAAATTATCAAGTACCATAACTAAAATAATCATATCATTTAAATTGCGAAAATAGCATTATTTATTAAAGTCTGTCGTAGTTTAAAATTTTCAAATTAAATATATAATGTTTTCATTTCGTCGCTCTGGTACAAGGCAAAACGCGGCGTTGAGTTCCTCGACGCAACACTCAATGCCTCAAATTTAGCGAAAAGTTGGGAACGGAAGTGGAACGGATTGGCCTAACACAAAGTTTCAAAGCTCCCTGTGCCTACTCTGCCGTGTGCGGGATACAGCGTGAAGCTGAGTGGCAGGGAAAAACACTGCTAAGTAAACAGTTAGGTTAAACTTTCATATACAGTTAGGTCATACTTATTATTAGAAAAATGACAAAATTAATTCTTAGATTAAGTAAGGTTTAGGCGATTACTGTTCTTCCAACATTGAAAATATTAGTCAAAGACATAGTTTAGTATAGTTAAATTTTAGATCTAATTTGTATTCCGGGCAAAGCGCGTTGAATTCTGTCACTCAACACTCAATAATACTGGATTTCAATACAGAATACCTAAAGTGGAGAAGGAGTGTCCAATGTAGGGTTCCTAAGTTCCTCCTACCTACCCTGCGATATTCCACAATATCATTCCGTATTTTGTTTAAACTCTACAGTTGCAGCCGTATCTCGTACGTAAGTGTTTATATTTGCAAATTTTACATGTTATCTATTTATAATTATAGATTGTACGTTGAAATAACCACCATTCGACCTCTAATTTAAATAAAATCTATTCAATTCATAAATAATCTTTTGAAAGCTTTCGAGCTCGTTAAATTAATAAAAAACGACATCATAATACAACTTTCGATCACTTTTGATAAATTGCTTTCGTTGACGTTAAAAATGTTTCCAATTTATTTTAATTTTATGTTAAGTTATCTACTATAAAGACTCAAAAGTTTTTTAAAAGTCACGCACTCATTGTCGTTATGGTTCGATATTTTTTTATATATTTTCTTTATTGTAATAGCAATAAGTAGGTTTTATGAGATTATAGCTTTTCTAATTTAACTTAACTCTGGTCTTAACATAAATTATAAAAGAAATTAATTGGAACATAAAATAAAATTATATTTAATAAAATGAATTCTAACGGTAAAGCGTCATAGCGCTTTGGCGCATCAGTTTGTCTGTAAACACGACGCTCATGGGTTCTGTTAATCCTTAAGGGAATGCATTACTTTTCCCTGTAGTGATTCTAGTTTTTCTCGTCTGATTATGAAACAAAGCACGATGTTGATTTCCGTCACAGAATATAGTATGTCCAGAGTAAAAGGGAGGAAAAAAGACAGGGAGTGATTCTCTCTTATTTTCTCTCCTATCATCTAGGGAACCTATCTCTACAGAATAAAAGATAAACTGTTTTTTTAAACGTTTTTACTAAATAGCTTCTACATTATATATTCTTTCTTGGTAATAACATTTATAAAAAACGCCATACTGTCTACATTTTAATCCGCTTGAGCAGTTCCGCTGCTAGTGTAAACGAAGTAGTTACAAGCCACTGTACACAATAACTTAAGGGAACTAAGTTTTATCCGCACCTGGTGCGACAATTCGTGGCGTTTCGCTGAAATAAAACCTTCCTAATTAAATTCTAAATTAAACAGAACTTATTACTTAAATCTAAAGCATTAACTTACGTATACTATATTATACGTAAAGCTTGTTAAAATATTATATTTTGAGGCTATTATAGCTCAGTTGGTATTTTACTGTATACGCTTTGATCGTAGAGACAATTCCAGTTTGAGGAAAAAGCTTGTTTTAATTTGTCTACTCTGGTGGTTATATAGTGAATTTCATACAGTCATATTTATTTTTGGTAACATGGAATCCATAAAAGCATGGAAACTTTAAATAAATGGTATCAGTGTAAATTGTTAACATCAATAAATTGATAAATAATCATTGCAAAAAAAGGTGGTAGGGATTTTTTGTGGCTCATGGGCATAAACATGTGATTGTAAACGCGGCAGGTCGTTGGTTTGATCACCACTCGAAGAAATTAAATATTTAATATTTTCAAATTAAATATTTAATGTTTTTCTTCCTTTTGCCTGGTAACAAGTAAAAGCACCCTACCAAATTGCTCTGCTCAAGCCGAATTTTGAGCATTTCATTGAGTGAGCAAACGAAATGCTCACTCAATGAAATGCTCAAAATCACTCAAGCAGAGTTATTTTACATACTTTATTTTACTTAGAAAATTTGTTCTAATTTATATATTTATGTTGTAATTTTATACAAAACTAACGTTAAAATAGTAATGGCAGGAACAAAAATATTATGTACTAAAGCATTAAATAATCTATAATAGTAATTATTAATAAGTCTCATTTTTTTTTTCTCAATTGATAAAAATACATTGTCACCATTATCACTCAATTTTGGTGGAAAGCCGAGAACGGAATGGAGATTCTTATCTCGAAGTTCCCAAGTTCTCTTTGCTTGCCCTAGCATGTGCGGGATCCAACGTGAAACAGAAAAAAAACAGTATAGTAATTTTAAATTAATTTATTGCAAAGTTTTAGTTATCATACTGCTAATAATAGAAAAACAACATATTTTTGTATCAAAGTTGTCGGTAGAAAAACTTTTATATACGGGTCTATCGAATTCAGTGAACAGAAACATTTTAATGCATATCCACTGAACAGATCATTTCCTATGTTTGACCTGATATTTATATACAATCTTCCATATAAATAATTTCACAACAAATCTATTCCTTTGAACTTTGTATCTTAACAATATTATTCATACATAAAATAAACATTTTGTGCACAAGCTTTGTCCGCTTGATTATTTAAGCAGTTGATAGTTACTATATATAACTTCTTTACATTGACTTTCGTCTTAGGGGCCTTCCAGTAATCACGTGATGTTTTTGTAGCATTTTTTAACCCCACTTCCCCCCTTGATAATACGTGGTGAGGTTTAAACTTATTATTTACTAATTTACATGTATAAGTGATATCCCTAATGAATTGGCCGATACAATAGAAAAAACTTATAACTTAACGATAACGTAGCTTCTGCCAAAAAGCTCTTTGGTTTTCCACAGCAAAGCTCTCTCTTCTCTACTCAGCTTCACGCTGTATCCCGCACATGGCAGGATAGACGGAGATAACTTGGCAACCTAGTTTTAAGACACTCCATTCTGTTCTCCACTTTTCGCCGAATTTGAGGCAATGCGTGTTGAGTGACGGCACTTAACGCTGCGTTTACAGCAAAGCATTTATTATAAAACAAAAAATATACAATATATTACTTTTATGTTTATAGTAAACTGAATTTTTATTATATCATCTTAATCATAAAAAGTAATAAAATTTATATTAACACCAAGGGATCGTTACTACGGTTTTTATACCTAAAATATTATTTTTTCAATTATAAGCAATAAGCTTTACAGAGCCTTATTATTTTGCTTCTATAGGATATTCGTCTAGACATCGTTTCTATTCAAATGAGTTGATGTTACTTATAAATGTATAGACTTGTATCGTGGACGTAATTTCGATATAATTACAATCTCTACTTTCCCTACACATATTAAGATTTTTGCATATACCTACGTATGTAAGTATATATTATATATGTACGTATATATCATGGCAATAAGGCAAAGCGCGGCTTTGAGTTCCGCCACTTAACACGCAATGCCTCAAATTTGGGGAAAGTGAGGAACGTAAGTGGAACGGAGTGTCTTGACACTAGGTTCCCGGGTTCCTTCTGCCTACCCTGCCTCGTGCGGGGTACGGAAATAGTGACTGGCTGTTCTGTTAACGCTCAACTAAAACAAAACACAGAGCGGATGGAGTTGTAATGCGACTTCCGACTGTTATGATGTAAAGTCCATTAAGAAAGAATTTCCGGCGTTTTGCGTAATGTTATTTAATAAAATAAAAATAGTTTGGGTATATTTATAAAGATAACTTTAAACGACAATTTAATTAAACTAATATGATAATTGAAACGTACAATTCTTGTACATATATATTCAAGTCCAGATGTAGTCTCCAGTTTGATTACTTTTTCCTATTTTTGTAAATATTTCGGTTATAACTAACTAAAAAAAAAAAATCACGAAAAGGTCATTGTGAAATTGATTTCTTTAATACATATTATGACTATTAACGGTTATTTTTGCATGATGTAAAAATACTATATATGTATATATATATGAAGTAAAAATAATGATTGCTACACGTCAATGTGGACTTATAAAATATTTGCCTTAGTACTACAGTACTAAGTAACGAACAAATTTGTATTTCATTGTTATACATATATAACTGGTTCCAGGGATTCAAATATGTCCTAAAAGTCTAGACATATATTAAATTATTATTAAGTACTAAGTTATAAGATGTGCTTGATAACGTCTTGATGATTGAAAGAAGAACTTATATATACGATATGACTGATAAAATTTAGTTTGTCACACATATTGTTTTCAAAGATGTTGTCCTTTGTGTAAAACTGTTCCATTGTACCTACTATTTAACTATCGATGTAGAATTAAATTAAAAATATTATCTAACAATTTTATTCTCTTACTTTATTTTATTCTCTTTTAGAAATTTTCGAATGAGAAAATGTTTTATTATGTACAAATTGTAGCCAGCGTAGTTGGCACGAACTACAGTACGTTAAATCGCGTTTTTGTCCGTTCCCGTAAGAATTACGGGAAACCCTCTTATGCTACTTTCTACACTTCCCAAGGGCCCTACATGCCAAATTTGATCTTTTTTCGCTGTATAGTTTCGGCCGTGTATTGTCGGTTCGATCAGTAAGGTAGGATTTTGTAGATTTTTTCTCTACTATACTGTATTACTTTTATCCCGTGTTCACAATATATATACAATTATTTATGAAAAACAAAATTAAATTCTAACTATTAAGATTTATATAAACACTATAAATTGATAGCTTTTGAAATATTAATGTCGAAATCCTAGACAGACATTGAAATTTTATATATATTTATTTATTTATTAGTATATATTTAGTGTACGCGTATCCGAATAAACATGGTCATGCTTTGAGGATTATTTCTGACTTATAAATTTAAAGTATAATACATCTGATATTGACTAAATCCAAACCTCTTGTCTTTATTAAGTCCATTTAAATACGATAATTTAATACTGTTATGGTGTAGAGGCACAAGCATGTGACTGTAACCGACAGGTTGTGGGTTCAATGCCCTTTCGAAGAAATGACATATTTAGTATTTTTATTTTAAATATTTAATGTATTCATTTCTTCGCTTTGGTACAAGGCAAAACGTGGCGTTGAGTTTCGCCACTCAACATGCAATGCTTCAAATTCGGAAAGTGGGGAACGGAAGTGGAAGGGAGTGTCTTAAAAATAGGTTCCCAAGTTAATATTTTTAGGTTTTAATGAAATTACGCCAACTTTCACATATATCTGTATACAAAACATTCATCGCCATTCGCTCTCGTCTACTCCTCATAAAAATCTCTGTAATAGCATGCGTACTGAACTTATGAGCTTGATCTTCAGCTCTTCACATCTAGCTGTTGCTGGCAACTTTGCTTTTATCATAACCGCCCCTTAAGGGACCTTTTACATTACACTTGCTGAGGCGCAGTCTCGTGTCGCAGCTTAATAAAACGTACTTTAACGTACGTTAAAGACTTAAAGCATTGGGCTCGGTGGTATCCGTGACGAAAAGTCTTAATAAAGTCGCCTATATGTTTGCTACATATGCTGGTTCACGAGCTTTCACCCCGAAGCTGTTTCTATTTCTATACTGCACAAAATGTTGCTTACTAAATAAATTTAAACAGTCAACGTAAAATGTGAGTAATGAATAATCTTATTAGAGAATGATTATCTTTTATCGCCAGTACGCAGCAATTTCCTGTTTGCACGAACTAATCTGAGGGAGCTGTTGAATTTTTCTTTTATTTTATAACAGCTCCGTGTTCTTGTTGTCTGAATTTAAATTGAGAGCGTAGAAGATAAATATTTTTATAATAAAAAAAAGATATTTTTACACTTTACGCCGTATCCCACTTTCTCGTATACAGCAAAGTGTTAAGACACTACATTTTACCCTAGTTTCAAGATATTGCGTAGACGTACCGAAATTCAAATTAATGTATAATTAGTTAATAATTAATTAAATTATTTATTATCAGATCGAGACAATTATAATCCACAAATGAAATTGAATCCACGCCCTTTTCTTTAGTAAAATGCTTCCGTTCCGCTATATACTTCCGTTCCGGCAACTCCGTGCTCTGTCTTAGTAGAACGTAGAGATTGATCTCGTATTCTAGCTTCACGTTGTATCTCGCACGGGGCAGGGTAGGCAGAGGGAACCCGGGAATCTAGTGTTAAGACACTCCGTTCCACTTCCGTACCCCTCTTTCCGCCGAATTTGAGGCATTGCGTGTTTGCCGCGCTTTGCCTTATTACCAGAGCGAAGAAATGAAACATTAAATATTTAAATTGAAAATATTAAATATTTCATTTCTTCGACTGGGGATCGAACCCAAAACCTATCGATTACAGTCACTGTAACCGATCTCATATTCAATATCATATTCTATTTTCAAATTAAATTCAATTTATAAAATGCCAAATTTATAATTTACTCGAACAAATTAAAGACGGAAAATCAATACCAATATAAAATTACGATAGCGTAAATATTTTTCACTAATTATTATGGAAATCAAAGGTTAACTTGAAGACATCAAAGACGCGTTTAAGCATTGATTGATACTTTGTTTGAAGGTTCGTGAAAATTCATTTAAGAAACTTAGTCAATTGATGTTCGGAACGGCCTAGAGACTAACTTTGGTCGATAGTATTACCTACTAATTAATTAGGATAGTTTTAATGAAATTTTATCTATGTATAAGAAAATCTTTTAACTGTAATGAATACAGAATAGTTAAGGAATTATTAAGTAAGGTAGATAAAGAAAACAAAGTAGTAAGACGTTGTAAGCGGGCTTGAATTCCACTACTCTACACACAATCCCTACAAAATTCACTCAGCTTCACGCTGTATCCCGACAGGGTAGGCAGGAGAAACTTGGGAACCTAATGTTAAGACACTCCGTTCCACTTCCGTTCTCCACTTTTCGCCGAATTTGAGGCATTGTGTGTTGAGTGGCGGAACTTAACGCTGCGCTTTGCTTTGTTACCAGAGCGAAGAAATGAAAACATTAAATATTTAAACTGAAAATATTAAATATTTCATTTCCTTGAGTGGGGATCGAACCCGCAACCTATCGTTCGCAGTCACACATTAGTGCCACTACGCTACGACAAGCCTCAATCCCTACCTGCACATTGAGTTAAAAACTCTCTTTATTCAGAGATTTACATGTTAGCACATATTAAATTACGACTATAAGAACACACTGTACATATTCGATTATGCTATTTGCATTGTCAAGTCCTGTAGTCAACCGCGATGCGGTGCCGCTTGTGTTTGACGTTATAGAGAACGTTAATTGTTGAAATGTGATATAATCTTATATCATGAGAAGAATACTTAGCTATATAATAATTTATATTCTTAATTAATTCAAAAAATAAACAAAGACACATAAACATAATTGAATGTGTAAAAAAAAGTCGTCGGATAAGCGTGATATCAATTTATCCTAACTCGAGAGTGTAGAGGAAAAGGGAGCAGAACCAATCATGGCACAGCGGCACAATCGTGTGACTGTAACCGACAGGTTCTGGGTTCGATCCCGGGTCGAGGCAATGAAATATTTAATATTTTCAATCAAAGTTTCATTTCTTCGCTCTGGTAATAAGGCAAAGCGCGGCGTTGACTTCCGCCACTCAACACGCAATGCCTCAAATTCGGCGGAAAGTGGAGAACGGAAGTGGAACGGAGTGCCTTAACACTAGGTTCCCGGGTTCCCTCTGCCTACCCTGCCTCGTGCGGGATACAGCGTGAAGCTGAGAAAGAAAGAAAGAAAACTAAAAACAGTTACACCTATTAATTAAAGCTAATTACAACCCTTTGGTTACTTAACTATCAAATAATATTATTAATTTAGTATTACAAAACCCTTAAATTAACTTTATTATGCCCCTGGAAAGAAGAAGCAAAAATACCAAATCTTGGACATCTGTGGACTGAGTTTCAACTATTTTTTCGTTATCAGTAGTTAAAGATAACATCTTCAACTATGAATAATAAGAAAATCGAAGCAATGCTCCGAAGGCAGAAAACAAGTAAGTATTATTCACCTACTTAATGTGTCCTCGTTCACGTTATCAACGTAAAAATCAGCATTTTGAGGTCTTTTGTCTCTTTGTGGTTTTATTTAGCCACTTATTTGGATTTGCTCTCGTTCTCCTAACTCTATTTTTGTAAGGGGTTGAAGTAAAAGTTATACCTTATCGTACGTTCTCGTTATCAGTTTCACCTTCTAAGTTCCCTTATATAAATGTCATTAAAATATTGAATATTATTTTTATAATCGACTAGAGTGAGGTAAGTGATAAGCAGCATAAAATAAGTTAAAATTACCAGTAGGTATAATTAATCCAAACACAGGTTTTTAAATCTATTACCGATAGCATATCGATAACAAAAATTAGATAGACAATTGATGAGAAATAAATTTATGGTGTGTACCATATAGTTTAAATTTATAATAAACGCGTACAGTATAGTTTTTGGTCACAAGTAGTGTTCTTTACACAATTCTGGTACAAAATGATAGCCTTTTAACGAAAAAAAGACGCTATTGGACATACTTATTTATATGGTACAAAAAGTTACAATTTATTATTAAGCTTTTTTTCTAGCTATATCAGACATAGTGCAGCATTGAAATATACGCAATATCTCATACTCTCTTGGGTCAAAAGCGGAAAATATATAACCTTGACACTAGGTTTCCTCTGTTTATTTTGATATGCATGAAGCGGATTTGTTTATTTTTATCCACTTTTTAATCATTGATTAAATGAGATTATTAATAATCTACTTGAGTTCCGCCACTCAACACGCAAAGCCTCAAATTCGGCGGAAAGTGGGGAACGGAAGTGGAACGGAATGTCTTAACACTAGGTTCCCGAGTTCCCTCTGCCTACCCTGCCATGTGCGGGATACAGCGTGAAGCTGAGTAGAGTATCAATAATCCAATAACTATTATAACATATTTTAAAATATTGAATATATACTATAGTACTCTAATACTTGATTATTAACTAAAACTTGTATTTAATATCTTAAAAGACTATGTGCAGTCTCAAATTCACAAATTTACTTTATTCAAAACCACCATAAGTAAAAATAAAACAAAAATATTTATATGGCAATAACACATTCTTCGTATTTTTTATTTAAAAAAGATACTCAATAATTTTGCATTTTAAAATAGAAAGACACTGCAACCGCTTGTTTTAAAAATCTCGTATAAGACGTGCAACCACTACATAATAAGTAGTAATGAGTTAAGCTTATATAGTAATGAGTTAAGCTTCAACAATCGAACTTAAAAGAATTTTCTTTTCTACTCCTTATTTATCCAAAATAACAACTTTTGATCTAGTCATTTGGGTTTAATGTTTTTATTACTTCACAATATAGCACTGATAGCAGAACAGGCAGATTGTACCCAGTATTAAGATACTTCCTCTTTCACTCATTTATTACGATGCTATGCACTTTTTAGTAAAGGTAAAGTAGCTGCGTTCTAAAATATATAAGAATTTCAATTAACTAACCAGTCTTAATTATGAAATTAATAAAAATCTAACTCAAACACTAACATTTATATATTTGTTCTAACGAATTGTTCTATCATTTTAGTGTTATCGGTGTGTTTTCTACCAAGTTTAACTATTTCCGAGCGAATACGCCCCGCATTACGCAAATGTGCGTCGTGAGCGGGATTTTGTTCTGTATCTTCACCCCTTATTGCTGTGTATTTTGTGAAAGTACACAATGAAATTGTAACGTGTAGTGTTCAACCCGACATGGTATAACGAAGATGGATATAAGTCTTTGTTTACATGTCATGTTCTTTTGATGGTTGCGTGATATCGAAGTAGTGGTATGTCTACTTATGTAAAGATATGAAATATTGTGTACACAAACTTAACTTAAATAAAAAGTCAAGTTTAAAGCTATATTTATATAACTAACTATATGAAAAGACTTAAATAAAAACTAAATTGTGATTGTAATTATATTATTTAATTATTTCAAAGTTAAGAACAGTATGAGTAATATTATTGATACTACAAGTACTAACAACTTCACTCTGTTAAGATTTAATCTCTCTAAGATCTAACTCTTTAAGACTTAATTTCGTTATTATTCGGTGTCCACATGAGTTACGACGAGTTTATTTTCAACTATTTTTTTAACTGAACTTTAAATAAATAATCTCTATATCCTCCTTAAAGGCTGGCAAAGCACCTGTAGCTCATTTTGTATATGTACACGGGACCGTGGGCAGCGTTGATCTGTAACTTTAGCATTAAGCAAGATAATATTTCTTTGACGATAAACTTCAGAATGTTTTTCTTAATAGGTTTTACGTGATAACAGTCGGAAATAAGCAGCAACACAAATAGAGTGTAGATGTTGCCCTGTATTTTGTTTAAGTTGAACGTTAATAGAACTGTCGGTAACTATTTTCGTTTATATATTAAGATTATTATAGTTCAAATGAAGAGTGACTAGACCTAATGTTGCAAAATAACCTGTTAGGTCAATACCTAACAGGTTATTTCAAGTTGATATTTTCTCAGAAACTTTGTTACTACTAAAGCTCGGAGTATAATTTTTTGCACACAGATTCTTTTTGTACTACTGATTAAATCAAAATTTTACTATGTTCAATCTCTAAACGAGTTGTTCTTGGGTTTAATCATTTGTATAAAACCCCTTTACTGATAGAGTAAGATGAATCCCCGCACGGCAGTGTTATCAAAGTGTATGTAATTTTGCATAGAGATTCTCTTTGGGATGTACGTGCTATGTATTGGTTTGTTGGGTTGATCAATTCATGCTGTATCCGGCAAATGGCAGAGAAGGTTGACAGAACTTGGGATTCTAGTATTAAGACACTCCTTTTTGTTTCCAAAATCCTGCCGAATTTGAGGCATTACATGTTGACTTCCACTCTTTACTTTGTTACCAGAGCGAAGAAGTCAAAATATTAAATATTTATTCGAAAATATTGAATATTTCATTTAAAATTATGAAATATTTCATTTCCTCGATTTCAAAATCGAACCCTCAAGGCCTGTCGTGGCGCAGCGGCACAAGAGTGTGACTGTAACCGACAGGTTCTGGGTTCGATCCCCAGTCGAGGAAATGAAATATTTAATATTTTCAATTTAAATATTTAATGTTTCTTTTCTTCGCTCTGGTAATAAGGCAAAAGCGCGGCGTTGAGTTCCGCCACTCAACACGCAATGCCTCAAATTCGGCGGAAAGTGGGGAACGGAAGTGGAACGGAGTGTCATAACACTAGGTTTCACTTCCGTTCCCTCTGCCTACCCTGCCTAGTGTGGGATACAGCGTGAAGCTGAGGAGATTCTTTTTTGAACGTACGTGCTTACTTACATAGCACATAATGGGATTTTACTATTTTAGAAATTTAATATTTATAATGCAAACATATTTACAAATTTTTATTATTTTAATATAGTAAATATTATAATAATAAAAATGTATAAATAACAACTTTCAAATTTAGCACAACTCCAGTTTTGAATAACAGGTTGTTATTAAAAGGCTTTTTAATTATTATTTTATTTTTTACATCTTTTCATTTCTATTAATATATCATTAATACAAATTGTTTTTCAGGCAACACCAGACGGCTTGCCAAGGGCAAAGCAAATTAAGTGAGACCGAAAAAGTTAAGAAGTACCTTTGCCTATTTTCCCACTCTACCTCCAAGTTTTTTCCAAGTGTTTTGTCTTTTAAATATTTTCATTTAATGCTAATGATATTTTGGATTTACAACAATATTAATTATATGTCATTCCGTGTTCATCAAAACCATTTCCGAATAATCCCCAGTACAATTTAGCTCAATCCAACATTGGAAAATGGATTATATTGAGCTCGCGAAATTAGACATACACTAACACTAACTAACATACACGGTACGTTGAATAAAAGCCTGTAATAAAGCAGCAACCTTTCAATAACATTTTCGCCCTAACATCTTTTATGTATAGAAAAGATCCCTTTCGTACTATGAAGATGTTCTTTGGTCGAGTGTCAAAGAATGTATAGAATGATAAAAAGTCTATTGTTTTAGGTGTGATTTTTTTTTAATATATGAAAGAATAATTTAGAGACCGCCTTGAGAGGAGAGCAGGAAATGTTAAGCTCCTATTTTTATATGCATAGATATTTTTCTAGAGATCACTCTGTCAAATATACGTACGTATCCTCTTGTAAGGTACTTTTAAAAATAAACATTGCCTCTCTTTACAAGAACAGTATGTAAGAAAAATCAATACACTAAAGTAAAATATATAAATGCTTAATATCACCTAAAACTAACCAAATAATACGTATATTATTCTTTCTTCATCACCATATAATAATGATTTTTAGTAAATTATAATACAAAAAAAAATATTAAAACGACTGTATTAGTCAAATATTTTTTTATAGACTGAAAAAATATACTATCTTTATATAAAAGAAAGTGTATGTGCTTATCGATTAAATAATAATACTTAAAATATTTTCGTTTCCCTGGTCTAATTAAGCATGAAATACGAAATGACGCTGAAATCAAGCTCTGTTTCTTGTGTCAGATGTCATGAGATATATTAAAAGACCGTATGAAACAAAATAAACAAAATAAGTTTCTGTGTATCAAAATGCGCAACATTCCGTACAATCGAACAATGATAATTAATATTATTGTTCGATCGCACAGAACGCTGCTCATTTAATCACGCGTGCTTAGAAGTCGCTTAGTAACTTTCTAACGTATTAAAATTTAGTATCGATTTCTTGGTTTAACAAGAAACATTTTTGACGTAATAAAGTTTGATGTAGCTTGTAGAACAACATATACGGGAGGCTAGTGGCCAAGGTTATGGGTCTGATCCCCACTTGGATGAATGAATTATTTCATTTATCTACTCCAGGAGCTTCCAACCTTTTTTTGGAAAAGACCTCTTTTATATAATTATTGATAGCAGGAAACACTATATAGGTATAATAAAAAATCATTTTAATAATGAAACGGAAACTGTAATTAATAACAACTCGATAGGAACTCAGAGCGAACGACGACGGCAACATTATCTTTTCACATATACTTTATGGCTGGCCGAGCGTCCCAGTAGAGCACAAAATCACTTCATGGAGAACACCAGAAGACAATTATTAATTTAACGTTTTTAAAATTTAAGTTTTTAAAATTAATATTTTTCTTCTTGTTCTCATCAAGCTACGTCGGATTTCACATACGCTTGTTACAACTTATTAATATTGTTCGCATCTATGCAGGCAGATATTTAAATAATTCCGCTAACCAAAAACAACCCGTACGCTCATTTGCCGTCTTTTCCATAAATAAAAAATAAAATATGTTGTAAAATGCTTGCTACCACAGTGTAGCTAATTTGTTCCTGCAGCGGAATCTATAATACATATTCCTAGACACGTGTACAAATGGTCTTTGTCAGAATCTCAATAGGATTTGAGGCTCTTAGATGGGGAAGAATGTACTTGTATAAAGTTTTTGGGTTAAGAGTATTGCAGTAGCAGGATTGATGATTTCTATGAGACCTTCATTATTATCACATAGGTCTTCACTTTGCCTCTTCCTTGGGGACAACTACTATCCACTACTCTCTCTTGGATCAGAAGAATCGAGAGAAATATTCTGCTTCATTTTAAATAAAAATTAACTAACTTACCATATATTATAACTACTCTTACTTATATACTAACAAGCTGACGCTTCAAGCAATCATCTTGTTAATACAGGTTTTTTTTTTTTAATTTTCATCTTTTCTAATATAAAAAAGGAGAAAATCAGCAATAAAATAAGAAAACTTTCACTGACACGTAAATCAACCAAAACAAACGTAACCGAAGTTCCAAGTGTAATAAATATAATTAATAGTGATCTTGTAAAGGATTGCTTGGGAGAAAAACATGACTTCATATGCTATTTTTGTAATATATTTTTATAATACTTAAATAATAACATATAAATTACGAAATAAAAGTTACCTATTTGTTTAAACATGCTGTTAATAAATAAAGTATTTTTTACAGGCATGTTAAAACTCAGTACTCTCATTTTTATTTTACCAATAATTATAGAAGCTATCCTTTCTGAACATTTTATTTTGAATTTTAACGAAAATACGATAGAACAAATCCGTCTGAATGTAAATGCGATGGTTGTGAGTTCAAGTCATAGTTAGGGGAATTAATTGTTTTCTTTCCGACAACATGACATCAAGACAAGTCACTGTGCTTAGTTCCGATACACATCACGCATTGTCAGAGAAGTTCCACGGAAAATTGAAAACTTAATACAATACATCTTCTTCATCCTCTGTTTAAAGGCGTGAAGCCGAAAGACAAATTAATAATAAAGAAAACCAGTACTGAAATTAAAATGGGGTTTATATTTTTTAATGATTGTCATTATTATATTTTGTAATGATATGAGCTTATATTTTTTAATGATTATATGTAATGATTATCCAAAGGTAATAATCTAATGCTACGTAAAAGTCTAATAAAAGCTACATAATAAATATATAACCCGAGGTACGCGTAAATATAATAAAAACAATTGAATTATGAATTCATTTCAGAGTTAAGGCGATATTTCTATTATTCTCGTAAGTGATTGGTAGTTTCATTTTAATAGTTTATAAGTTACGATCTGGTGCCACGTGTTCTAAATGTAAACGTAGAAAATTCAAGATAACATTTCATCCACAAATTTTGTTCATTGCGCTCTTTAGTCTTTGATTTAGTTTAGTTAAATTCCAACTTATATGAAAGTGAAACGTTAAATGTGTGTTATCAATATATTTAGTTCTGTGACTCAAAAAATGAACCATTTTTGTTCATTATCTTTACTTTAAAGTACCTATTTAGAATAAATAAAAATGTTACCCGTGACCACGGACTACTGTAAAGTGTTCGAAACGTCGGGTTTCCCAAAAATGTTTACCATTCAATATACGAGATTAATCCGTTTAAAAGTGTTTCATTCAAAATGTATAACAATCGCGAAAATCATAGACATTATTAAATAAAAATGTGTTATTTTTCTAGAAAGGTACTACAAAGTAAAGATTACGAACAACAGAAGTTAAATTTAATCACTATCTAGAACAGTTTAGTACATTCAACCCCGGAATATGAAATGAAATTAAGATTTGTATTGACATAACCTAAGTGACAGAGTCTAATAGAATGTATAAATAAAATAAAAATTAAAAAACCTATTATTTCCCGTATCACAGTAACATAAAAACTTTACATATATACAAAATTTGTATATTCTATTTTAGAATTATTGTAAGCCTAAAATACCTATATATAACAATATCTGTGCATATCCTTTAGCTTTTATATTATTAATTTAAAAATAAAGATAAACATAAATTTATACGTAAGGGGTTAAACTTACATCCATCGCATATCGTCTTATGGTCACCTCATATCGTCTCATGGGCGTCTTTTAAACTCCTCCTAATATCCTTTCTACCTCACCTAACTAATATAATCCTAATCTCATCTCAATCTCTTAGTAGTCTTATTTTAATCTCAATCTCTTCGTAATTTTATTCTTCGTTGTTTCGTTCTTATCTTTTTCCTATCCTATATACATTTCATACTATTCTTGTTTTATTGTAATCTCATCCCAATCTCGGTTTTTATATCATCTAAGTTATTTGAGGTCTGTCGTGGCACAGTGGGACAAGCGTGCAACTATAAACATGATAGATTATCGGTTCATTTTCAGAACAGACGAAGGATCGTACCTATAGTAGGATATCTTCAAAATTAAAAATAAATATAAAAGAGCAAGTTGCTGGAGTGTTATATTGGTTACTTGAATGTGTCTATGCAAGTATTCGCCATTAGCAAGAAGAGGAAAGCCTGATTGATTCCCCAGAACGATGACATTACCTGCCTGTCTTGATAACTTCGCCCATAATAGCATATATAAAAAGCATTATTAATAAAGATAAAGATATAATTTGTTTAATAGTCCTGCGCTGATAGTAATTTATTTCAACGTACTTGCTGTTAATAAGAATAGAAAAACATGTAAACCATTCCTACTACTTCTAAGTTAGACTAATAAGGAAATACCAGGCAAATAAACAATGTACCTTGCTATTTTATTACTGTAGTTCCTTATCGACTTGATAATTAATACTTTACATTTTTTTTAATAAATACATATTGAGGCCTGTCGTAGCGCAAGGGCATAGGCATGTGACTATAAAAGAGAAAGTGTAGATTGGATTCCCGTGTGGAACAGTAACGGAGTGCCTTAACACTAGTTTACCTAGTTGCCATGTCTGGAATACAGCGTTGAAAAAATATGATCAGATCAATACAAGTTTGTCAATTCGACTATGTGTATGTTACAAGTTTGTCAATTCGACTATGTGTATGTTAACTCAACCAATGCACGGTGAGATATCGACAATAAACGGTAGTGGAATTAAATGATTAATATTTTTACTATGTTTTAAAGTGTTATTCCACACTTAGGACAGAAAATACTAAACTTAAATTTAAAAAGCGTATAAAAATTTTGAACGAAGCAGGATTTGAACCCGCGCCTCTGGAATACCGTTCCAGCGCTCTGACCACTAAGCCATTCGTTCTCACCGAGCTCCGTCAAAATTCTTATACGCTTGTTACAACTTATTTTTGTTGTTAGCATCTCTGTAGGGAGATTTTTACAAATTTCCGCTACCCAAAGACAACTCGTAAGAATTATCGTTTGGCAAGAGAGAATACTATTTATTTTAATATTTTTACTATGTTTTAAAGTGTTATTCCACACTTAGGACAGAAAATACTAAACTTAAATTTAAAAAGCGTATAAAAATTTTGAACGAAGCAGGATTTGAACCCGCGCCTCTGGAATACCGTTCCAGCGCTCTGACCACTAAGCCATTCGTTCTCACCGAGCTCCGTCGAAATTCTTATACGCTTGTTACAACTTATTTTTGTTGTTAGCATCTCTGTAGGGAGATTTTTACAAATTTCCGCTACCCAAAGACAACTCATAAGAATTATCGTTTGGCAAGAGAGAATACTATTTACTTTAATATTTTTACTATGTTTTAAAGTGTTATTCCACACTTAGGACAGAAAATACTAAACTTAAATTTAAAAAGCGTATAAAAATTTTGAACGAAGCAGGATTTGAACCCGCGCCTCTGGAATACCGTTCCAGCGCTCTGACCACTAAGCCATTCGTTCTCACCGAGCTCCGTCGAAATTCGAACGAATGGCTTAGTGGTCAGAGCGCTGGAACGGTATTCCAGAGGCGCGGGTTCAAATCCTGCTTCGTTCAAAATTTTTATACGCTTTTTAAATTTAAGTTTAGTATTTTCTGTCCTAAGTGTGGAATAACACTTTAAAACATAGTAAAAATATTAAAGTAAATAGTATTCTCTCTTGCCAAACGATAATTCTTATGAGTTGTCTTTGGGTAGCGGAAATTTGTAAAAATCTCCCTACAGAGATGCTCACAACAAAAATAAGTTGTAACAAGCGTATAAGAATTTCGACGGAGCTCGGTGAGAACGAATGGCTTAGTGGTCAGAGCGCTGGAACGGTATTCCAGAGGCGCGGGTTCAAATCCTGCTTCGTTCAAAATTTTTATACGCTTTTTAAATTTAAGTTTAGTATTTTCTGTCCTAAGTGTGGAATAACACTTTAAAACATAGTAAAAATATTAAAGTAAATAGTATTCTCTCTTGCCAAACGATAATTCTTATGAGTTGTCTTTGGGTAGCGGAAATTTGTAAAAATCTCCCTACAGAGATGCTAACAACAAAAATAAGTTGTAACAAGCGTATAAGAATTTCGACGGAGCTAGGTGAGAACGAATGGCTTAGTGGTCAGAGCGCTGGAACGGTATTCCAGAGGCGCGGGTTCAAATCCTGCTTCGTTAAAAATTTTTATACGCTTTTTAAATTTAAGTTTAGTATTAAATAATTAACTTTAGGTAAAAACTTAGTTTTAGTTGGGCCGTTGAAAACGTTATGTCGAGTGATGCCGAGGAGCAATAAAAGAGTGCCTAGACAATAAATTTATTCGTTAGTACATTACTTTATTAGTTGTGTTAACTTAAACGTATATTACAATATTAATTTGATTCAAAGCTTCGTCAAAATTCTACCCAAAGCAAGCTCTGAATTTTTATAAAAGCACGTAAGCAATAAGTTTCCAATCATTTCCGAGTACTACTCTGATGGAACATTATTTCCTTTGTTCCCACGAGTATGTCGGCCAATTTATTGAGGTATACTTCGTGCCATATTGCAAATGCATAGTTCGATGCATTTGCAATAAGGAATTTTATATACGATAACTTTTTATTTTATATTATACATCGTCTACATAATTATAGTGGTCTTATAAAAACAGTTATAGTTGTGGACATTACAACTTAAATATCCAAGTTAAGAAGAATGATACACAAAAAATATAAATGGCGTCGAAAAAGCTTTTGTGCAGTTTTATAGCTTTTGTAGCTTTTTTAAAAAAAGCTTTTGTGCTAGTTTAGGTAAATATTAATTAAAATTTAAATTTATGAATAAAAATTACTGACCAAAAAAGTCCAGCTCTCGGTTATTTATTTGTAAACAATAAGGACGTAGAATGTTTTGCTTTATACAATTTAATTTTTCAATTGATAGTTTTTTGTTGTCCGCATTATTAAGTTTTTTTTAACCTACTTTCGAGTAATATTATCATATAGACAAAGCCCGTTGAATAGCGAACATTTAAACTGAACTCCGGAGTATCAAGTACTATTCAATGATGAACCCAAGATAATATTTTATGAATTTATGAATTTCAATGGAAGGGAAAACTGAACTTGAAGTTGTATCGGGACCGCGGCTGCCACCTTTAGATACCAGTAGTACAGTAATACATTTACCAAGGCTTACAGGCCAACATTTCATTTTAGTGCAGGAAAATGCAAGAGCGCACACTGCGAGAATGGTCACAGTACTTCCAACGGCTTTCATTATAATAATGAAATGGCTGACGTGAAGCTCTGAAATGCATCTTACTTATATAGAATGAACTAAAGAGACATGTAAAGAATCACTAGCCTGCCCCACAAAACTTGAAGGCGCTAAAGTCTGTAATTCTAGAAGAGACCATACTTTTATATGTGATTAAATTGATTAATTTTAAGCCAAACCAAATTATAGTTGTCGTGAATGCATAAGAAGGTAATTTCAGTTATTTAATACTTACTTAGCTTCACGCTATATCCCTAGCGGGGTAGGCAGAGAGAACGGTGCGCCAAACGCTACGGTCTCGGCGTACCTCTTTCGCCTCGTCCACAGTCATCAACCTTATTAGTTATTAAACATCAACCTTAGTTATTTAATAAACTTCTTAACGTCTCTGTTTAATTGTCCCTACCTTATATTTTATTTAGCAAATCGATAAAAAAATACCAGCTATAATAGGAATCAATAAATCTATGTCACTCTTTTCAGTGTACTTAATGTAAATTAGAATAACGCATATACTAACGTTTTAAAGCCTGTCGTGGCACAGCGGCACAGGCGTGAGACTGTACATACATGTTGTGGATTCGATACCCACACGAGGAATAAAATAATTAATATTTTAAAATTAAATATTTAATATTTTTATTTCTTCGCTCTGGTAACAAAGTAAAGCGTGTCATTGAGTTCGAAATACAAAGAAAGCTATACTAAAGTGATGGTTGATGTACTTGCTTCAATTCTGTAAATATTCAACGTAATTCAATTTTGATCTGATGATGCATTTAACGTACGATTTTAATATCGTCTTGATACAAAGTCTTACTTAAGGCATATGGTTTTTATTACAAAATCCACAAAAGAATGATATGATAAATGTTTAAATTATTTTCTTACCCCTATTTTGTTAAGACTCGACAAACACGCACACGTGACGATAAATATGTCGAACACAATTCGACAGTTAGTGTAAAACAAAATCTTTTACCACCTGCCTTCCTCAGCTTTTTTCTTTCGCTTTCATTTGACCCAAATAAAGATAACGATATGACCGAAATAAATAAAATGTATATAATTAATATACAATCATTATATATGTCTATATAAAATAGATTTAAAGATTACCAAGTTGTAAGTCCCTCGCAGATTAGTCAAATAACAGCGTGAACTTTCTATCAGGCCCGCAAACTGAACTGAGTTAAGTAAACTCCAAACTTGTCATCCGTTTCGAAGTTTCTGTAAGATAAACCTTTTAAACGTTATAATAATAAAACTTTCTTACTTTTGTAGCTTGTTGCTTTTGAATATCTGGAATTCAAAATTATTTATGTTTATGAACTGCTGATTCATGATCTAAAATTATATGTAGAATATATCTGTATTAAACACAATTTATATATTGGTTATCCCGAACAATTTCTAATAAAATGCTATAGAAAATAGTATATTTGTTAAATTTGAATTATTTTTTCAAATACGAGTACACCAAGTAACATCATGTATACATTTATGTAAGGTTAAATATGTCTCCTTTATGAGTAACTAAGACTAAACAAAAGAATAAAAGCTTAAACGTATTTCTGTAACGGTTGCTTTTTACGAGAGTTTTTAATACTTGAAAGGGATTAATCATCCCTTGCTATCTTTCTCCATATCAAAAATAAATTAAAAATACATACATAAAAGTAATGCTTAATAATAAAATTACTATACAACCCACAACTTCGTTTTCAAGCTTTTGCCGATTTAATATAAGAAATTTTGAATTACGAGGCTTATACACAAGACGGATGTTTTTGACGTCCCAGTAAACACATTACTTATTCAAGTAATATGTACACATTATTGTTTATGATGCATATAATTAACAGTGAAATTAGTAGTACCATAAACATATTACACCGTAGATGAAAATCATGCTTAACTAACTGTAACTGTTCACCAAGTTCAAGGTTCAAGTTGATATCCTCTGGGAACCCTTGTGGCATAATCTAAACTAAAGCTGATACAAGTTATACGATTAAAATGATGAGTTCAATGCTGAAACCAACAATCCTAATGGGCTTTCACTTCTGGGGTAGTCCTGGGTACGATCCCTAATAAATTATTATACATGATAAACGGATAAATTTACTGACCACCAGTTCGTTGTAATTTTAAAATATATTAATTTACATGTTGATGATAATAGCTCTAGAGGTTTTGATTATGTGAATAAACTTTACTTAAGTACATTCAATTTGTTTAAACTACAAATAAAAGTTTGTAATGATAAAATATTGTCCAAAATTGAGTATTTTGCAAATTAATTGATTTTAAAAAAATCTTTTAAATATTAATACTGTAGAACAAGATATTATGATTTGCATATTAAATCAAAGAAAGGAGCTTTTATAGGCATTTTCCATACTTCATATAAGTGAGCAGAATGATGTGTACGTCAAAATGAACAAATATTTTATTATAATCTTGGAAGTAACGTACTGACGAGATTTTGATGGGCGCCTAATAGGTTTACAATATACAATTAAAAAATTAACAAATTTAAATTAGTTAAAAAATGTCGTAGCATAAAAATAGACACAATTTTATGACTTTAAAATATAATAAAGTTCCTTATACCAGAAAACATATACTTCGTACGACCACTGGTTTACTTGTACCTACACTCGAAATCTTTTCTATTACTAAATGGTCGTCAGAGGAAATTCTTCGAACTAAACACTATTTATTTATTTCCCTTTGAAAATATCCTAAAGTGAAGTCAACCCGTTATAGTTCGGCTGTTTACACAACTAACACAATATAAATAATAAACCTTTTAGCTTTTTCTGATGAAACTGTTTGAAACGATTTTCTAAAGGAGGTTTGTTTAAGAATGACAGTGGACGCTGTATACCGAAAATAAAATATGTTTCAACGCTAGAAAATATATTATAAATATGATATGCCTGTTACGGCGCAGTGGCACAAACGTGAGACTGTAAACGACAAGTTATAGGTTCGATTGGCGCTTGAAGAAGTATTTATTTTTTAAATTTTTAAATGTTTTTTTTTTTAATATTCTCATTTCTTTCTCCATATAGATATTAATATTTAATAATTTTAATGTTAAAAATAGGTAATGGAAAAGTTTCGAAATGTAAGATATTATTCTTATTTCCACATTATTTTAACAAAAAAAGACTTTCCCCGTAATATACAGTCCCAATTCAATTTTAGTACCAACTATCAATCCTCTTTCATGGCTTGCTGCGACGTTTGATATTGAATTCATCACTTTTATATCCCTTCTATGACATATGGTGATATGGATCGTCGTCAATTACTATTTTGCACCGATATGTTACATATAATTTGGTATTTGGTCAAAAATATTGCCAAATCGTTATTTTACATACTTACTTCTGTAAATAGACATGTGTTTTTGGTTATAATAATTTATTTAAAAAGATCGCAAATATTATAGCCATTTCATCTGTATGAAGCACATATTTTTTTTCTCCATATTTATATATATATATATATATATATATATATATATATATATATATATATATATATATATATATATATATATATATATATATATATATATATATATATATAAAAAAACGGTCATATAAACGAGAGCTGAATTTTAGGATTGTATGTCAACAGGAATGTATCGAAGTCAGCGGTATGTGAGCATACAGAGGATAAGCCCAACCACTACATCATGTTTGATAAATCCCACATCCTCGCTATTTTGTATGAAATTAACTAGAAACATGTATGGAATTCAATTCATACCAAATTAGTAGTAATTGATTACACGACGAATTTCATATAAAATGCAACAAAAACTATATGTTATATTCGTATATTTTGATTGCATTGACTTAGAAGCGTTGGCCGCACGAACTGTTGGCCTGAATAGTTGAAATTAAGTTCAGCTTCTACCACGCCTTCACTCGATCTCGAGACAGACGGACAAACCACACTACAAAACCGACAATGTACTAAAAACTTGATTTTCAACCAGTATTCCAACCATATGAACAAATATTTATTTAAATCAGAAATTTTTCGTCACGTAATACCCAATTATAAAGCACTTTAAGGTCTCTCTTTGACCTTGTACATATCTCACGTACCGACATTATATTAATTTTTATCAAATCTTATGAAATTATACCTTTTAGCTTATGCGTTCTGCTTTGTGAGAAGTACGGATTTTATAAAATGTTCGTATAGAAGAAGTTTGTTTTATAATTTAAAATAAATAAAATTTATTTATCTTTATTTTCCTGTTTATATATTATAATAAACGTTTCACTCCTCTCATTATATAACATAATATAATTTTCCATATTTTATATATTCACGCCGACTTGGCAATTCTAAAATTACATTTCTATATTTCTTATTCATTTCAACGCAATTTTCAATAATGTTATTAGTCTTTTTTATTTTAATACCTGCCATATTCACCTTTCTATAAGTCTTTAGAAAAGTCAAACATTTAATAATTCAAATAAAAATTATTTTTATAAAAAAAGTGAAAGACCTTTATATTTTTTTTATTATCTTGCAAAATATTTTTAATATTTGATTTTAAATGTTTTTGCTATTCACGTTTTTTGCTACTTTTATTATTAAAAATATAAGAATACATTGTAAAATGCTAAGCAAACATTTTATAACTTTGTGAAAGTACAAATATTTTTAAATGTTAATTTATGCACGATGTTGACGTGTCGCAGCCCATTCAGCACATATATGATCTAACTGTAAAGGTAATTTTAGGTTCTATTTTCGTTCGGGGAATGAATTATTACATTTTTACTATTTTTTAAAGTGTTAATCCACACTTAGGAAAGAAAATACTAAACTTAAATTTAAAAAGCGTATAAAAATTGAACGAAGTGGGATTTGAACCCACGTCTCTTGAAAACTGTTCAAGCATATGGCTTAGTTGGTCAGAGACCAACTATGCTATCCGTTCTTACCAAGCTCCATCATTGTAACAAGCGTATAAAAATTTCGACGATGAAGTTCGACGATTTTTCAAGAGGCGCGGGTGCAAATCCCGCTTCGTTCAAAATTTTTATACGCTTTTTAAATTTAAGTTTAGTATTTTCTCTCCTAAGTGTGGAATAACACTTTAAAACATAGTAAAAATATTAAATAAATAGTATTCTCTCTTGCCAAACGATAATTCTTACGAGTTGTATTTGGGTAGCGGAAATTTAGAAAAAAATTCCGAAGGAGATGCTAACAACCTAAATATGTTGTAACAACCGTATAATAAAACAATCAACGGAGCTTGGTAAGAACGGATAGCTTAGTTGGTCTGAGCGCTTGACGTTTTTCAAGAGGCGCGGGTTCAAATCCCGCTTCGTTCAAAATTTTTATACGCTTTTTAAATTTAAGTTTATGAATTATTATAATTTACTTGCTCGGTAATAAGATTAGAGAGCTAATTAAACTTCAAAAACTCAATCAGAACATATTGTAGATCAGTATAATTCTTGTGCCCTTACTCCCCTTCCCATAAAGGGTTTTTCATGAAGATTAAGTGAATACGTTATTTAAAAATTTAAAAAAATATTATTTGATAAGATATTTTGAAATATATTTATATTTTACTTATATGCCCTTCACCTACTAATATAATATATGTACATAATCTCTGAAAGTACGGGGCCATATTAAATAATTAATTTTGAAATAGATTGTTCATCAGGAAAGGCTCTAACATATTTCGTTATTATATTTGATAACACCCATTGTACCTACAGTCTGCAATTTTGTAGACAAGCATTACTTATTTCTATTTAACCATGCTGGTGAAGCCACAGCCAAAACCTAGTATACGATAATACAAATGCCACCTCAAAGGCCGACAACGCACCTGTAGCTCCCCTGGTGTTACACGGGGTGGTGGATGACGGTTACGGTCACGAAGGTCCATAACGGGTTGTTGCTCTATAGTATACATTTATTATAGGTCAATAATTTTAATGTATATTTTCTTGAAGTATTTTTTGACGCATTGTTGAGGCCAGTCGTGACGCAAGGGCACAAGCGTGATTGAATGCGATAAGTTGTGGATCAAGGAAATTAATATTTCAAATTTTCTAATTAAATGTTTTATATTATCATTGTTTCGCTCTGGTAATAAGGCAAAGCGAGGCGTTAAGTTTCGCCACTCAACACGGATGTCTCAAATTAGACGGAAAGAATGAAACGGAACAGAGTGTCTTAACACTAGGTTCCCAAGTTCCCTCTATCTAAGTTATTTGAGGCCTGTCATGGCACAGTGGGACAAGCGTGCAACTATAAACATGATAGATTATCGGTACCATAGACAAAGGGAACTTGGGACCCTAGTGTTAAGACACTCCGTTCCACTTCCGTTTCCTACTTTCCGCAGAATTCAAGGCACTGTGTGTTGAGTGGTGGAACTCAACGCCGCGTTTTGCCTTTTTGCCTTGTACCAGAGTGAAGAAATTGAAAAATTTAAATTGAAAATATTAAATATTTCATTTCCTCGAGTGGGGAGCTTTCTACATTTATACAAAATTAATATATTGTATGTTATAAAATTTATGTAAGCTTTGAACTACCTATATATAAAAATATTTGTGCATAAAAAATCAGATATTTAAGCTTTTATATTATTAATATAAAAATAAAGATAAACATAAATTTATACGTAAGGGGTTGTTAAACTTACATCCATCGCATATCGTATTAAGGTCACCTCACATTATCTCATGGTCATCTTTTAAACTCCTCCTAATATCCTCTCAACCTCTATACTAACCTTTTTTCTATCCTATAATTCATACTATTCTTGTTTTATTATAATCTCATCCCAATCTCGGTTTTTATATCATCTAAGTTATTTGAGGCCTGTCATGGCACAGTGGGACAAGCGTGCAACTATAAACATGATAGATTATCGGTTCATTTTCAGTACTGACGTGGGATTGTACCAATAGTGGGATATCTTCAAATTTACAAATAAATATGGAAGAGCACGTTGCTGGAGCGTTATATTAGTTACTTGATTGTGTCTATGCAAGTATTCGCCATTAGCAAGAAGAGGAAAACCTGATTGAGTCCCCAGGACGATGACACGCCCCGCCTGTCTTGATAACTTCGACCATAATAGCATATATAAAAAGCATTATTAATAAAGATAAAGATATAATTTGTTTAATAGTCCTGCGCTGATAGTAATTTATTTCAACGTACTTGCTGTTAATAAGAATAGAAAAACATGTAAACCATTCCTACTACTTCTAAGTTAGACTAATAAGGAAATACCAGGCAAATAAACAATGTACCTTGCTATTTTATTACTGTAGTTCCTTATCGACTTGATAATTAATACTTTACAATTTTTTTAATAAATACATATTGAGGCCTGTCGTAGCGCAAGGGCATAGGCATGTGACTATAAAAGAGAAAGTGTAGATTGGATCCCCGTGCGAAGAAAATAAATATTTCAATTTCATACTTTCATTTTATCGCAGCGTTGAGTCCCGCAACTCGACACGCAGTGTCTCAAATTCACAGGTAAGCTAGTAACAAAAATGTCTTAATAGTGACGGAGTGCCTTAACACTAGTTTAACTAGTTGCCATGTCTGGAATACAGCGTTGAAAAAATATGATCAGAAAAGAAAAAGGTGGACAGACATATAGACAACACGAATGTTACAAGTTTGTTAATTCGATTATGTGTACGTAAATCAAACCAATGTACGGAGAGATTCAGATCGGACTATAAACGGTAGTGGAATTAAATGATTAACTTTAGGTAAAAACTTTGTTTTAGTTCAGCCATTCAAAACGTTATGTCGAGTGATGCCGAGGAGCAATAAAAGAGTGCCTGGACAATAAATTTATTCGTTAGTACATTACTTTATTAATTATGTTAACTTAAACGTATATTACAATATTAATTTGATTCCAAGCTTCTTCAAAATTCTACCCAAAGCTAGCTTAGTATTTTTATAAAGGCACGTAAGCAATAAGTTTCCAATCATTTCCGAGTACTACTCTGATGGAACATTATTTCCTTTGTTCCCACGAGTATGTCGGCCAATTTATTGAGGTATACTTCGTGCCATATTGCAAATGCATAGCTGCAATCTGCATTTGCAATAAGGAGTTTTATATATATTAAAATTTTATTTTATATTATACATCGCCTACGTAATTACTGTGGTCTTATAAAAAAACATATACTTCTGGACAGTACAAACGGATATTTAAGTTAAGAATAATGATACACAAGCTTTTGTGTAGTTTTATAGCTTTTGTAGCTTTTTAAAAAAAAGCTTTTGTGCTAGTTTAGGTAAATATTAATTAAAATTTAAATTTATGAATAAAAATTACTGACCAAAAAAGTCCAGCTCTCGGTTATTTATTTGTAAACAATAAGGACGTAGAATGTTTTGCTTTATACAATTTAATTTTTCAATTTATAGTTTTTTGCTTTTAGCATTATTAAGTTTTTTTTAACCAACTTTCGAGTAATATTATCTATCATATAGACAAAGCCCGTTAAATAGCGAACATTTAAACTGGACTCCGGAGTATCAGTCAAGTACTATTCAATGACGAATCCAAGACAATATTTTATGAATTTATGAATTGAAGGGAAAACCGAGCTTGAAGTTGTATCTGGTTGATAGTTGGAACTGTGGCTGCCACCTTTAGATACCAGTAGTACAGTAATACATTTACCAAGGCTTACAGGCCAACATTTCATTTTAGTGCAGGAAAATGCAAGAGCGCACACTGCGAGAATGGTCACTGTACTTCGACTTTCATTATAATAATGAAATGGCTGACGTGAAGCTCTGAAATGCATCTTACATATACTAGCCTGCCCCACTGCCTCTTCTAGAATTACTGACTTGAGCGCCTTCAAAACTTGAAGGCGCTCAAGTCAGTAATTCTAGAAGAGACTACACTTGTATGTGCGATTAAATTGATTGATTTTAAGCCAAACCAAATTATAGTTGTCGTGAATGCATAAGAAGGTAATTTCAATTATTTAATAAAACTCTTAACGTCTCTGTTTAATTGTCCCTACCTTATATTTTATTAAGAAAATTGATAAAAAAATACCAGCTATAATAGGAATCAATTTAATTTATGTCAATCTTTTCAGTGTACTTAATTTAAATTAGAATAACGCATATACTAAAGTTTTAAGGGCTGTCGTGACACAGCGGCACAGGCGTGTGACTGTACACACATGTTGTGGGTTCGATACCCACACGAGGAATGAAATAATTAATATTTTAAAATTAAATATTTAATGTTTTTATTTCTTCGCTCTGGTAACAAAGTAAAGCGTGCCATCGAGTTCGAAATACAAATTAATTCTGTAAATATTCAATGTAATTAAATTTTGCTCTGATAATGCATTTAACTCACGATTTTAATATCGTCTTGATACAAAGTCTTACTTAAGGCATATGGTTTTTATTACAAAATCCACAAAAGAATGACATGATAAATGTTTAAATTATTTTCATTCTCCTATTTTGTTAAGACACGACAAACACGCACACGTGACGATAAATGTGTCGAACACAATTCGACAGTAAGTGTAAAACCAAATCTTTTACCACCTGCCTTCCTCAGCTTTTTTCTTTCGCTTTCATTTGACCCAAATAAAGATAACGATATGACCGAAATAAATAAAATATATTATGATTAATTTACAATCTTTATATATGTCTATGTAAAATAGATTTAAAGATTACCAAGTTGTAAGTCCCTCGCAGATTAGTCAAATAGCAGCGTGAACTTTCTATCAGGTCCGCCAACTGAACTGAGTTAAGTAAACTCCAAACTTGTCATCCGTTTCGAAGTTTCTGTAAGATAAACCTTTTAAACATTATAATAATAAAACTTTCTTACCTTTGTAGCTTGTTGCTTTTGAATATCTGAAATTCTAAATTATTTATGTTTATGAATTGCTGATTCATGATCTAAAATTATATGTAGAATATATCTGTATTAAACACAATTTATATATTGGTTATCCCGAACAATTTCTAATAAAATGCTATAGAAAATAGTAAATTTGTTTAATTTGCATTATTTTTTCAAATACGAGTACACCAAGTAACATCATGTATACATTTATGTAAGGTTAAATATGTCTCCTTTATGAGTAACTAAGACTAAACAAAAGAATAAAAGCTTAAACGTATTTCTGTAACGGTTGCTTTTTACGAGAGTTTTTAATACTTGAAAGGGATTAATCATCCCTTGCTATCTTTCTCCATATCAAAAATAAATTAAAAATACATACATAAAAATAATGCTTAACAATAAAATTACTATACAACCCACAATTTCTTTTTCAATCTTTTGATGACTTAATATAAGAAATTTAGAATTACGAGGCTTATACACAAGACGGATATTTTTGACATCCCAGTAAACACATTACTTATTCAAGTTATATGTACACATTATTGTTTATGGTGCATATAATTAACAATGAAATTAATAGTACCATAAATATATTACTCCACAGATGAGAATCAGGCTTAACTAACTGTAACTGTTCACCAAGTTCAAGGTTCAAGTCGATATCCTCTGGGAACCCTTGTGGCTTAATCTAAACTAAAGCTGATACAAGTTATACGATTAAAATGATGAGTTCAATGCTGAAACCAACAATCCTAATGGGCTTTCACTTCTGGGGTAATCCTGAGTACGATCCCTAATAAATTATTATTCATGATAAACGGATAAATTAACTGACCACCAGTTCGTTGTAATTTTAAAATATATTAATTTACATGTTGATGATAATAGCTCTAGAGGTTTTGATTACGTGAATAAACTTAACTTAAGTACATTCAATTTGTTTAAACTACAAATAAAAGTTTGTAATGATAAAATACTGCCCAAAATTGAGTATTATGCAAATTAATTGATTTAAAAAAATCTTTTAAATATTAATACTGTAGAACAAGATATTATGATTTGCATATTAAATCAAAGAAAGGAGCTTTTATAGGCATTTTCCATACTTCATATAAGTGAGCAGAATGATGTGTACGTCAAAATGAACAAATATTTTATTATAATCTTGGAAGTAACGTACTGACGAGATTTTGATGGGCGCCTAATAGGTTTACAATATACAATTAAAAAATTAACAAATTTAAATTAGTTAAAAAATGTCGTAGCATAAAAATAGACTTTAAAATAAAGACTTTAAAATATAATAAAGTTCCTTATACCAGAAAACATATACTTCGTACGACCACTGGTTTACTTGTACCTACACTCGAAATCTTTTCTATTACTAAATGGTCGTCAGAGGAAATTCGTCGAACTAAACACTATTTATTTATTTTCCTTTGAAAATATCCTAAAGTGAAGTCAACACGGTTTTAGTTCGGCTGTTTACACAACTAACACAATATAAATAATAACCTTTTAGCTTTTTCTGATGAAACTGTTTGAAACGATTTTCTAAAGGAGGTTTGTTTAGGAATGATAGTGGACTCTGTATGCCGAAAAAAAAAATATTTTTCAACGCTAGAAAATATATTATAAATATGATATGCCTGTTACGGCGCAGTGGCACAAACGTGAGACTGTAAACGACAAGTTATAGGTTCGATTGGCGGTTGAAGAAGTATTTATTTTTTAAATTTTTAAATGTTTTTTTTAGTATTCTCATTTCTTTCTCCATATAGATATTAATATTTAATAATTTTAATGTTAAAAATAGGTAATGGAAAAGTTTCGAAATGTAAGATATTATTCTTATTTCCACATTATTTTAACAAAAAGAGCTTTCCCCATAATATACAGTCCCAATTCAATTTTAGTACCAACTATCAATCCTCTTTCATGGCTTGCTGCGACGTTTGATATTGAATTCATCACTTTTATATCCCTTCTATGACATATGGTGATATGGATCGTCGTCAATTACTATTTTGCACCGATATGTTACATATAATTTCGTATTTGGTCAAAAATATTGCCAAATCGTTATGTTACATACTTACTTCTGTAAATAATCATGTGTTTTTGGTTATAATAATTTATTTAAAAAGATCGCAAAGATTATAGCCATTTCATCTGTATGAAGCACATATTTTTTTTCTCCATATTTATATATATATATATATATATATATATATATATATATATATATATATATATATATATATATATATATATATATATACATATATATATATATATATATATATATATATATATATATATATATATATATATATATATATATATATATATATATATATATATATATATATATATATATATATATATATATATATATATATATAAAAAAACGGTCATATAAACGAGAGCTGAATTTTAGGATTGTATGTCAACAGGAATGTATTGAAGTCAGCGGTATGTGAGCATACAGCGGATAAGCCCAACCACTACATCATGTCTGATAAATCCCACATCCTCGCTATTTTGTATGAAATTAACTAGAAACATGTATGGAATTCAATTCATACCAAATTAGTAGTAATTGATTACACGACGAATTTCATATAAAATGCAACAAAAACTATATGTTATATTCGTATATTTTGATTGCATTGACTTAGAAGCGTTGGCCGCACGTACTGTTGGCCTGAATAGTTGAAATTAAGTTCAGTTTCTACCACGCCTTCACTCGATCTCGAGACAGACGGACAAACCACACTACAAAACCGACAATGTACTAAAACTTGATTTTCAACCAGTATTCCAACCATATGAACAAATATTTATTTAAATCAGAAATTTTTCGTCACGTAATACCCAATTATAAAGCACTTTAAGGTCTCTCTTTGACCTTGTACATATCTCACGTACCGGCATTATATTAATTTTTATCAAATCTTATGAAATTATACCTTTTAGCTTATGCGTTCTGCTTTGTGAGAAGTACGGATTTTATAAAATGTTCGTATAGAAGAAGTTTGTTTTATAATTTAAAATAAATAAAATTTATTTATCTTTATTTTCCTGTTTATATATTATAATAAACGTTTCACTCCTCTCATTATATAACATAATATAATTTTCCATATTTTATACATTCACGCCGACTTGGCAATTCTAAAATTACATTTCTATATTTCTTATTCATTTCAACGCAATTTTCAATAATGTTATTAGTCTTTTTTATTTTAATACCTGCCATATTCACCTTTCTATAAGTCTTTAGAAAAGTCAAACATTTAATAATTCAAATAAAAATTATTTTTATAAAAAAAGTGAAAGACCTTTATATTTTTTTTATTATCTTGCAAAATATTTTTAATATTTGATTTTAAATGTTTTTGCTATTCACGTTTTTTGCTACTTTTATTATTAAAAATATAAGAATACATTGTAAAATGCTAAGCAAACATTTTATAACTTTGTGAAAGTACAAATATTTTTAAATGTTAATTTATGCACGATGTTGACGTGTCGCAGCCCATTCAGCACATATATGATCTAACTGTAAAGGTAATTTTAGGTTCTATTTTCGTTCGGGGGATGAATTATTACATTTTGACTATTTTTTAAAGTGTTAATCCACACTTAGGACAGAAAATACTAAACTTAAATTTAAAAAGCGTATAAAAATTGAACGAAGTGGGATTTGAACCCACGTCTCTTGAAAACTGTTCAAGCATATGGCTTAGTTGGTCAGAGACCAACTATGCTATCCGTTCTTACCAAGCTCCATCATTGTAACAAGCGTATAAAAATTTCGACGATGAAGTTCGACGATTTTTCAAGAGGCGCGGGTGCAAATCCCGCTTCGTTCAAAATTTTAATACGCTTTTTAAATTTAAGTTTAATATTTTCTGTCCTAAGTGTGGAATAACACTTTAAAACATAGTAAAAATATTAAATAAATAGTATTCTCTCTTGCCAAACGATAATTCTTACGAGTTGTATTTGGGTAGCGGAAATTTAGAAAATAATTCCGAAGGAGATGCTAACAACCTAAATATGTTGTAACAACCGTATAATAAAACAATCAACGGAGCTTGGTAATAACGGATGGCTTAGTTGGTCAGAGCGCTTGACGTTTTTCAAGAGGCGCGGGTTCAAATCCCGCTTCGTTCAAAATTTTTATACGCTTTTTAAATTGAAGTTTATGAATTATTACAATTTACTTGCTCGGTAATAAGATTAGAGAGCTAATTAAACTTCAAAAACTCAATCAGAACATATTGTAGATCAGTATAATTCTTGTGCCCTTACTCCCCTTCCCATAAAGGGTTTTTCATGAAGATTAAGTGAATACGTTATTTAAAAATTTTAAAAAATATTATTTCATAAGATATTTTGAAATATATTTATATTTTACTTATATGCCCTTCACCTACTAATATAATATATGTACATAATCTCTGAAAGTACGGGGCCATATTAAATAATTAATTTTGAAATAGATTGTTCATCAGGAAAGGCTCTAACATATTTCGTTATTATATTTGATAACACCCATTGTACCTACAGTCTGCAATTTTGTAGACAAGCATTACTTATTTCTATTTAACCATGCTGGTGAAGCCACAGCCAAAACCTAGTATACGATAATACAAATGCCACCTCAAAGGCCGGCAACGCACCTGTAGCTCCCCTGGTGTTACACGGGGTGGTGGGTGACGGTTACGGTCACGAAGGTCCATAACGGGTTGTTGCTCTATAGTATACATTTATTATAGGCCAATAATTTTAATGTATATTTTCTTGAAGTATTTTTTGACGCATTGTTGAGGCCAGTCGTGACGCAACGGCACAAGCGTGATTGAATGCGATAAGTTGTGGATCCTCGATCAAGGAAATGAATATTTCAAATTTTCTAATTAAATGTTTTATGTTATCATTGTTTCGCTCTGGTAATAAGGCCAAGCGAGGCGTTAAGTTTCGCCACTCAACACGGATGTCTCAAATTAGACGGAAAGAATGAAACGGAACAGAGTGTCTTAACACTAGGTTCCCAAGTTCCCTCTATCTAAGTTATTTGAGGCCTGTCATGGCACAGTGGGACAAGCGTGCAACTATAAACATGATAGATTATCGGTACCATAGACAAAGGGAACTTGGGACCCTAGTGTTAAGACACTCCGTTCCACTTCCGTTTCCTACTTTCCGCAGAATTCAAGGCACTGTGTGTTGAGTGGTGGAACTCAACGCCGCGTTTTGCCTTTTTGCCTTGTACCAGAGTGAAGAAATTGAAAAATTTAAATTGAAAATATTAAATATTTCATTTCCTCGAGTGGGGAGCTTTCCACATTTATACAAAATTAATACATTGTATGTTATAAAATTTATGGAAGCTTTAAACTACATATATATAAAAATATTTGTGCATAAAAAATCAGATATTTTAGCTTTTATATTATTGATATAAAAATAAAGATAAACATAAATTTATACGTAAGGGGTTGTTAAACTTACATCCATCGCATATCGTCTTATGGTCACCTCACATTATCTCATGGTCATCTTTTAAAGTCCTTTTAATATCCTCTCAACCTCTATATAAATCTTTTTTCTATCCTATAATTCATACTATTCTTGTTTTATTATAATCTCATCCCAATATCGGTTTTTATCTCATCTAAGTTATTTGAGGCCTGTCATGGCACAGTGGGACAAGCGTGCAACTATAAACATGATAGATTATCGGTTCATTTTCAGAACAGACGTAGGATCGTATCTATAGTACGATATCTTCAAATTTAAAAATAAATATAAAAGAGCAAGTTGCTGGAGTGTTATATTGGTTACTTAAATGTATCTATGCAAGTATTTGCCATTAGCAAGAAGAGGAAAACCTGATTGATTCCCCAGGACGATGACATTACCTGCCTGTCTTGATAACTCCGCCCATAATAGTTTAATAGTCCTGCGCTGATAGTAATTTATTTCAACGTACTTGCTGTTAATAAGAATAGAAAAACATGTAAACCATTCCTACTACTTCTAAGTTAGACTAATAAGGAAATACCAGGCAAATAAACAATGTACCTTGCTATTTTATTACTGTAGTTCCTTATCGACTTGATAATTAATACTTTACATTTTTTTTAATAAATACATATTGAGGCCTGTCGTAGCGCAAGGGCATAGGCATGTGACTATAAAAGAGAAAGTGTAGATTGGATTCCCGTGTGGAACAGTAACGGAGTGCCTTAACACTAGTTTACCTAGTTGCCATGTCTGGAATACAGCGTTGAAAAAATATGATCAGAAAAGAAAAAGGTGGACATATGGACAACGCGAATGTTACAAGTTTGCCAATTCGACTATGTGTATGTTAACTCAACCAATGCACGGTGAGATATCGACAATAAACGGTAGTGGAATTAAATGATTAATATTTTTACTATGTTTTAAAGTGTTATTCCACACTTAGGACAGAAAATACTAAACTTAAATTTAAAAAGCGTATAAAAATTTTGAACGAAGCAGGATTTGAACCCGCGCCTCTGGAATACCGTTCCAGCGCTCTGACCACTAAGCCATTCGTTCTCACCGAGCTCCGTCAAAATTCTTATACGCTTGTTACAACTTATTTTTGTTGTTAGCATCTCTGTAGGGAGATTTTTACAAATTTCCGCTACCCAAAGACAACTCATAAGAATTATCGTTTGGCAAGAGAGAATACTATTTACTTTAATATTTTTACTATGTTTTAAAGTGTTATTCCACACTTAGGACAGAAAATACTAAACTTAAATTTAAAAAGCGTATAAAAATTTTGAACGAAGCAGGATTTGAACCCGCGCCTCTGGAATACCGTTCCAGCGCTCTGACCACTAAGCCATTCGTTCTCACCGAGCTCCGTCGAAATTCTTATACGCTTGTTACAACTTATTTTTGTTGTGAGCATCTCTGTAGGGAGATTTTTACAAATTTCCGCTACCCAAAGACAACTCATAAGAATTATCGTTTGGCAAGAGAGAATACTATTTACTTTAATATTTTTACTATGTTTTAAAGTGTTATTCCACACTTAGGACAGAAAATACTAAACTTAAATTTAAAAAGCGTATAAAAATTTTGAACGAAGCAGGATTTGAACCCGCGCCTCTGGAATACCGTTCCAGCGCTCTGACCACTAAGCCATTCGTTCTCACCGAGCTCCGTCGAAATTCGAACGAATGGCTTAGTGGTCAGAGCGCTGGAACGGTATTCCAGAGGCGCGGGTTCAAATCCTGCTTCGTTCAAAATTTTTATACGCTTTTTAAATTTAAGTTTAGTATTTTCTGTCCTAAGTGTGGAATAACACTTTAAAACATAGTAAAAATATTAAAGTAAATAGTATTCTCTCTTGCCAAACGATAATTCTTATGAGTTGTCTTTGGGTAGCGGAAATTTGTAAAAATCTCCCTACAGAGATGCTCACAACAAAAATAAGTTGTAACAAGCGTATAAGAATTTCGACGGAGCTCGGTGAGAACGAATGGCTTAGTGGTCAGAGCGCTGGAACGGTATTCCAGAGGCGCGGGTTCAAATCCTGCTTCGTTCAAAATTTTTATACGCTTTTTAAATTTAAGTTTAGTATTTTCTGTCCTAAGTGTGGAATAACACTTTAAAACATAGTAAAAATATTAAAGTAAATAGTATTCTCTCTTGCCAAACGATAATTCTTATGAGTTGTCTTTGGGTAGCGGAAATTTGTAAAAATCTCCCTACAGAGATGCTAACAACAAAAATAAGTTGTAACAAGCGTATAAGAATTTCGACGGAGCTAGGTGAGAACGAATGGCTTAGTGGTCAGAGCGCTGGAACGGTATTCCAGAGGCGCGGGTTCAAATCCTGCTTCGTTCAAAATTTTTATACGCTTTTTAAATTTAAGTTTAGTATTAAATAATTAACTTTAGGTAAAAACTTAGTTTTAGTTGGGCCGTTGAAAACGTTATGTCGAGTGATGCCGAGGAGCAATAAAAGAGTGCCTTGACAATAAATTTATTCGTTAGTACATTACTTTATTAGTTGTGTTAACTTAAACGTATATTACAATATTAATTTGATTCAAAGCTTCTTCAAAATTCTACCCAAAGCTAGCTCAGCATTTTTATAAAGGCACGTAAGCAATATGTTTCCAATCATTTCCGAGTACTACTCTGATGGAACATTATTTCCTTTGTTCCCACGAGTATGTCGGCCAATTTATTGAAATATACTTCATGCCTTATTGCAAATGCATAGCTCAATGCATTTGCAATAAGGAGTTTTATATATGTTAAAATTTTATTTTATATTACACATCGCCTACGTAATTACTGTGGTCTTATAAAAAAAATATCCTTCTGGACAGTACAACTTAAATATCCAAGTTAAGAATGATGATACACAAAAAATATAAATGGCGTCGAAAAAGCTTTTGTGCAGTTTTATAGCTTTTGTAGCTTTTTTTAAAAAAGCTTTTGTGCTAGTTTAGGTGAATATTATTTAAAATTAAAATGTATGAATAAAAATTAGTGACCAAAAAAGTCCAGCTCTCGGTTATTTATTTGTAAACAATAAGGACGTAGAGGGTTTTGCTTTTAATTTATTTTTTCAATTGATAGTTTTTTGTTGTCCGCATTATTAAGTTTTTTTAACCTACTTTCAAGTAATATTATCATATAGACAAAGCCCGTTAAATAGCGAACATTTCAACTGAACTCCGGAGTATCAAGTACTATTCAAAGATGAACCCAAGATAATATTTTATGAATTTATGAATTTCAATGGAAGGGAAAACTGAACTTGAAGTTGTATCGGGACCGCTGCTGCCTCCTTTATATATCAGTAGTACAGTAATTCATTTACTAAGGCTTACAGGCCAAAATTTCATTTTAGTGCAGGAAAATGCAAGAGCGCACACTGCGAGAATGGTCACAGTACTTCCAACGGCTTTCATTATAATAATGAAATGGCTGACGTGAAGCTCTGAAATGCATCTTACTTATATAGAATGAACTAAAGAGACATGTAAAGAATCACTAGCCTGCCCCACAAAACTTGAAGGCGCTAAAGTCAGTAATTCTAGAAGAGACCACACTTGTATGTGTGATTAAATTGATTGATTTTAAGCCAAACCAAATTATAGTTGTCGTGAATGCATAAGAAGGTAATTTCAGTTATTTAATACTTACTTAGCTTCACGCTATATCCCAAGCGGGGTAGGCAGAGAGAACGGAGCGCCAAACGCTACGGTCTCGGCGTACCTCTTTCGCCTCGTCCACAGTCATCAACCTTATTAGTTATTAAACATCAACCGACCTTAGGTATTTAATAAACTTCTTAACGTCTCTGTTTAATTCTCCATACCTTTTATTTTATTTAGAAAATCGATAAAAAAATACCAGCTGTAATAGGAATCAATTAATTTATGTCAATCTTTTCAGTGTACTTAATTTAAATTAGAATAACGCATATATTAAAGTTTTAAAGCCTGTCGTGGCACAGCGGCACAGGCGTGAGACTGTACATACATGTTGTGGATTCGATACCCACACGAGGAATGAAATAATTAATATTTTAAAATTAAATATTTAATGTTTTTATCGCTATATTATAACGCTCTGGTAACAAAGTAAAGCGTGCCATTGAGTTCGAAATACATAGAAAGCTATACTAAAGTGATGGTTGATGTACTTGCTTCAATTCTGTAAATATTCAACGTAATTCAATTTTGATCTGATAATGCATTTAACGTACGATTTTAATATCGTCTTGATACAAAGTCTTACTTAAGGCGTATGGTTTTTATCACAAAATCCACAAAAGAATGATATGATAAATGTTTAAATTATTGTAAGTTAAGACACGACAAACACGCACACGTGACGATAAATATGTCGAACACAATTCGACAGTTAGTGTAAAACCAAACCTTTTACCACCTGCCTTCCTCAGCTTTTTTCTTTCGCTTTCATTTGACCCAAATAAAGATAACGATATGACCGAAATAAATAAAATATATTATGATTAATTTACAATCTTTATATATGTCTATATAAAATAGATTTAAAGATTACCAAGTTGTAAGTCCCTCGCAGATTAGTCAAATAACAGCGTGAACTTTCTATCAGGTCCGCCAACTGAACTGAGTTAAGTAAACTCCAAACTTGTCATCCGTTTCGAAGTTTCTGTAAGATAAACCTTTTAAACGTTATAATAATAAAACTTTCTTACTTTTGTAGCTTGTTGCTTTTGAATATCTGGAATTCAAAATTATTTATGTTTATGAATTGCTGATTCATGATCTAAAGTTATATGTAGAATATATCTGTATTAATCAGAATTTATAAATTGGTAATCCCAAACTATTTCTAATAAAATGCTATAGAAAATAGTAAATTTGTTTAATTTGTTATTTTGTTTTATAATACGAGTACACCAAGTAACATCATGTATACATTTATGTAAGGTTAAATATGTCTCCTTTATGAGTAACTAAGACTAAACAAAAGAATAAAAGCTTAAACGTATTTCTGTAACGGTTGCTTTTTACGAGAGTTTTTAATACTTGAAAGGGATGATTAGTTGCTATCTTTCTCCATGACAAAAGAAATTAAAAATATATACATTAAAGTAATGCTTAACAATAAAATTACTATACAACCCACAATATCTTTTACAATCTTTTGATGATTTAATATAAGAAATTTTGAATTACGAGGCTTATACACAAGACGGATGTTTTTGACGTCCCAGTAAACACATTACTTATTCAAGTTATATGTACACATTATTATTTATGATGCATATAATTAACAGTGAAATTAGTAGTACCATAAACATATTACACCGTAGATGAAGCTTAACTAACTGTAACTGTTCACCAAGTTCAAGGTTCAAGTTGATATCCTCTGGGAACCCTTGTGGCATAATCTAAACTAAAGCTGATACAAGTTATACGATTAAAATGATGAGTTCAATGCTGAAACCAACAATCCTAATGGGCTTTCACTTCTGGGGTAATCCTGGGTACGATCCCTAATAAATTATTATACATGATAAACGGATAAATTTACTGACCACCAGTTCGTTGTAATTTTAAAATATATTAATTTACATGTTGATGATAATAGCTCTAGAGGTTTTGATTACGTGAATAAACTTAACAAACTTAAGTACATTCAATTTGTTTAAACTACAAATAAAAGTTTGTAATGATAAAATACTGTCCAAAATTGAGTATTTTGCAAATTAATTGATATAAAAAAAAATCTTTAAAATATTAATACTGTAGAACAAGATATTATGATTTGCATATTAAATCAAAGAAAGGAGCTTTTATAGGCATTTTCCATACTTCATATATAAATTAGTTTAAAAATGTCGTAGCAAATTTAAATTAGTTTAAAAATGTCGTAGCATAAAAATAGATACAATTTTATGACTTTAAAATATAATAAAGTTCCTTATACCAGAAAACATATACTTCGTACGACCACTGGTTTACTTGTACCTACACTCGAAATCTTTTCCATTACTAAATGGTCGTCAGAGGAAATTCGTCGAACTAAACACTATTTATTTATTTTCCTTTGAAAATATCCTAAAGTGAAGTCAACACGGTTTTAGTTCGGCTGTTTACACAACTAACACAATATAAATAATAAACCTTTTAGCTTTTTCTGATGAAACTGTTTGAAACGATTTTCTAAAGGAGGTTTGTTTAGGAATGATAGTGGACTCTGTATGCCGAAAAAAAATTTTTTCAACAGTAATAAATATATTATAAATTTAATAATTTTAATGTTAAAATGTAGACAATGAAAAAGTTTCGAAATATCGACAAGATATTATTTTTACTTCCACATTATTTTAACAAAGAGAGCTTTCCCCATAATATACAGTCCCAATTCAATTTTAGTACCAACTATCAATCCTCTTTCATGGCTTGCTGTGACATTTGATATTGAATTCATCACTTTTATATTCCTTCTATGACATATGGTGATATGGATCGTCGTCGATTACTATTTTGCACCGATATGTTACATATAATTTCGTATTTGGTCAAAAATATTGCCAAATCGTTATTTTACATACTTACTCTATAAACAGTCATGTGTTTTTGGTTATAATAATTTATTTAAAAAGATCGCAAAGATTATAGCCATTTCATCTGTATGAAGCACATATTTTTTTTCTCCATATATATATATATATATATATATATATATATATATATATATATATATATATATATATATATATATATATATATATATATATATATATATATATATATATATATATATATATTTATATATATAAAAAACGGTCATATAAACGAGAGCTGAATTTTAGGATTGTATGTCAACAGGAATGTATCGAAGTCGGCGGTATGTGAGCATACAGCGGATGAGCCCAACCATTACATGAGGTTTGATAAATCCCACCTCCTCGCTAATTTGTATGAAATTAAATAGAAACATGTATGGAATTCAATTCATACCAAATTAGTAGTAATTGATTACACGACGAATTTCATATAAAATGCAACAAAAACTATGTGTTATATTCGTATATTTTGATTGCATTGACTTAGAAGCGTTGGCCGCACGAACTGTTGGCCTGAATAGTTGAAATTAAGTTCAGTTTCTACCACGCCTTCACTCGATCTCGAGACAGACGGACAAACCACACTACAAAACGCACAATGTACTAAAAACTTAATTTTCAACCAGTATTCCAACCATATGAACAAATATTTATTTAAATCAGAAATTTTTCGTCACGTAATACCCAATTATAAATCACTTTAAGATCTCTCTTTGACCTTGTACATATCTCACGTACCGGCATTATATTAATTTTTATCAAATCTTATGAAATTATACCTTTTAGCTTATGCGTTCTGCTTTGTGAGAAGTACGGATTTTATAAAATGTTCGTATAGAAGAAGTTTGTTTTATAATTTAAAATAAATAAAATTATTTATCTTTATTTTCCTGTTTATATATTATAATAAACGTTTCACTCCTCTCATTATATAACACAATATAATTTTCCATATTTTATATATTCACGCCGACTTGGCAATTCTAAAATTACATTTCTATATTTCTTATTCATTTCAACGCAATTTTCAATAATGTTATTAGTCTTTTTTATTTTAATACCTGCCATATTCACCTTTCTATAAGTCTTTAGAAAAGTCAAACATTTAATAATTCAAATAAAAATTATTTTTATAAAAAAAGTGAAAGACCTTTATATTTCTTTTATTATCTTGCAAAATATTTTTAATATTTGATTTTAAATGTTTTTGCTATTCACGTTTTTTGCTACTTTTATTATTAAAAATATAAGAATACATTGTAAAATGCTAAGCAAACATTTTATAACTTTGTGAAAGTACAAATATTTTTAAATGTTAATTTATGCACGATGTTGACGTGTCGCAGCCCATTCAGCACATATATGATCTAACTGTAAAGGTAATTTTAGGTTCTATTTTCTTTCGGGGGATGAATTATTACATTTTGGCTATTTTTTAAAGTGTTAATCCACACTTAGGACAGAAAATACTAAACTTAAATTTAAAAAGCGTATAAAAATTGAACGAAGTGGGATTTGAACCCGCGTCTCTTGAAAACTGTTCAAGCATATGGCTTAGTTGGTCAGAGACCAACTATGCTATCCGTTCTTACCAAGCTCCATCATTGTAACAAGCGTATAAAAATTTCGACGATGAAGTTCGACGATTTTTCAAGAGGCGCGGGTGCAAATCCCGCTTCGTTCAAAATTTTTATACGCTTTTTAAATTTAAGTTTAGTATTTTCTGTCCTAAGTGTGGAATAACACTTTAAAACATAGTAAAAATATTAAATAAATAGTATTCTCTCTTGCCAAACGATAATTTTAGAAAAAATTTCCGAAGGAGATGCTAACAACCTAAATATGTTGTAACAACCGTATAATAAAAATTTCGACGGAGCTTGGTAAGAACGGATAGCTTAGTTGGTCTGAGCGCTTGACGTTTTTCAAGAGGCGCGAGTTCAAATCCCGCTTCTTTCAAAATTTTTATACGCTTTTTAAATTGAAGTTTATGAATTATTACAATTTACTTGCTCGGTAATAAGATTAGAGAGCTAATTAAACTTCAAAAACTCAATCAGAACATATTGTAGATCAGTATAATTCTTATGCCCTTACTCCCCTTTCCATAAAGGGTTTTTCATGAAGATTAAGTGAATACGTTATTTAAAAATTTAAAAAAATATTATTTGATAAGATATTTTGAAATATATTTATATTTTACTTATATGCCCTTCACCTACTAATAAATAATATATGTACATAATCTCTGAAAGTACGGGGCCATATTAAATAATTAATTTTGAAATAGATTGTTCATCAGGAAAGGCTCAAAACACATTTCGTTATTATATTTGATAACACCCATTGTACCTACAGTCTGCAATTTTGTAGACAAGCATTACTTATTTCTATTTAACCATGCTGGTGAAGCCACAGCCAAAACCTAGTATACGATAATACAAATGCCACCTCAAAGGCCGGCAACGCACCTGGAGCTCCCCTGGTGTTACACGGGGTGGTGGGTGACGGTTACGGTCACGAAGGTCCATAACGGGTTGTTGCTCTATAGTATACATTTATTATAGGCCAATAATTTTAATGTATATTTTCTTGAAGTGTTTTTTGACGCATTGTTGAGGCCAGTCGTGATGCAAGGGCACAAGCGTGATTGAATGCGATAAGTTGTGGATCAAGGAAATTAATATTTCAAATTTTCTAATTAAATGTTTTATATTATCATTGTTTCGCTCTGGTAATAAGGCAAAGCGAGGCGTTAAGTTTCGCCACTCAACACGGATGTCTCAAATTAGACGGAAAGAATGAAACGGAACAGAGTGTCTTAACACTAGGTTCCCAAGTTCCCTCTGCCTTCCCTGCCATGTGCAGGATAAAGCATGAAGCTGAAAGACAGAGAGATATAATGTTATTTTTAAATGAATTATGTTCAGAAGGATTTTCTGACTTTGTAATTTAATAAAGCTCTTTCAATTTGGGCGGCTCAAGTTTACGAGGCACCTCCTAATTTCCCAACCGACGATCCATGATGATAACTAAGTTAACGTTGTTGACTCAATAGCCAAGCTACATTACGTCGTACACTTATTTATTTTATGTCAATACGAAAGAGTCAAGCGAAAACTGCTTGTAATAAAAAAATATGATGTTTTGTTTTTGTCGCATAAGATATAGTAGAATGGGAATATGTTACTCTAAGTGTATATATATATTTTTCCTCATATACCTAATTACTTTTATATCAATAGGGTATTTCGATTTAACAAGATAAAACTAGTCATAAAGTGAGATATTAAAGGAAGTTCTCAAACTTCAGACAATTATGTTATTTTATATTGTAAATACATCATATAATTAAAAGCCTGTTTTGCCAGAATTAACACAAAAATTACACATATACAAGAAGACAAGTACCTACAGAAGACTCTTTAACGAAAACCAGGCAGAGAGAACGGGGCGTCAAACGCTTCGGTCTCGGAATACCTCTTTCGGATCGTCCACTGTCATCAAGCTCTTTATAAATACACTCCGGGGAATCCGCATGCTTTTTACGTGACCGCCCTCTAATATCGTAGATACTGTATTATCGAAAGTCATCCAAGGCCTCCCACTCCCTCTCCTACCACTCACCGCTAACATATATAAAGATAAGTAGGTAGGTGCTGTACATATGCATTCCTTGCATAATTATTGCATTGTAGTTTATTTGTATTTGTCGTTGTCATTTTATTTATTCCACGCCTTTCAAACAAATTCGAGACATTGATAATTATGTGTCAGATCTCAATGCCGCTATAACGAAAAAAAATATTAAACACATCCCCAAGGATTGAACCCATAACTTATCGCGTATACAGTTATGTGCGTTTGCCCCCATGCGTCAACAGGCCTCTCGATGTTTTGATAAATATATATTTCAACGTATATTGATGACAAGCAAGTTCCAAGACATAAATCATTATTCACCAACGAGGACCAAGGGAAAAATAACTTTGCCCTTACTTACAGTATTTTTTATCACTTGTAGACTTTCGTCGGTTATCTGGGTGGTAAATTTGCCCTTTTCCCTCTCAGATCTTGTCTTTTATACTTCAGTGATTTTCATGTTAGAGATAATATCAATTTGTTTCCATGTAAGAGCTCGTAACTAATTGTCTTGTCAGGTGGTTATTCTTAGGGGAAATCTTTTCCTTATATTATAAGTACGTAGTCTTCTTCTAATATAAATATCTTAATTATATTAAGTTGCGTTGATATATAGTATCTAGAGGCTTACCATGTTATTTACATTGGAGTTAGTCACTAAGATTTATTTATAGTACTTGCGGGCCATGCGTGGATTCGCCCGCTTTAACTTTGCGAATGTTTATTAAATATTGTTTACGTTTAAGTTTAGGGTAAATAAGTTAACCATGTTAGTTTCTTTTTTATTTTAATTTGATTCAAGATTTTAATTATAATTACTATAAGAAGTACTTATAGTAATTATAATTAAAATCTTGAATCATATTATAAATCCCAATCCCAAGAACTAAGAAGTACTTATAGTAATTATAATTAAAATCTTGAATCATATTATAAATCCCAAAAGAACTGAAATATATATACTGATTTTATATCTATCTCTGTGCATAAAAAACACAGTATTGTGTATGATATATGTATGTCACATTCTAATAGCCCGTTAATTGAGACCATGGACTGTGGCTACATCGAGACTATTGACGTGCTCTATAAGCCTTTCTCGGTAAATGGACTATCTAATAGGAATATTCACAACGTAACGGTTTACACACCTTCATATTTTTTACACTATATGCTATACTTTAATTCATTTTATTTTTTTCGATGTGTTTTTTTTGTTACAAACGGTAATTACGAAATTATAAATATTTAAATTGAAAATATTAGATATTTCATTTCCTCGAGTGGAGATCGAACCCACAACCTGTCGTTTACAGTCGCAGGTGTGCCGCAGCGCCACAACAGGCCTCAAAAACAAATGCAAATATAAAAATATATATGAAATAAATAAACATTTATCAATACAACATCAGATGAAGTCCTAAAAGATTTAAATTACTGTTTATTGAGTCCATGTAATATATTCATACTAAACCAATTAACTAATTTTGCTTAATTATACATATACAATATAAATATTCGTATAGTACAAGCGAGTATTTGAGGCCTGACGTGGCGCAGCTGCGAAAGGGTGTGACCATAGGTGACAGATTGTGGGTTCAATCCCCACTCGAAATAATGAAATTTCTAGTATGTTATAATGAAATATTTAATGTGTTCAATTCTTAGCTCTGGTAACGACGACGTTAAGTTCCGTCACTTTATAAGCAGTGACTGAAATTCGGCAGAAAGTCTGGAACAGAACGGAGTGTCTTTACACTAGCTTCCCAAGTTCCCTCTGCCTACCCGGCCATGTGCGGAATACAACGTGAAGATGAGTGTAGTACGGATATTAGCAGGATAGTCAGAGGGAAACCATATTAAGACATATCGTTCTCCACTCTCTGTGAAAATTTGCAGAAATTGCGTACAGACGGTAAGTGCCGCACTCTATCTATCAAAAGATAAAAGGTCCAATTTTGAAACTAAGAAATACGAATATTATTATAATTGCTATGACAACAATGAGACCTGTCGTGCCGTAGAAGTACGTACTACTGTAAATGCGACATTTCGTATATTCGATCCACATGTGAAGCATTGAAATATTTCTTCGCTCCGGTGACAAGAACAAGAACTCCTCAAATGAGAACGGCTCCCAATGTCCCTTTGCCTACCCTGCCATATGAAGATACAGCGAGACGCTGTAATAAATAAATAAGCAATAATAAACTAAAACAACACTTTAATATTTATTTATAAGCATAATATATATGAAGATCATGAGACACTACAGAAGGTACTTTAGATAAAATATTCCCCATATTAAGTTACAACTTCACACATTATGCAAATAAACCATTTGAAATATTCAAGTGCTCGGGAATAGCAAAGATAAAGGGTGGAATGAGGAATCCTTGCCTAGAGTTCTAATCCGTCTTACGTTGTCCATACAGTATAATCATCCACTTAAGCGTCTGCTAAAGTAAGGTAATCCTGCCTGGGATTTCAAAATATCACCAACAAACGTTAATATTTTATTGAATACAAGCAGTCCGCGTGCGTCTTTGCTCGCTTGAAATATACTTATATTTATTTAATATTATACATCTATACGAATCGTAATTAAAATCTTTTGGTGGTGGTTGTTTGTAAACATTGTGTAATTAAATAGAGATTTTTTTAGTTATTTCATCATCATATCTAAGTAAGTGGTAAGCATGCGCATGCGGCAAACCCTCTCAATGGGACAATGAAAGTCTCGTAAAAAACCGATTCAGCCCTTTCTGGTTCGTCGTAGTTCAGACAAATCGACATATTGACAACATTTTTAAAACTCCTTTCAAATATTCTTAACTTCCCTGCGTTGAATTTTTGCAAGTAATTTTACAGCTTTATTATATTAGCTTTATTATAATATACCATTTAAAAAAAATAAATCAGCTTTAACCTGTATCCTGCACTTAGTAGGGTAAGCAGAGTGAACTTTTTGAAACCTAGTGTTAAGACACTTCGTGCGATACAATAACAAACAAAACAAAATAAAAAGGACACTCCGTTGCTTTCCTACTTTTCGACGTGTTGAGTGGCGGTACTCAACGCCGCGCTTTGCCTCCTTACCAGAACGAAGAAATGAAAATATCAAATATTTAACTAAAAGATAATAAATATCTCATATCCTCGAATGAGGATCCTCGAATCGAATCCACAACCTATCTCGTTTACAGTCACACCCTTGTGCCTCTGCTCCACGACGGTCCTCAAAAAAGGTCCACATATTTAAACCCCGTGTTATTTTAATAGTATCAGAGCACCAAAGTATTTCAGTTAAACAAGTTACGTAATAACATTTTTAATGAGAGATGCAAAATTATTTGAGTTGCGTACGTAATTAATAATATGTAATCTCTTGCAGCGCAACGTTAATGTTGTGCAACGTCATATTTTTTTTAATTACATAGAATATATAATATAAATAAGTTGTAACAAGTGTAAAAGAATTTAGACGTAGGTGGATAGGAACGTATGGCTTAGTTGGTCAGAACGCTTGGACTGTTTCCAAGAGGCGCGGGTTTAAATCCTGCTTCATTCAAATTTTTATATGCTTTGAAATTTTGAATGTAATATATTTTTGTCAAATATTTTAACAATATTACTTAATGTGTGAATTAGTTAATAGTGCTTTCTAACTAAGCTTTTACATTTACATTTATTACAATTACTGTAAAAAATACTGTCGCGCTAGCGCTTGGACGCAAGCGTACCACTGTAAGAGGTTGTGGGTTAAGTTCCTAATCGAGAAAATAAAATATTTAATATTGCCACTTCTGTGCATTGGTAACGGGGCAAAGCAAGGAGTTGAACTCCACCAATCAACACGTATGTCTCCAGTATACTAGTTGCTGGATACAGTGCAGCTAAAAATAATAAAATATTTTTTTACTTTAACCTATAAAATTATTCATAATTTCCTTCCACTATAATAATTTCTTTAAGTCTCGGAATATGTTTATGAAGAAATTTAAATATGATTTTCTTTTTATTAAAAAATCTGTACGTTCAGATTAAATATACAATAAATACAGCGTGACATCACTAACTTTTGTTTGATGTCATTATATTAAATTTAACAAGGTAAGTTTGACATCTGCAATAACCTGGTTTAGATTGCCTATAACTTTAGATGTTAATAATTTTATGCGAAATTAAATTGTCGTTATCCCTTATAGCCGTAACAGACGACCGAACCGAACCTCGATTTTGGTTCGCCATCGAACCATGTTCGATCGTGCGGAGCATGGTTCACTTAATATTAGATAATTTGGTTCGATAGAAAACCAAGGTCGGGGTTCGGTCGAGGTTCGGTTCGGTCGTCTGTTACGGCTATTATCAACTACAATTTAAAGAAGATAACTTAATCTTCATCATTTTACTGTCAGATCCTTAAAGTATTAATACTTTATAAGATATTGATAAAATATATATACTCTCGAAGGCCATCACGGCACTGTAGGACAGCGTGTGACACTAATATTTATAACTCTATGCTATGTTATTCCAGTCTTTTTATAGTATACAGATATCATCGTCGACAATTTTTCACTAGGGTTGTAAAGTATCATTTGAACCAATTAAAAATAATTGTATTCAAAGTCATCAATACACCTATACTTGATATACAACGCTGGGGTAAGATCAATGATGGGACAAGACCGTACCGATCAAATTGCCATTTAATTGGGTATAATTTTATTGCTGAATAACGATACCATATTACGTCGATTTCAACTTTTGGCAAAAATCCTTTTATACACCGTATTAATTTAGATTCTATTCCGTTGCTTTAAGCAGAAGGGAATTTAAAATTAAACGCGCAAGCACTGATTTTGATTATAAAATTTAAATAAATTTAAATATAAATTTTAATCTAAATTTCATATGAGCTTTTAATAGTTTTTATTGAAATATAAAAGTAAATTTTATATTTTATTTGATTTATTATTACATTATTTTATAAAAAAACCTAATCGATATATAATGAAAATTAGCTATCTTTTATATTCAACTGAGCTATCTTTACTGTCCATTTTTAAGCAAATACTAAAACGTAACCGAAACGAGAATCGAAAATAAACACAAGATAAATATAAAAACCCCTGAGCGAAATCACAAATTCAAAATACCCAGTTACTTGCAGTATGCTGAGCTTGCTTAAAATCACAAGGGAATTGGTAATGTCCAATGCTTTCGTGGAAATAGCAAATGTAACGCTTACCCACTGAAAATACGATATAAAAGCGTTTTTATTTACGCCGTTTTCTAAATAATTTAAACGCGCTAACGTATTTACTGTTTTAAAACAAATTTATGTTAAACTTCTTGCTTTTTTTCACGTTTGGGTGTGAAATCTTACAAGCACTTGGACTGACATCAAAGTGTCTGATTGAGCTGAAACTTGGATTGCATCAGTTAGTGCTGTCATATATTGAATTTGTATTTAATCAGTATCGTTGTGAATTTAAATGGCCGCCGCAACAAGATGGCGGATTAAAGAAATGAGTATTGCGTCAACAAACTTTTAAATGAAATAATGTATGTCATTTTTTTTTACTTATATTAACTTATAACATATGTTTAGAATTTATGACACTTTGTAATAAAATTAAGCTAAAGAAATCGTAATTCGAGTACGTGTAAGTAAAGAATTTCTATTGAGCTTTACGCTACACTGAATACGGCACATGGCATAGTAGTAAAACTGTCTCTTCTTTGGTAATTAAAAAAACTTGATTCGCCACTTTCCGCTGAATTGTCGAGACATTGAGCGTTGAGTGGCAGAAGCCGCACTTTGACTCCTGCTGACTCCTGCGCCACAACAGCCTCAGTTTAATTAGTCCCTAAATATTAAACAAATATAAACTATAGTTTATATTTGAAAATATTTACTGTAAAGAAAATATTGCACATCTCATTAGGTTTGTACCTCGATATCAAAAAATAATTAGTTTACATAAACTAATTTACTCAATTTAAAAACAATTTTATTAATAGAAGCCATAAATTTAACAGTAGGAACACCAACAGTAGACCCTTCATGTTAGCTGGACACGTCCCACAAGTATCACAAATTCCATCTTAATAGGTCCCAAATTCTTACGCGCTGAAAAGGGTAGAATAGATTACGTCAAAATACCTAGCGTGTTAGACTCTAATCGAATACGAGCCACGGGCGAATCAATTGATATGTCGCTCTAAATATTTCAGGCCTTTCGGTATGGATACGTACGTATATACGTAGTGTTAGTTTAACATGTATGTTAATACAATATATTTTAGTTTGTTACTTTTTTAATTTTATTTTATTATTTTGCTTTTATCAACCGACGAGTTCAATAAAGGCTCAAAGATTACACAATTCTAGTACAAACTTCCTAATATTTTAGAGCATAAAAAAATGTTTTTTTAAAAAAAGCAGTGCACATTTTTTGTGGATAAGATTTCGACTTGCTTATTTCCTTTTTTAAAATACAAGGGCATCTTTAGGAGTATAACCTCAGTATTGAGCTTTACCTACATAAGATAACATCAATTTCTGTTTAATTATATACTAAGTGATATTCTTCACTCTTTCGATCGCAAAGAAATCGTGATACAGTAGCGCAGCGTCTAAATATATAAACGACGGCTGTGCATTCAGTTCCAAATTGTGAGAATTATTTCTATTTAGACACTCTACCAAGGCAAACCATAGTGTTTAAAAAATTGGGCAGTGTCTAGGTGTCTTCTCTACGGTAGATTGAAGAAGATAGGTTTTGTAAACGATTACATAATATCCTTTCTGTCATAAACCTGACTGACATATAGTTAAAACGTGAATAATGGATGGTATGAATGATGTTCCCCACATATATACTCGTAGATCCTAATGGCTGTTTAAATGTGATTACCACGTGATATATATATCCCAACCTTCTGGATTACTAAAGTTAATCATTCAACGTATACACATACATCGTTATACATTATATATCTTTTTTCTTGTGAATGTTTTATTCTCGTGCTTATAAATGTCAAGCCTGTTCGTGACGAAAACCACTGTGTTGCAAGGACAATATTATTCACTACCAAAATATCCAATAGCAAATTACTGTTTATCCTTTTATCCATAGTCTCGATAATTTTAGTAAATACATACATGTCAGATATATAGTATTTTTTCTTATTTAAATAGAAAATTGACAAACAAAGTTTCGACATATCTATTATCCTGCGTATAGAAGGGTAGGCAAAGAATTTTTATTGTTAAGACTATCTGTCCTGTCTCCGCTCCATTTTGGAGACTTTTTATGTTGATAGGCAGAACTTAACGTTGCGGATTATCTTGTTACCAGGGCAAATAGAAATCCGAGAGAGAATCAAAACAACAACTGTCACAGTTACACACATAACGCTATTACGGCATAACCTTATTATAATATTGACTTCACGCGCTTGTTCCTTTGGCAAATCAAAATAGTTACTCCAAAACGGCAAGAAAATGTTTTTTTACTCTTTATTCGCTCAACTCATTTCCGAATTATTTTTTCCGGGTATTTATTGCCTAGTTCATATGATGGGGCTTTCGAATATAGCGTTAGTACGTATTTTTCAACGCATCGAAGTAGACCACATCAACGCTTAATTTTTTATACAATGAAAGTTATAAAACTAAAAATCAAATATCAATCAAAAACATAAAGGAATTGTTCATTTTTATTCGACAGAATAAAATATACTATAAAAGCTAATTCTATTTTTTTGTATCGGCACGTAACATTTCGAACAGAGGCCGTTATATGTAATAAAATATTCTTATCTGAACATTCACTCTTGAACGAACCCAGAACTCACGAAATAGACGTAAATCTTGACATACGAATATAAAGATACTATCTAAAGGCTGGATAGTTTTTGTCTACAACTCCAAAGAACGTTCATGACTCGCTTTGATTCTAACTAGTTATAAAACGTTGGCGCTTTTTGGTTAATCCTAACTGCCTAGAAGTTTTTTGGGAAATTGTAGAATTATATACGTGGCTGAAGTTTTTATATACAATTAATTCCAAGAATATTCGTACTAGTTATTATATGTATATATCTTACATTACTATCGTTACTAAAATTGCTTAAATATTAATTGAGGCGTCTCTTGAAAGATAAATTAGAAAATGTTATTAATAAAGGGCCATTATTTAGCACAAGGCCCTAGTAGCATAGTGGGGCAGCATTCCACTATACTACGATGGCCTATTTAAACTTTTGCAGCGATGCGATGGTTATCGGTTCGATCCGGCCTTTGGGATGTTATTATATTTAAATTTTCATTTCCCCTCTGTAGTAAATTAATACCATACTAACAATTTATAGCACATAAAAAATTATGACATTTATAAGTAGTACAATAGGAAGAACAAGATCATCACACTTATATTATCAAGATTAATGGTCATTCTCGTGCGGACGGGGCTATACAAATAATAGTTCAGGTGTGTTCACACAAATGAATGAATCCCAGAAAACGTCTGAAAATTTTCTATTTTACAATTTAAAAAAGTTGTGAAAAATCGTTTGTGTGTTAAACGTTATTATTACCAAATTAACGATTTCATAAATGATAACACGCCTTGGTCAAATCGAATCGAATAAAATGCTCGCTCCAGGCTATTTCAAATGTATCATTGTCAATTATTATAATACGAAGTAAAGCTTTAGTTAAAAAAAAGACATGTCCCGATGAGTTTCTTTCGCCGGGTCTGAGTCAGTAACTTTAGTGAACTGGTGGTAAATTGTTTGACGTTCAAAAAACGAAGCTTGTAACTTGTTATTTTGAATAAAAATATTCGAATTTGAATGCCAGAACTTCTTTTTACATTAAACTTAAATTTAAAAAGCGTATAAAAATTTTGAACGAAGCAGGAATTTTTATACGCTTTTTAAATTTAAGTTTAATATTTTCTGTCCTAAGTGTGGAATAACACTTCAAAACATAGTAAAAAAAATATTTTTACATTATTTTACTACTCAATATATGATCGTACTTATAATGGAACCTATCAACTAGAATAGACATTGCCTATTTGTTTAAGTCTTCACTTAAAGAAATAAAAATATACTCTGAGCGATGCTCGTTTCTGTTTTGAATTTGAGCGATAAGAAGAGACTCCTTTCTCTACTTTTTGATTAAATTCGAGACATATCGTGTAGAGTGGCGTAACTTACGTCACATATTTGATATATTAGACCAAGAGAAAACAATTCATAAAATCAAATTAAGTGGAGATCGAGCCAACATCTATTATATTTTTATCGAGTTTTATATCAATGTCCAGGACACTACAGGATTTAGTTTAAAAGTATATAAAACTAAAACCTTTACAAATAAGCTTTAAGTAGGTACAAATATGTATTTTATTTATTTGAGATTTTTGCAATTCATTATTGTCGATTCTATATTTTTTTGTTAAAATATAGTTTTATTGTTGTTAAAATTTAGAATATATACATATACTCATACATATCTTAGGTTATTTTGATGTGTTTTTAGAATTCAACTCAGTATATATTTGCTGGTGATCTTAAATTTATCAGAACTGTAGGAACATTAGAAGAATTGATTTTATTTCAAAAAAAAAATTGTTGTCGTTGAATGGTGTAATAACAATAGCATGAACATAAATAAGAGTAGCTAAGAATAGATATATAAAATTCACTCTTAACGTACGATATTTTCTTTCATTATATTTTAAAAAAAATATAATACTTGAAAAACATTACCTGATTTTTTCTTTTGAAATATTTGTTAAAACGACTAATTTTTTAAGTTAATATATTTACTTAGAAAATTATTTTATTTAACAAATATTTAAAAAACACGGGGAAATGAAATATTCAATATTTTCAAATTTAAAATTTAATGTGTTCAATTCTTCGCACTGGTAACAAGTAAAAGCGTGGCCTTGAGTTCCACAACTAAACATGCAATACCACAAATTAGTCGAAAACAGAACAGAACGGAGCCGATGGAACGCAGTCGGGAATAGAACGGAGCTTTCCAAGCTCCCTCTGCCTATTTAGTACAGGATACAGCGTGAAGCTGAAAGTCTCTCACTTTCACTCACATCATGTCGAGGAATGATTTGTGATGTGATTGTGCCCTTTATTATTAATTTTATGAAGCGTGTCAAGTTAACCTTTAAATAAGGTATACATTACATTTACAGTTTATTTATACATTTACGGTTTAGTTTCTTAAGATTTTTGCTTCCTATGAAATTATAAAAAATGATCAGATGATCAATAAAGCTCCTAAAAATATGGTTTGTTATTCGCATGTCAAAATAAATTTCAAATCAGTAACTAAAATAATTTTATACAATAGCCTCGTAAGAAGCATTATAGAATATGCTAATGTAGTATGGCGAACACATTATACAACACATATTTTAAGGCTGGAGCATCTTCAAAAGTGCTTTATGTGGAACTTAAAATGTTTTTTTCAGCAATGATAGACAAATTAACTTTATATAATGAAAGATTAATATATTTTAAACTAATATTAATTACCAATCGTAGAGTATTATAAATATTTGTTTTATTTATATAATCTTAAACAATTATATTGACTGTCCTCAATTTTAAATAGCTTTATCTTAAGAGTACTTCGTTGTTATCCTAGAATTTCTTTAAAATGACATCATTATCTATTCCATTTCGTCGCACTGTACTTGGTTCACATTCGGAAATTCCTAGTTTAAGTTAACTGCTGAACTATATAAATGGTTCTATAAAGAAATTTTAAAACATTTTTCAGCAAATCTCAAGTACATTCTTTACCGACTAGCACGTTCGCTGCATTGTGCTCCAAAAATGTAACTAAACTAATGTATTAAATAATGATGAGACGAATTTTGAGTTTAAAATATCACAAATATATAATTAACTTATGAAATAAAATTCATTAAAATTACCTTTTATAATATTTGCGGTTAAAAATACATAATATACAAGCCAAACGTTAACAATTTCACCATCAATTACGATTTTTTTAACGACTACTTCATATCTTTAGATGTTTTTAAGTCGAGTGGTCTTAATCACGCAACTTAACAAAAGTTCTCTGCCCACCCAGACATTTACGGGGTGTTGCGTGGGGCAGACAAAAAATACATTATTATGTCTTAACAGTAAGTTCCCAAATTCGCTCTGTCTATCCTGCCATGTGTGGAATACACTGTGAAGCTGAGTAATTTAGGCGTTAGGTTTCACAACACAATACCTTCGCAATCTTAATAAAATTAACTGCAAATGACTGAATTTACATGAATGGAAATAATATTCACAATGTTTTAGAGGTTGACATTATTGCAATATATGAATATGCACATCTCTTATTTTATTATATACCAAAGTGTAAAAAAACTGGTACGCTACGGAAAAAACGTATAATATCTCTCATCCTCAGGATCTTTCTTTATTTTAATGGAACAGACAAGTCAAACGAGCGTAGGGGTCACCTGATGGTGAGTGATCACCGTCACCCCCGGCCCCGTGTTGCCAGCTTTTAAAGTAGAGGTAGACGCACTTTACCGACTAAGGATCTGAAACAATGTGTCTAATTTTATTCCTTACTTTTTTTTGTATTCCTTACAAATATTTAAGTGTATGCGTTATGAAAAGCTCAAAAGTAGCTTTAAATAGTTCGTGTAAAATACGCATTTTTAGCATAATATACTATAGATAACACAAAATGTCTTAAAATATGGCTTGATGTTACAGTATTTAAAAAAAAATAAAATCTTTACATGAAACAAATTCAAGTATTAATCGCGTATAGATAAGCGCTAGACAGTCTTACCGTAACCACTGACTACTGCAAAATGTTCAAAACGTCAGGTTGCCAAAAATATATAGTACCTAAACAATATATGCGATTTATCCGGTTAAATTTATTTCATATAAAATCACCCTTAATTGTGTGTCTTTAAATTATTTCTTAAAAGGTTTCGAATAATTTATAAGACATAATAAAAAACATACTACAACATTTATACCCGATTTTGCCCCTTATCAAATAATCGTGTAATTCACGAATTTTACTAATAACACACTTATTGGATACTTGTTTATTATTAACGTATATCATACAGTTATTTACCGCTTTCAATTAATGGAGATTCTTGTCGGTTTGATCATCACTTGGATCAATTAATTATTTTATTTTGTAACTCACGTAAGACAGCGCGCAGTGTTGAGCTCCACAATTTGAGAGGAAAATTCTATCTGCCTTTATATTTCTATTATTAAAAGATTTTTAACATAATATATCTGGAAAATAATATAGTATATTTAGTGATTAATTTAAGACTACAACAATAGCAGCTAAGGTACTGTTTTAAATACAAAAAATCGATTTGTCAATAAATTGAATTTATATATTTAAATTTATATATTTAAATTTTCCTATATTACATTTAAGGCCCTGACTTGAGAAACGAGGAACATCTAACTCTAGTGCAGGCTTAGCTTATCAACTGTCACTCTGACAGTACTGGGACTTTCCATTAACACCTACCAGATTGCGTACTCCTTTATCTCAGTACACAACAATGACCAAAAAATTAACATCATTATTTACTTTCAATTATGTATACCGTAACTTATGTTTAAACTTGGCAAGGCAAGGCTTATCTTAATAAATAATTATAGCATAAATAATTACATTATTAATTAGACTTTCATAAAAATAAATTAGTACAGTTCTTAAATTATTGCTTTGCGAGTGTGATAGTCGGTTACAAGATCACTTCGCTAATGTGTCGTTGTGTAGAGAACACAAAAAGGGGGTCGTACGAAAAATAAAATACTAAAAATATCTAAAAAACGTTGTTAACATAAACATCGCCACTGTCGTATTAGACAAAATATCCTTCCATAACAACCAGCGTAATCAAAGAATAAAAACATAATCATGGTAGACAGGTCGAAACGATAATAGACGCCGTAACATCTTATAGCCCGTGGTATGGCTTTTAAATAACATTGCAAATATTGCAATCCAGCCTTTATAGGGATTATATCCGGTACGGTACAATCGTAATGAACACTGAAATAGGTCTTTGATTTTTATAGATATGATTATTAGAGCTTGGAAATATACGTTTTCTTCTTTGAAGCAGGATCAAATTTTGTAACTTTTTTACATTTTTAATATTGTCATTTGGTTTTACTGGATTCTTTTCTTGCACTTGCCCAATAACCTGCCGCCTAAATAGATAAATGTTAATGAACTAAACGTTATTCTTCTAAAAGAGACAATTTTTGCGATTGTGATTGCGATAATAAAATACAATACCAAAACATTTCAATGTATTATTTATCTACATATGTATGTCGACATGTTATACATTCAGCCAAACTTATTTTACTTATTTAAGTTATTTACTACAGTAAATAACCTAAGTAAAATATGTATTAAAAGAAATTGTAACCGACAGGTTCTGGGTTCGATCCCCAGTCGAGGAAATGAAATATTTAATATTTTCAATTTAAATATTTAATGTTTCATTTCTTCGCTCTGGTAATAAGGCAAAGCGCGGCGTTGAGTTCCGCCACTCAACACGCAATGCCTCAAATTCGGCGGAAAGTGGGGAACGGAAGTGGAACGGAGTGTCTTTACACTAGGTTCCCGAGTTCCCTCTGCCTACCCTGCCTCGTGCGGGATACAGCGTGAAGCTAAAAAAAAAAAAGAAATTATTTTTTTTCTCGAATTGTTCTTAAGTGTATCTACTTTCTAGGGAGTACGGAACGTCGAGCACCTTATTAGTTTTTTCTATTACTGTAGAATAATTAATTAAGTTTTTTTAATTATTTTCTTTCTTTGTATCTTCTTTCCTTGGATAAACTTGCCCGTTGGACTTGGACAGTTTTTGTAGATCAAGAAACTTTAAAATTAAAATTGCACTTGATTTTTTTAACTTTTTTATTATACTAACTATAAATAATAAGTAGTTTCAAGATAGTTGTAAAAAAGTTTTTCATACATTAATTTTCAAAATTTTATAGCTGTGAGAAAGAAAGATAAATAAAAAAATCTTAATAATAATAAAAGTATAAAATGTACTGTTGCATAATTTTCTTTAAAGTTTAAAAATAATACAATTATTTTATTACTGCTGGACTTAGTAAATGCAATAAAATTTCTGAGAAGAACCAATAGAAAGACGTAATAATATACTTACAAGGATATTATAAGCAATATAAATATGTGGAATAGAAATGATTGGAATTGTTCAAGAGTCTTGCTCTATAAAGTGAACAGAACGTTGTATTTTATAACGAATTATTTGTGGATGAATAGCATGTCGAATGCATTCATCTATACATAAAATGGAGCAGCGACAACATAAAGGAAAAAATAATCGATACGAACATAACTCGAACAGAAATAAAATTTGATATTATTATTCAAGTAAATTTGTTTTAGCGAATAAAAGTTGCTACCGGTAATTCGGTACCGCTAATACCGATACTTTATGGCTCTTGCCAAGTTTCTTGTTACTTATCTGTTTATTATTTCAAGATAGCCGTGTATTTTTTTAATTAACATAAAAACATAGTTATTTGTATAATATTAAAACACGAACAAAAGATTTTAAAACCATATAGGCTAATATTTATCGCAAAATTCCTACGAAAGCGGGATTTACAATGAATAAATAAGAAACATACACATAAAAATAATAAAATATTTATCTTCTTAACATTATAATTTTTGCTATTAACATCAAATAAAACTTCAAAATACAATACCTACACTTAAAAAATGGTTATGGTAACGTATAAGGTCCGTCTACCTATACATATTACTCAGCTTCACGCTGTATCCCGTACGAGGCAGGGTAGGCAGAGGGAACCCGGGAACCTAGTGTTTAGACACTCCGTTCCATTTCTGATCCCCACTTTCCGCCGAATTTGAGGCATTGCGTGTTGAGTGGCGGAACTCAACGCCGCGCTTTGCCTTATTTTACCTATACATATTAACTTACAGTAATGTCAAGTACGATTTTTTGAATTCTTAGGCTTCATTATTGTAACTTTCATACAACTTATGTTGATAAATTATGTTGACCTCGGAACCTAGTCAAGATAAGATAGAGATAGATACTTACAGAAGAAAATTATACTCAGAAAGAAGGAAGAAAGAAATTATACTTGGGAAAGAGATTCATAGTTAAATAACAAAAGAATCAGTGCTGTATTCAGATAAGTACGCTCTAATCCTTTTTATATTGAGCAACCCGTAATGGATAATCCCGCGCTTACTTGTCTACATCTTTTCTTCCAGAATTTCGATTGTTGAAATAATTAGTAATTAAATAATCTTTGAAATTTGATTCTTAAGACAACAACATTTCTAATAACGAGGGCATTTCCATTATCCTCGAAAATATCAAATCACACAGAGTAAGTTGAGATATCTTAGTATAATTATTCCTTTTAACATTTGGATAAGAAAATGTTTTACCATTTGTTACGTTTAATGAAATAAAAAACATGTGTTTCTTTATAATACAATTTTTAAATGACACAGTTTGTACGTTCATGACTTTAATAGATGACTATGAAATTATTTATTATAATGTTTATAACAATATGGTTTGAATGGTGAAAATAAAACCAGGAAATGAATAAAAATATTCTTATTATCAATCAGAACAAAATATACTCTCATCGAAGAATAACTGTAATGTTTATTTAGAAAAATCTTACCTCTTGATTTTGATAAAAATAGGATAATTGTTTTTTTTTTGTTGAGAAAGCGTTGAATCTATGTCACAACACGTCAATCGTTTCCCTGGTGACTTACTGTACCTGCTTTTAGAGTACCATCCGCAGTTGCGAGTGCCTCATGAATGTGTCATGTATCATGTGGCATAAAACACGCGGAGTTTTTATTGTGACACGTGCTAGAAGCGACATAAAAGTTAACCATCATATATCTAATTTCGAATTTGATTAAGAAGCTACCATACAAAGTGAAAACAATTTAAACAAATCTATGTATGTTCAAAGCAAGTCAATATCGAGACAGGATTTATTTAAGATAGGGGAAATATGATGAATAGTTTCACTTAATATGACGTTTCCATTCAAACTGTTGCCCTAATACCGCGAAATCGGTTTAACGCGAGTCTCTAAGTGCTTTGTGGAAATCACAGTCGCTTTCATTTTTCATATGAGGAGCGAGATCAATAAAAGAGCAGTACTATAAAGATTATTGATATAAACTGTAATGTTTTTTGATTTATATTATCGGATATACTGATGGTCGTACTCGGAGAGGTCACTAATAATTTTTCTATAGCTTATCTGAAATACAATAAAAAATGTTTAAAACTTAAATTATTTATGTAGAAAATTTGTATACATATTTCCAATAGTTTCTTATCGGTTATTTTAAATAATAAGATTTGCTAAATAACAAAATTATTGTTCAAAATATCTAATTCTTGACCGAATTGTCGGAGAAGCTTTGTGGGAGTTCGAATCGATTTTATAATAGACACGTATACTCAGATCCATAAAAGACTTTTTTAGATGCGAAAACTTGGCGTCGTAAGCTTATCTTTATTTCTTTCTTAGCTTCACGCTATATCCCTAGCGGGGTAGGCAGAGAGAACGGAGCGCCAAACGCTACGGTCTCGGCATACCTCTTTCGCCTCGTCCACTGTCATCAACCTCTTCATACATGCCCTCCGGGGGGTCCTCATGCTTTTTACGCGACCTTCCTCCAGTATCGTCGATACTGTGTTTTCGAAGGTCAACCGAGGTCTCCCCCTCCCTCTCTTACCACTCACTTTTCCTTCATAAATCTTTTTTACCATTCTTTCTTCACTCATTCGCTCGATGTGCCCAAACCACCTGAGCACGTTCTTCTTCATTCTCACTGTGACATCCACGCTAGTACCTGCCATTCTGTGTATTTCTTCATTGGACATGCGATCAGATAAACTGACTCCGCATATCCGACGAAGAGATCGCATCTCTACAGCAATCATCTTTCTTACATTCTTCTTCTGTAATACCCACGTTTCGCTGCCGTATAACAGTGTCGATACCAACACTGCATTGTGTACGGCCAAACGCGCAGCTATGCTGACGTTTCGCCGTCTCAACAATGCAGCTAAGGCACCGTTAACTCTGTTACCGGCAGCAATACGCCTTTCCACATCCATTTCGTATCTACCGTCTCTGCTAAACATACTTCCCAGATATACTACCTCATTCACTTGTTCTAATATCTTATCATTTACACTGACCTTGCAAACTGTTCTTTCTTCATTTCTTTCAAATACCAGAACCTTCGTCTTATTCGCATTCAGGCTTAGACCATTATTCGCGCATCCTTCTTTCAGAGTGGTAACCAATGCCTGCAACTCGCTTTCTGATGATGCAATAAGCACTGCATCATCTGCGTACAGCAGGCAATTTATATTCGAGGTACCTACTTTTACTCCCATGTCACTTTGTCTCACTCCATGAAGACAGCTGTCCAAATACAAATAGAACAACCAAGCTGACATGGCGCAACCTTGTTTAACACCCGATTGGATGTTAAGCCAAGGCGACATGCCAGCTCCTACTTGCACGCAGGCTGAGTGATCTCTGTAAAGAGACTTTACAGCCTGCAGCAAGGGACCGCTCACATTGTACCGGGGCAGTATCTCCCATAATCTCTTTCTTACAACCCTGTCAAACGCCTTTTCCAAGTCCACAAAAGCACAGAAAACTTTTTGGTTTACTGCCAAAAAAATTTCCGTAATCATGCGGAGGGAAAAGATCTGATCCATACAACCTCTTCCAGGTCTAAAGCCTCCCTGGGCCTCCCACAACAGCCTTTCAGATCTATCTTGCATTGTTCTCGCTTATATTTTAGAATACACTTTACTACCTAAGCTAATCAAACTGATAGCCCTATAGCTTGCGCAATCTATCTGTGAACCTTTGCCTTTATACAAAGGCACGATGACTGCACCTCGCCAATCGTCTGGGACCTCCCCGGATTTCCAGCATAAATTGCACAGAAACCAGAACAGGTCCAAGACGCGTGGCCCACCATATTTGATCATCTCGGCAGTAACTCCATCTGCTCCCGCTGCCTTACCACATTTCAAACTTCGTATGGCACTCTCAACTTCTTTTATACTGATTTCGCCGTCCGCTACATCAAGACTCAGCGTTTCGCTGTTACTTGAGGCAGAGGCGTCATCACATTCATACATCTCCTTGTAAAATTCCGCCCATCGCTGCTAACTTATCTTTATTTAGTAAGCTTATCTTTATTTCTTATTTCTGTCGTATGTCGTATGTTAAATATATTGTCGGACAATATATTTAACGTTACAGCAAAATCAGTATATTTTTAAAAACATCTTTTAGGTAATCTCAAGCTCTAAGGTTATAAGTAGATCTTACGGCTCCATTTGGAGAATAAATAGCTCAAAACAGCATTTTATAAGGCAGAATGCTATGAAAATAGCTAAAATAAACCAGTCGGGCAGTATGAAAGGCCGTCATTTCTCTCAGTTTTAAATTGCAATCGCGGCTAAGCTGAGTTTATCCGCAAGTTTTTCCAGATGAGAATTTCACTAGATCTTGGAATCTATGATTATACTTACTTAAATTGTACATTCCGACATATTAAGATTTTTTTTTTAATTTTAAGACTAAAATTATATCTCTTTACATTTGGTAAGGTAAATACAATACATTCATTGTTTTATATTCAAAGTAAGACTATTAACATCAAAACAATATGCAAAAAAAATATATACTGTTCACTTTGTTACAGTTACTTTGTTTCTGTCAATCATAAATAATATAGAACTATGTATCATCTGTGAAAATTAAAAATATCACATAGGTTCCCTCTGATTATAACATGACTCATCTCAGTTCATTTTTGCTAATTAGTGCTACTTTCAATTCAATTCAATTCAAATATTTTTATTCAAAATAAGAAGTTACAAGCTTCGTTTTTTGAACGTCAAACCATTTACCACTAGTTCACTAAAGTTACTGCCTCAGACCTAAGAAGAACCGGCGAAAGAAAATCAGCGGGACATGTCTTTTTTTTATCAAAAATTTTACATCATATAACTATGTGACAATGATACATTTGAAGTAGCCTGGAGCGAGCATTTTATTCCCAAGGCATGTTATCATTTATAAAATTGTTAATATGGTAATAACCTTTAACACAAAAACGTCTTTTTACATCTTTTTTAGATAGATAGATAGATACAAAAACTTTATTGCCCACAAAATCAACATAACAAAACACAAAAAGAAAATAATACAATATACAAATTGTGCAAAGGCGGTCTTATTGCTAATAGCAATCTCTCCCAGACAACCCTTGGAGAGAGGAATAAAGTTATACAAAACTGGGCTTGTGCTAAGAATATTTAGGAGAAAGAATTATAACACATACCTACTTCTAATACATACAATATATATATATATATATATATATATATATATATATATATATATATATATATATATATATATATATATATATATATATATATATATATATATATATATATATATATATATATATATATATATATATATATATATATATATATTTATATATATATATATATATATATATATATATATATATATATATATATATATATATATATATATATATATATATATATATATATATATATATATATATATTTATTTAAGTTGTGAAATAGAAAATTCTCGGACGTTCATACTTCCTCTAACTACTTCACGGTGTAAAACGACTTTAAATAGTAATCTAAAAAAAATTTTAATTGCTTTTGCTCCTCTAAAGAGGTATCTATCTACCAGCACATATGTATGTATATACAGAGTGACAAGGCATGCGTGAAATAAATTGGTACCATGAAGAAGATTTGTTACCTACAACTACGAGTGTGAGATTAGATGAATGCACATGTCATAAGCGTGGTACAATGTTTTAGTGAACGTTGCTCAGAGAAAGGAAATTAAATTTATAATTTATGTAGCTAGCAAACGACTTTCTATTCAACATTCAGATTTAACCACATATTTCTATGAAAAATAAAAACAAATAAGTATGATTTTAAAACGTACCTAATTTTTTAAGAAGATTTTAGTTTTATATTTAATAATGATCGAATTTTGCCTCTAGATCGGCGTTAATGTCAGTCACTCTACTTATTGACAAGCTTGTAAAGTATAGGCACAGGAGGATTTAATCCAAACACATTTTCCGTGTTGGTGGTAAAGGAGTGTTTATAAGGAATTTTGGCGAGATATTTACAAATAATATATGGAATGGAAAAATTCCTTACTCACACCCTATTGTAAGTATCTGGGATTTTTGGACAATTTTTAAATCTGATGTTCAATGCAATTTTCGTAGGAAAAACATGCAATAAATAACTTCAATGACGTGACATGATTCGTAAAAAAATGTAATTATTAAATTGTTTATGTTTTTATGTCATTTACCAATTTATAAGAGGATAAATTTCTATTATTAGTTTTTAAAGTAACTAAAATGAAAATATTAAATATTTCATGTTTAATGTTTTCATTTCTTCGCTCTTCTTTTTCCTGGCATTAATCCCGGCGTGCCGTGCTAGGATCTGCCTTTTACTTAACCTACTTTACTTTACACGATCTTTAACGTCCTCGGTGGTTAGACTGTTGGCTCTCATTTCCTGCATCACGACATCTAACCAGCGCTTCCTTGGAAGTCCGAGAGGTCTCATACCAGGGACAGACATATCATTGCACTTACGTCCGATATAGTTCCTAGGTCGGCGCGCAACGTGGCTATACCAGCTCGGGCGACGCTCTTGGTGCGGTGGTCACAAATTAACTCGAATGAATGTGCCACTTAACAAGTACAATACTTCAAAGGAGGGAATGGAAAAGAGTGTTATAACATTAGGTTCCCAAATTCCCTCTGCTTACCCTACATACATCCTATGTGCAGGATACAGCGTAAAGCTAAAAGGTAAAAATACATGTTAGAACAGGAACACAATTCGTGGCACATAGGCACAAGCGTGTGACTGTAACCGACAGGTTGTGGGTTCGATCCCCACTCGAGGAAATGAAATATTTAATATTTTCAATTTAAATATTTAATGTTTTCATTTCTTCGCCCTGGTACAAGGCAAAACGTGGCGTTGAGTTCCGCCACTCAACACGCAATGCCTAAAATTCGGCGGAAAGTGGGAAACAGAAGTTGAACGGAATTTCTTAACACTAGGTTCCAAGTTCCCTCTTCCTACCCTCCCGGGTGCGGAAAACAGCGTGAAGCTGAGTGAGTGAGTTAACGCAATTAAACAAATAATTGAAAAAGTAAAGCGGGAGAAGCCGTAAGATAGTCGCTAGTACTAAATCATTCTGATACTGGTGAAGAGAAAACACTTACTATTTAATCAAATTTTAGCAAGAACATAAAAAAATCAAAATAGCAGAAATCGACCTTCTTTTAAACAAAATTTTCGTGAAGTAAAATTTTAAGCGAAAAAATCTGCGCTCCAATAAATTATCCGAAGGATGTTGAAAAAATATTACGTATCATATGTAATATTTCATATCTAGACCACGATGCTTCACCGAATCGAAAATGCCATTACCACTACAGTTTTACGTAATGCACACTGTACAAAATATTTTTTTGCTTTTTTTCCCTCTTATGTACTCGGTTATCCGCTTTTCACCGAATTCTTGAGTAATTGAGTGTTAAATGGCGAAACTCAACGCCGCGCTCTCTTCTGTTTCACGTTTATACTGTCAGTTAGTTTAGTTTATTTAATTCAAACTTTGTATCACTGCCGCTTAAAAAAATAACTGAAGAAATATCGTTAAACGTTACGAGGATCATATCTACTGTCAATTACTACAGCACTAGGGCCAGTATAGTAACTAATAATGTTTATTATAAGTAATTAAACAATTATAAACATGAACGTATATGGATTTTATTCTCTTATAAGGTTCTACAAATTATTGAAAAAATTAAACATAGAAATTATTAGACAAGAGATATTATACATAATATTAAACTTTGGAACCATAAAAACAATTAATTTTAAATATATGTACTTAGGTCGTATCTAAATCTGAACACACTCGTTATAACAAATTGTAATGCTATGCAAAAAGTCACCGATATCCTAATATTTTAGTGTATGGGTTAGGGCGGACCGAGTTTATCCGTAGCAACTTTACTTATGAGTTATGAACGGAAAGATAACTGAAATATTATCATAACTTTCTAAATAGAATTCAAATTGGGTATAGGTCTGATAGAGTATAGTTTATATATTTTGAATATTGTTGAGTCAATTATTTATGAGTAAATTATCTTAATAATTTTATTAGATACCTTACTAATAATCTAATTTAATATTCTAGATTGTTTAAATATTTCACTTAAACTTTTACTTGATTTTTTTTTAAATTTATATTTCATCTTCATGTTGTAACAAAGAGGCCTCTGGTGGCACAAAGGCACAAGCGTGTGACTGTAACCGACAGGTTGTGGGTTCTAGTGGGGACTCGAGAAAATTAAATATTTAATATTTTCAATTTAAATATTTAAAACGTTTTCATGTCTTCGCTCTGATGCAAGGCAAAAAGCGGTGATGAGTTCCGCTACGCAACACGCAATGCCTCATTTTCTGCCTACCCTGCCATGTTCGGGATACGGCGTGAAGCTGAGTTAAAGAGTTTATGCTGTAACAAAATAGAATAAATAAAGGTGAAATTCGCATATATAAAAATTAAATACTTCGTGAGCGTAAATGAAAACATATTATTTTATATTTTTTTATTAAAAATATTTACATTTATTTATCGTTAATAATTTTGCTAATACATATTAAACTTAAATCTATTTGATATTGAAATAAATATTTAAAAATATATATTTTAAGCTAGATAAACTTTTTCGTCTTACAATTGAAATACAAAATAACTAACATAGTGAATACGCTAAGTAAATAATGTCAAATATTTAGAAATGTGTTAAAGTTTTAACGGAGAGAAACTTAATGTACAACTCTCAAAATAACTCTTTCTCTACTTGAAATCTCTTATGTACGTAAATGTTTCTCTTTTTTAAATAAGTAAATAACACCTAGTAAATATTTTAATATTCACTTGTCAGGTGTAGAGTTGGGGTAATTTCTATAATAATATTTCTTTATTTAAAATTGAAAATCAATAGCAATTTACACATCTATGTGACTTTTGCTTAATTTTCGCCATAAATTAACAAATGTTCTAATTAGTCAATTAATAGACAACTTTTCGTGAAGCCAATTCCGTTTGCCTTCATTAAATTCAGCTGCGGTATGATCTGTTCCCTCTAAAATCCATTTCGTTGTCAATAGTCCTTCTACACCGACCGGGCCTGTAAGAGAAATTAATATAAAATCAACTGTAATGTGTTTCTGATTCGAGATTTCCCAAGATGTATGATAATAATAAACATACAAAACGTTTTAATGCAAACGTTATGATTTTGAGATGAGATTTCCTCCTCCTAAAAGAGAATATGGCGTTATGATTCATTACTCAACACTGGATACTTAAAAAGAAGTGTAAAATAAAAGGAGTAGTTTAACATTAACATCCCACCAACTATTCCTTTTTGTATACCAGAAATACATGGATAAATTAATAATATAAAAACCTCTTGCGTGTATCCTGGCGGTGGAAATTCCAACTTCGGCACCTAAACCAAACCTGAATCCGTCAGCAAATCTTGATGACACATTGTGGAAGACACAAGCACTGTCGACTGCACCGAGGAATTGTTTGGCAGTAGTTTCTGTAAACAAGTAAATATAAATATTATATGAAATTATTATTTGTATTTCTCGTTTATCTTTTTTTCCATCATTCTATTGTAACTTTATGGCAAAATTTACCTGCAAAATACAGAATGCAAAAGATATCATAAAATTTTTCACATATACATACCACATTTGATTTATAAAGGTAAAATTCAAATAAATTTAATTCTTACCGTTTTCTGTAACAATGACATCTGTGTGTGAACTGCCGAATTTGTGTATATGATCCACAGCATCTTCCATATCTTTAACAATCTCAATACAACATTCTAGTGCGCCATATTCATGTTTCATAGACCTTGCCGGCGGAGGCCCGAAAGTTAACTGGGTTGCAAGCTTAGGTCCAGCATGAATTTTTACATTTTCTTGCTTAAGCATATTACAAATTTCAGTAAATAATGAACCCGAAATATGATCTTCATGTATTAATAACGTTTCCATAGCGTTACACGCGGCTGGATAGTCACATTTAGCATCTCGGACGATTTTAAGAGCTTTGGCGTAATCGGCATCCTTATCCAAATAAACATGGCAAATGCCTTCAGCATGGCCTAAAACTGGAATGTGTTGAGATTGTTTTTGGATACTTCTGACTAAGTCTGAAGATCCTCGAGGAATAATCAAATCAATATGCTTCTCCATTGCCAATAAATCACTAATTTCTTCTCTTGTAGAAACTAATGATATCGCTTCTTCAGCTCCGACAGTTTTTAAAGATTCTTTGACAAGTTCCATTAAAGCCTTATTTGAATAAGCTGCTTCCTTTCCACCTTTTAAAAGTAAGCCATTAGCCGATGCCATAGCTAATGCAGCTACTTGCGGTAGTGAATCTGGTCTAGATTCAAATATAACCAGTAAAACTCCTATTGGGACCGTCACTTGTTGAAGTACTAAATTCTCCGCTAGCCTTGTCTTTCGTAATACTCGTCCTACATTTTCATAACTGGAATCAGCTATTTGTTTTAAGCCTATTGATAGAGTTTTCAATTTTCCTTGACTAAGAGAGAGTCTGTTCAATAAGGGCTTTTCAAGGCCATTTTTGGTAGCCTCGTCTAAATCTTTTGCATTTGCTTCGAGTATTTGATCTTTTTTATCTAATAATAAATCAGCTAAATTATGAATAGCTGATGCTCTTTCAGCTGGTGATAATTTTTGTAAGACTCTTCCACCAGTACGAGCTAAAAAATAATATATACATTATAATATTTGAAACAAACAAAAGCTAAAATTTATTTCCAACCTCTAATTTGAAACTTGGAACACTTGAAAGTTATTTTAAATTTTTAAATATAATAAAATTAAACAATGTGTACAGCTTTATTAAATTTCAATACTAGGCACTATCAACGAAGATGAAATAAATTAATGAAAGTTTATATTATGACCATAAACTTATAGAATAAACGATAAATAAACATAGGTAAATTGAAAATAGGTTTATATCTAAAACCGCACTTTGTCCAATGTGACCCGAAAAATTTAATATTATAAATATATTATTGTAGAGGGGAAGGGAAAGGGGTAGAAGTCCCCAAAAATCGAATTTATACCCGCAATTATTGTGTACACTAAGGCGTTTTCCTCAGTAGAACGGCGTCATTTATTAAAGTGACAAAATAATTAGCTAATTTTCTGTATTTTTGTATAAAAACTACACTCAAATAAAACCATTTCCATCCCCTTTTTTACTGACTAAGAAAATTTGGATAGTACCTCCAACAAACTGGCTTCAGAATATTTATTTAAACATAACTAAACGAGTTCATAATCTTAATGAGTGAATAAAACCTCAAACTACAATAAATTATCCACTCACCATTTTCGGCCATAACGTCTACAGAAGCAGATGAAATAGTGGGGCTATCAGTGAAGAAAGTACCAACTTTACGACCACTTATTATGGTCTTAATAGCTTTTTCCTGCATTCCATTACAAATTACTACACTAACTCCACGTGCCATCGCCCATGTTGCTGCATTGACTTTTGAATCCATACCGCCAGTACCAACCTAGTGAAAATATTTTATATCATTTGTAAAAACCCGAAATATTCACAAAAAATATTTTTCTTTTTTTTTTTGTAATAAAATGGCTGAAAAATATATTATTTCTCTAAAATAAAAAAAATCACTTACTTTAGACTTCTGACCAAATTGTACTTGATCTTTTTCTTTAGATGTATAAGTGTGCATCATACGGGCACCATCCTCCCAAGGCGGCTTGTTGTAAATACCGTCCACATCAGACATCATAATAAGAAGATCAGATTGAATTTCAGCCGCTAATAGAGCTGAAAGACTATCATTGTCCTTAATACCAATGCCCTAAAATGAAACATACTCGTACATAAACTTTTTTTTTTCGTTCTGTACCACACAGGGTAAGTTGTAAGAATGTAATATCGAGACTGCTTATCTCTGGCATTTTTAAAGAGGTGGAGCTCAACGCTTATTATGCTTATTTTATTTTGTTTCCGGATTATTGAACCGGCAACCACTGCCTTAATAGCGAATACCACTACGAAACGATGATCTTCAAATACATCCTTAATATATCATGTCATGAAGTTAATATGTCAACGTTATGTCCAGAAGACAATATCTTACAAAATAAATGTTACAAACAAAAATATCACTAAGCTTTCTCTCTCTCTATTTCTCTTGCAAAATAATAATAGAAACAATAAATAAAGTTAAATAAATGATATGGTACTGTATTGAAAATGACTAAATACAAAAATAAATATTGAAAAGACCTCCCGTGGCCCAGCGGCACATACGTGTGACTGTAACCCACGGGTTGTGGGTTCGATCCCCAATCAAGCGAATGAAATATTTAATATTTTCAATGTTTCCATTTCTTCGCTCTGGTACAAGGCAAAACGCGGCATTGGGATGCGCCACTCAACACGCAATGCCACAAATCCAGCGAAAACTGGGGAACAGAAATGGAACGGAGTGGGAACCTAGTGTTAGGTTCCCAAGTTCCCTCTGCCTACCCTGCCATGCGCGGGACCTGCCATACAGTGTGAACCTAAGTGAAATATTGAATACGACTTGTTAAGCTTCCTTTAATTATTATACTGTTGATTGATCTTAAGTCATGAACAGCAACAACATCAGTAAATTAGGAGACACTCTAGAGCACATTTCAGTGGCACATTATTCGAAATAGAGCGGAGCCATAACGCATGAAAGCTTCACGTCGTAACCATAAAGTTTAATCTGCGACCACTATGACTGCTTATATTTTAGATTTAGCACCAAAACTATATAACTTATATTTAAATTTTTGACACTTTTACGGTTTAAAAGCTTCCTGATATTTATATATTATGTACTTAATATTGTACTAAAATTTTCATAGATCTGAACACTATAATCACGAAAGATAGTAATAAGTTTACTTTTATAATATTTTTTTCTAAGTTTTTTAATCTTTTTTTTTTGTCTACTTTATATAGTCTATGTAATATTTATTTTATTAAACAAAACAAGATACCCCGAAATATGTAATGCTTCGAATGAGGTTTGAATCTAACTATAATCTTATGCGGTCAGCTAGATAATATTTACGTCTATATAGTATGAAAAAATGTCTTTCCTTCTCATCTTCATGCTGTATCTCGCTTATTACACCATCAAACCCACTCATATAATCTTTAGACCTACAACTTACAATTTATTGTTCAATGATTTTTATTTTCAGTTTGTTTCTATTTTCTTTACCTTGGATAACTTTTACCTGTTAACCTAGCGTTAAGACCCTGCATTCGGTTTCCCACTTTCTATCGAATTAAAGGCATTGTATGATATGTGGCGGAACCCAACACCGTGCAGGTTGCTCTTACTTTATTTAAGATAATTTCTTAGTATAATAGAATCTTTAAAACTATAAATACCTTTTTCCCAGTCCCTGGTACGACAGTATCATCGTGTATATACATCGGCGGGCTAACTGCGTCGTTAGTGTTCACTATCGGGACGATGTTGAGTGAGATAAGCTCTGAGAGCGTTGCGAATAGATTTTTTCTTGTTTCTTCGTTATAGAAATCTGGTTTTGTTACCAGTACCTGTAATAAAGTTACCTATAGTATTATATCATAAATATTAAACATATATCATTATTTTTAAATATGTGTTTATTCGTGGTGCAAAGTCACAAGCATACGACTGCAGACGGCATCTGTTTGTTCGGTTAGATATGGTACATTTGAGGAAATTAGATATTTTTTATTTTTTTTCGTAACTCTGGTAAAGTGACAAAGCACGGCGTTTTTTTTCGTAACTCAACACGCAATGCCTGCAGAATTCAGTGAAAAGTGGAGAACAGAATGGCATAATGGGAACAGAACACTAACTTCTCAGGTTCCATTTGCCTACTTTTCCTAAGTGTTATATACAGCGTCAAGTTCAAAATTTCCAATTAAAGAAGAATGTCGACTTTATAGAACAAAGTAAAAGATAAATACATATACCCCTTCTCAGTCACATCATGGAAGTATTTGTATTATTCGAATGAACACGACACAAGCTATACTACTATCTAATACTAAATATCCTCAAAAGATTCCTGCCTCTTTGCATAAATGCGAAAGAATAAACAAATATATAACAAAAAAAAAACAACAAACAATTTGAATCTATAAAACAAAGTGTTTATATGTAGCGTAATATTACTGTGAAGTTTTTATTAATGTATTTCCCCTTTCCGGAAGAAATCTGAATCAGACCAATAAACAAGCCAGTTAAACAATAAATGTGAACATTCAAAACAGAACAATTTTTATATTTTCCTTATTCGAAGCAATATACAATATTAATTTATATATTCATTGTTCATATGCGATTTATTTTTATAACATAACTTAAGCAAACTATTTTAAAAATTTTGCCTGTTTCCATCTGTTCCGGACTAATAACCGAAAAAGCTAACCCGATTTTTATGAGCTTTCACTTTAGTGAAAGGCGGAAAGGGTTTATAGGCTCCTTTTCTAATATGGAATACTTATGAATACCTAGTATAATAAAATAATATACCTAAACAAAAAACACTAAACTTTTCGTAATCAATATTTTTTTTCTTTGTAAAGAGACTTTGAAATTACTATTTTATGCTAGACTATGGCCAATCTTATACAGGTATATTAAATTAAAGATAATTATTTAACATTAACAATCCAGTCACATAAAACCGATACAAATGATTTATGTAAACTACGCGAACTTAGTAACCATAGTAGCGCTTATTCTTAGAATATTAATCGCTTGCGTTCATTACAGACTAAGAGCGATGTTTAGCATTTTATTCCCGGAGAAAGCAAAATTACTTCGCGTTTCTTCCGCATTCATTTCATTCCATACAAAATGTTTATTTAAGAAAACGTGGGCAAGTAAAGTTCCCGAGTAGATAATATTAAAATAGTTTCGGACTGTATAATTTATTAGGACGTCTTCAGTCGCTTGTGAAACTGTAAAGTGTATAATTTTTTCTTCTTTAGCTGTCTAATCTGTCTTTGTCTTTCATACCATCAAAAGCGACCTTTAAAGGATTTTTTATTATATGTCTAAAATGTAAACGAGAGTGAAACGTCTTATAATGTACTAAATATTCATGGCCTGTCTCTAGAACTATAGTAAATTAAATTAAGAAATAAGAGGGTTACCCTCTTATTATTCCAATTGCAAAAATCTTATCAGTAAAATGATTATAATTTTTTTTGATACAGAATTTTTAATAAAAATATATAATATAATATTAAAATGTATGTAATATAATAAGAACGGCACAAGCGCGTGACTGTAACCGACAGGTCGTAGGTTCGATCTCCAGTCAAAAAAATGAAATATTTAATATTTTCAAATTAAATAATTAATATTTTCATTTCTTCGCTCTGGTACAAAGCAAAACGCGGTGATCTTAAATTCTGACACACTACACGCAATGCCTCAAACTTGGTGGAAAGTGGGGAACGGAAGTGGAACGGAGTGTCTAACACTAGGTTCCTAAGTTCTCTCTGCCTACCCTGCCATGTGCGGGATATAGCGTGAAGCTGAGTATATAATATAATATTATAAAAATTGATAGAAGTAGTAATTTAGTAAAAAATAAACATGCATAACATACAGAAGTTCTGTTATAACTTCTGCTTATGAGAATTTCAACGTAGCTTATAGGAACGTATAGCTTAGTGTTCAAAGCGGTTGGACGGTCAAAATTTTCATACGTTTTGTCAGAGTACTAACATGTATATTTTAATTTTTCACATTTAAAATTAATGTACTCGTATAATATAATAAAAAAAAATTGTAATTAAAACAGGCCACTATAAAATAAAAGATGTTTTAAGAACGTTTTACGTTTACAAATGAATATATTTTTATTACTATGCCCATATATTTTTGAACTGTGCCACCATTTATTGTTTAATGAATAAACAATGCAATATTTTGCTCTCTATAGGAGCTTTTATTTACGAAACATGTGCAGGAATAATTTATTTATCATTCGTGGTTAACTAGTATACACGACAATTCTGTATGAATTTTATTTTCTTAAAATTTGTCTTTGTTTTTACGATTTTTTAAAGTTTTAGTCCACACTTAGGACAGAAAATACTAAACTTAAATTTAAAAAGCGTATAAAAATTTTGAACGAAGCAGGATTTGAACCCGCGCCTCTTGAAAACCGTTCAAGCACTCTGACCAACTAAGCCAGTTGTTCCAGATTGGTTCCAGAGCGACTGAACGGTTTTCAAGAGGCGCGGATTCAAATCCTGCTTCGTTCAAAAATTTTATACGCTTTTTAAATTTAAGTTTAGTATTTGTCATTATTATTTTTGATTTCATAAAACTTTACTTTTAGTATTACTTATAATCATCTATTCAAAATGAATATAATTTTGGGAGATAATTTGAGATAAAAATGTTGACATTTTACTTTGTAAATTTTAAAAGTGTGTCTAAAACACAAAGTACATTATATGATGTTCTAATTATTCATTGATTAATTTGTTTCCACTTAGTACATGCTGGTCGATATATCGCTAAGAGAAACTAATTTTAAAACACTTCTACCAACTTTTGAGACATTTCACATTAAATAGCGAAGCTCAACATCACGTTTGTCTTGTATTCAATATTTTATAATGTATAGAAATATAATATAATTATGAACACTCAAAAAGATATTTATTTCCTGAAGGAAATAAATCTCTTTTCGTGTGTGATTTGGCATATTTAGATAAACTTATTAAAAATAAATATCAGTAAATATATCAAATTATTCTTAAGTCCTACAGAAAGGACTAATTTGCAGAATTGGCGAAAAATACCTCGGCAAAAACTTTTCTGTTCATAATAAATTTAATAAAGATAATTGAAAAGTCACTTTAGGTAACAAATGTCATGGTACGGTATTATAGATTTGAGAAAAAAATATCCTCCATGTGCATTGATAATTTATAATTAATATTTTTTTGGTATGTATTTATTTTTTATATATATTTTTTGTTTTTGTAATAAAATACAAAATATCAATGTAATATTTAAAATTCCTGTCTTGTAATAACAATTTTGTTATGGCGTTTACATTCTTGCACGCTTGTGCCTACGGCACGACTGGACTTAACATTAATGAAATTAATAATAATATAGATCTAAATATATATATAAAGATATTTAAATAAATGACAATTAGCAACAATGTTACATATTATTATGAGATAGTAACATATTACTTAATTTATGTATAAGCCTTATCATATTGAATCTTATCAGTTACATCATAACGTTCATTTAAATTACATAATTATGATATATTATATTTATGTTTAAATTAAATTTACTAGGAGATTGTAGGGACTTATAAAATTAAAACTTCGCATAGAGTGTAAAGGAGAATTTAATGATGATTTTCGAAATTCCTAGGGGAACGAAAAAGACACTGCCATTCTACGTTTTAGACGCAAGTTGTGGGCGATAACTGGTAGGTACAATAGGTGTGGCCGAATGGAAAATTGTAAATATGTAATTTTATTTCTAACTATATAAAATATCTACAAATGTCAATAGATATCTAAATAACATTAAGTTATAATATGGTATGGTACAGTCGTATTATTTTTGTCTAAACCATAAAGCTAAGTTATGTGACCATATAATTATATTGAGGCAAGAAACATTTTTAGCCCATAATTATAAATAAACCCAAAAAAGGATTTTAAATATCTAGAAAATTATTTGATATTTTTCGCATATAATTATATTATGATGGTAAAATTAGTGTAATATGGAGAACATTATGAATAAAAAAATATATAACGGTAGATAATATGGTACAAAAAACGATTGAATGTTACAGTGACCGTTGCTTAGTGCGTGGCGTCATCCTTCCTCTCCAACTTGCTACGGACGTTGAAGATAAAAAAGCTATTACTTTCAGATCATTAAACTAATTGAACTTTATGTGAAAAATGTCGATGTAAGATGTGATATAAAACTTAGTAATTTGGTTTATTGGTGAATTTCTACTTAGTCCTTGTACAAATTTGTCTGAGCCTAAATCTTTAATATATCTGTAATCATCAATCAATCAGCTTGGCGCTGTATCCCGCACATCATACGGAAGGCAGAGGGTACTTGGGAACCTAGTGTTAAAACACTCCATTACATTCTCTACTTTCCGTCGAATTTGAGAGAGTTCATTGGCTGGACTTAATGTATTAAATATTTCATTTGAAAATACTAAATATTTTAATTCTTCCAATGGGGATCGCACCATAACCTGTTGTATACAGGTTGTTATCTCACAAATATTTGCCCCGCCTGCCTTTGCCAAGACAGGCATTATATGAAAATTTCTAAAAACATTACGTCTAAGTACATTTTTATTTTTTTAGCTATATAAAATAAAATATTAGAATATCGCCGTTAGGTCTGGATAGGCACGAATAAGTATAAAAAAAAATACAAAAAGACGAATAAAAATATATTATTTCAAAGCAAATATTTTCCGGTAGTGTAAACATTTAATACTTATTATTCAGGCCAAACGTTAACACAGAAATAGCTGTTAATATTTTTTTGTCACATATATTTTCAAGTCTGCGCACCATTATTCATCGTACCATATTTAACTTTACTACTAAGTACTTAATATTTGGATGAACGCGGTAATCTCGGGAACTACATCTTCGATTTAAAAACATATTCTTTAAAGAGAAAGGTTATATTCATCACAGTAAAATTCACTCAGCTTCTCGCTGTATCACACGCATGGCAGAGAAATTAGGACCTATTTTTAAGACACTCAGTCCAGTTCCCGACTTTGCTCCAAATTTAAGGCATTGCGTGTTAAGTGACAGAACTCAAAGTCACAAATGAAACAAAACAAGTATGTTAAAAAATCTGTGAATCGGGGATATCCATGAGTGCGTTGTGGAAATAGATGATAATTACTTTCCATTAAACCATGAGGGCGGTATAGAAGCTTATATGAAAAATGATGAATCCTTGAATGATCCATGATCCTTTAAAATTATGTATTACTTATTTATTGTTAATTACCGATATTATACATATACAAAACTTTTGTTTATTACCTAATTGTCATACATTACCTGTGCTATTTTGACGTTGTATTGCGAGAACATGGCGTCGTACATAGACATAAGTTCAGATTGTCCGACCGCAGCCGCCGCCCGCGGGTCCAAAATGCTGCCGGCGTCCTGAAACGAAAATTTGCATAACAAAATAGAACTGGACGCGAAACAAGTTATTATGGATATTGCCATATTGCCTATTAATATATACAACAAATTATTTTGATTTGATTTATTGTTATTTCATATGAGGCTTGTCGTGGCGCAGCGGCACAAGCGTGTGACTGTAAACGACAGGTTCTGCTTTCGATCCCCAGTCCAGGAAATGAAATATTCAATATTTTCAATTTAAATATTAAATGTTTCAATTAATTTTGATTAACACTAGGTTCCTGGGTTCCTTCTGCATACCCTGCCTCGTGCGGGATACAGCGTGAAACTAAAAACAAAATATAATTTTACATCCACAAGTGCGTCCCACATCCAAACATGTTATCAGACATCCATACATATGATCATATGATGTAGTATGCACAATCACGTCGTATCTCACAACCCCATATATGATTTTATTTGTTGTTGAATAAAAAAATATTAAAAATACACATTAAAAATGTAAAGCTTTTATGCATCAACAACATTTAAATACTACAATATTTTTTACTAATGAAATGTGAATATTTTATCGTTTATTTTATTTATCGTATTCGTTATCGAATATTTTATTGATATTCCATTATAATAAAAGTATAATAAGCTATAAAGCTCATATGTAATTATTAAAACGTTTTATATTCAAAAGAATAATATTTTAATAATTGTAATATTTCAGTTCAAAGCTTAGAACATATAGCAGCAGGCAAAGAGTACCTAGTATTAAGACAATAAGATTTTTGAACGCTGTTGTTACCAGAATAAAAAATTAAAATAAAATTAGTGTCATCGAGTGGCAATCAAACTTATAACCGTCGTTCATAGTAAATTATACATATTGGACCCGAAATGTTTTTTGTCATTTTAGAAAAATACATACTTCTCTAGTGTGATCGCTTGGTGACAACGTCTCTCTCATTGACATTGACATAAGCAGTTCCTGTGTCAATTTTTGGCGTCCAAAAGCTACAGCTCCACTGGTAACCATAATACATTCTCGTCCTTCGTGATGACATTCTGCTACCTGTTGGAATTAAGAAAAAAAAAGTTTTTAAAATAATATTAACAGTTGCTATGAATTTAATATTTTTGCTAACATATAATTGTAAATTTTACTTCCGATAAACGTTCTGCGAAATAAATATATGAGTTAAATGAAATAAATTTTATTTCGCGTTTATTGAAGATTGTACATTTTTAAACTTTACGTTTCAAAGACTTAGTACAGTTACAGTCAAATTTGTCGTGAAAATCACCTTCACCTTCTTATTAAGTACATGTGTATTTAGTATAGGTATGTACAAATATAGAAAATTGTATTTTGACTAGAACTTTATAACAATACATATTTTTTTCGTAAATACACATGTGTTTCCCGCTCATAGTATGGAGAGAGTACTTGAGAACCTAGTCTCGGGTTAAGACTCTTCGGTTCACCAATATCCACTAATTCTTGAGGCATAGCGAGTTAAGAAACCGAACTCAACGTTACGCTTTACCTCATTTACCATAACTAGAAAATAAACAAACTTAAACATATAATATCCTCAAGTGTGAACTGAACCCACACCTATTTACACATTTACACCTCTGATGCCCAGCAGGCTTCAACAAATATTTACACTACATTACTATTACTATGATATCACGTTAATCACATCAACAATATTACATCATAAAAGCTAATTCAAAGTAATAACAGTATACAGTCATCCGTTTCATTAATGTTGCTCGCGAGCTATTCCAATTGTCATTGTAATACGACAGATTTGCCTAGAGCAGCGCATTTGGTAAAGCCTATACAGTATACATACATGGCGTTCTATAAACGTTAATTATTACCAATCGAGTTAATGAAGCATACTCGCGTAATCTACTTATTCAAGCATGAGTAAGTATGGAAATAGTAACTAAAATTGAAATGTGATAGCATTTTCATATGTTTGTTTATTTGCATATTATCAATTATTGTTAGGTAAGGTTACATTGTTTTCTTATGGTAATTCTATCACTATTGGATGTTATTTATGATAAACGCTTAAAAAACAATCGAGACCTTTTTGTTGTATTTTTCGCCTTCAGGTTTCAATTTTTTTAATACCACTCTATTTTGATGTTGCCACAAATGCTAATAAAGCCATGGAAACGATGTTCAAACGAAATATTAAAAATATGTTCATGTTAGAAATTCGCTATAAAATATATGTAAGTACTTGCATAATTTTTGTAGTTATATGTTCTGATATTACATATATCGATTTTTTATTTATATAGAATAAGGCAAATAATAACCTAGTCAAGTTTGGGAGCCTTTTGTTATAATGAAGACAATTTCTAATAAATGAAGTATTTTATTTTAAAAAATTAATTAAAATAATACTTTAAAACTAAATATATGTGTTAACAGAGTGATATGTTAACTATAAAAAATTTAATTAAAAAAAATACTTTAAAACTAAATATATCTAAATACGTGTTAACAGAGGGATATGTTAACTACGACTTGCCTTCTTTCTATTCCATATCGCTGGGAATGCAACGCGGAGTCTTCCGCGAAATCTAGCGTGAAAAACAAATATCTCCGGTTACGTTCCCAGGCGCTTGCATAACTCCTCCCTCGTTAAGTACGAAATCATCAGCTGGAGTACTAGACTGAGGATTTCGCTTTACATTAAAAATTTTAACTCTAAACTTATAGACTACATAACACATCACTAATACCGGTAGGGACATATATAGGGACAGAGAGACAAAACTGATTATTTTTAGGGTTTTCACTTCACTAAGACTTTCAACAATATCACTGGGATTGGATTTACTATTATGTTTCAGTACGTGCGATAACTGTTTCACTTCACTGAGATCTACACTCCTCAAGTCGACCGTTGAGAGATATCCTGTTTTTGTTGAGTTTAATTTGGGCAATTGGATAAGCGGAACCTTTTTGAATATCATATGTTCTGCATACGTACTTCTGTGGTATAAATAGATATTCTCTATGAATATGTTACAATTTTCTTCTAGGGTTAGGATAAGTGTGCCTTGTATCATTTGGTAAGAGGTATCATCTTTACATTTAATTGTTATTTTCGAGTTGAACTTAGAATAAACTATCCAACTATTGGTGTTGATATGTTGGATTTTTATATCCTCTACATTTACCACGTGTGAAATACACATCCGATGGCTACTCTTAAATTTCATTAATTGCTCTATGCAAGTTGGTTCCGGATATCTTACTATTTCATTTTCAGAGCACAGGAACTGATCCCCCACAGCAATACGCGAGCAAGGCCGGGCTAAGGGTAAGTACACAGAACTTTTCACCATCAGGTAAGGATATTTAGGAATTACAATTGTCGTTACATTTTCAGTGACATTATATATTGGAATTGGATATAATCTATAGTAATTATAAGAATTATTATCTGTTAACGGTACCTCTAATATAAATGTTATCTGACTTTTCTTAATATAAGCTTTTACAGATATAGTAGACTCTATATTTATCAAATTGTTAATATTAGGTTCATATGTCAAATTATCAGTTTGGGATATCAATTGTAATATATCTAATAATTCATTAGAATTAATTATAGACTGATGGAGTACAGACACTTTGCTTAAAGCTAAAGCAGTTTCTATTTCATTTAAAAATATATAGATGGTTCTAAAATTACATAGAAACATATCAAACATACCTAAAACATATATCGAGTATATAGAGTTTTCACTTTTAGTAATCATATTCTTAACAAGTCGTTCTATTCTTTTAATCTTCTCATTTAATATTAATGTATTGTTATGTAATGCTTCAGTACTGTTAATAAACTATCCAGCATTTTGGAGATCAATGTAATTTTTTTGTCAATATATGCTTGATTTATTTTTAATTCTGATACAATGGAATCATAGCGAATCGCGTCTTCATTGTCTAAATTTCCTGTAATAATCTTTATAAGAGAGCCTAATGGATTAAGTAATCCACGTTTAGATTTATACGAGGGTATTAACTGTTGAAATTTATGTATTAAAATATTGCTTAAATAATCTACCTGAACCTTCAATCCTAAAAATTCATAAGAATAAGGTTGACTTACATTTATTAGATTACTAAATTCATTATACTTATTTAAATTAAAATTAAAATCATTCAATAAATTGCCTAAATCTAGTTTCTTAAAAATTAGCCATTTGTCCTGTTGCTTAAACGCAGTTCCTTCTTTTATTGGTAGTATACCGGGATTACCTTCAAGTGACTGCAGTTGGAGAGCATGGCTTGTCTCCAATACAATCAGGACCAGACAATACCTGTGAATGACGTTTTATATTTTTAATTGGAACTCTAGTTTCTCTTTTCCTTATCTCTACTGGAACGATATTTCGCTTTACTTTTGCTAAAACTTTTGCTTTGTGGTAACGTGGCTTATCTTTACTTTTCCTGGTATTTATATCTTTAGTATAAATTAGATCACCGCAGACCAATTTTGTAATAGTTTCACCACCTTTTTTATTTTTAACTAATTGCTTTTTATCGTGCATTTTATTACATATATAATTATATAGGTATTTAGTACGCTTTTGATGATCTTTAACAAGTTGTTGCTTATAAATTTTATTAAAATCTGTAACAATGGGATTACTCGAATCGGCATGGCCAAAAACTAATTCGAAGGGAGTTAAATCAGTTGTAGAATGTATGGTATGATTATACGCCATTATTGAATACGACATTACTGAAGCAGCATCTGTACATTTTCTTTCATATTTGGCTAATCTATAGATTTCTATTAAAGTTGAGTGGAATCTTTCTACAATTCCCGTAGAATTAGGATTATTGGGGGTAGAAATATGTAATTGTATTTTATATAAGTCAAGTAGTTCACGTAATAACTCATTATTGAATTCTTTACCAGGATCAGAAGTAATTTTCTTAGGAGTACCGTAATATGAGAAATATTTTATCAAAGCACGAACAACCTCGGGAGTGGATCTATTTCTTATATTAATTGCTTGTCCTAATTTGCTAAATGCGTCTACACATGTCAAGTAATACTGTCCTTCTATAGAAAATAAGTCAATAAATATTTCTTGGAAAGGTGCATGCTGGGTTTCAGTTAATTGTAAAATGGGTTTTATAGGTCGTCTGTCATATTTCATTTTATTGCAAGCGTCACACGCATTAATAATTGCTGAAATTGTTTCTTGCATGTTTATCCAAAAATAATGTCTACGAATTCTGACCATAGTTTCTCTTATGCCTCTATGACAAGTTTTTCCTTCGTGGTGCTTTAACACTATTTCCTTTTGTTCATTTTCATCTTCTACATACATCACGCGTTCAGTATATTCATAAAACTTAACTGTATCTCGTTTAAACAATCTAATTATTATATTTGAAAATTCCTTTCGATGTGCCACACTTTCAAAGAAAATGAAATATTTTAATTTTGGTTTAATATGTTCCTTAAGAAATCTTTTTATAAGTTCGAAATTACCTATGGGTAAAAACACTTCAAGGATTTTCTGTTTATCTCTAGAAATATCTTTAACCTGCAATTCATTTTTGTTCCAGATAAATACTAAAATTTGATTGGGTTTTGTATCTATTGCTTCTTGTAGAATGGGTATTCCAAATGATTCTAAATCTGCACATGAATGGGCTGTTTCAGTACTACTAGATGATCGCAATAACGTCTGTTGTTCGGTAGGAGATATGGAGGCAGCTGTTAAGGTAGAAGAATTGTCTGAGGGTTGTGGTAATTCGTCAGCGGTTAACGTAGATGTATCGTCTTTGTCACTATCAACATTTACTACTACCGATTCGTTTTCAGTTTCCATTGCGTGTAATTTAATTCGCGATAATGCATCCGCATTGGTATTCTGTTTCCCGTTTTTATAAATAATTTCAAAATCATATTCCTGAAGACGTAGTCTCCATCGAGTTAACTTACTATTGGGTTCCTTTAGTGAATACAACCAAGCAAGAGGCCTATGATCCGTATAAATAACAAACTTTTGCCCATAAAGATAAGGTCTAAAATGTTTCACAGCCCATATAACTGCTAAAAGTTCACGCTCAATAGTGCTGTAACGAGATTCAGTATCGCTTAATGTTCTACTAGCGTAAGCCACTGGCTTGTCACTACCTATTGTTCCCTGCGACAGTACGGCACCTAGTGCAACAGATGAAGCGTCGGTGGTAAGTATGAATGGCTTTTCGTAATCTGGGTATTGTAATAAGGGTGCGTTTGTCAGTAATTCCTTGCATATATTAAAAGCGTCAGTATATTTTTGGTCAATAATGATCTTATTTCGTTTTTTGAGACACGCTGTCAATGGTTGGGTAATTTTAGCAAAATCCTTTATAAATCGTCTATAATAGCCAATTAGCCCTAGAAAACTTTTAATTTCAGTTGGTGTTTTTGGAAGGGGATATTCTAAAACCGCTTTTAGTTTATCGTTATTCGGTTTTAACCCATCTTTTGTGATAGTGTGACCTAGGTATAAGACTTCTTTTCTCAAAAACTCTGATTTGTCAAGTTGTATTTTCAAGTTTGTCTGTCTGAGTCGGTCAAAAACTTTACGCAATTTCTGAAGGTGTTCTTCGAGGCTAGTGGAAAAGATAATTATATCGTCGAGATACACCATGCAATGACTTCCTTGCAAACCTCTCAATATATTGTCCATTGCTCTTTGAAAGGTCGCAGGTGCTGTTTTTAATCCGAAGGGCATCCGTAAAAATTCGTAATGACCAAATTGGGTACTAAATGCAGTTTTGGGTCTGTCGGATTCTTCTACTTCAATTTGATGATAACCACTCGCGAGATCTATAGTTGAGAAATACATGCTTTTACCTAATTTATCGAATAAGTCTGTTATATTTGGCAAGGGGTACTTGTCGTCAGTAGTTATTTCATTAATTCGTCTGTAATCTATTACCATTCTATACTTTTGCTCACCAGATGCGTCCATTTTCTTGGGTACTAAATGGACTGGGGCGCTCCAAGGAGAATGTGAGGGTTGAATTATATTGTTTTGGAGTAATTTTTCTACTTGGTTTTTAATTTCGATGGTCTGAGCTAAGGGCTGCCTGTACGGTTTAACATAGATCGGGTCTTCGTTTTTAGTTCGAATACAGTGTTTAACCTGGTTTGTAAAAGATAATGGTATATCCTCACAGTAAAATATATCTTTATATTCTTTACATAAGGTAAGAATACTGTTTCGTTCATAATCTTTCATGTGTTCGACTCGTAACTTTGTCAAATTTTCCTCAAGCAATTTATCAACTTCTACCTCATCTTGCATACTATTCACCACACACTCTGTTCTAATATAAGGAATTACTTCAAAAGGTTTATTTATAGTCAAAATCATTTCATCATCTAAAGTATTTTGTATTACTGACATTGCATAACCTTTTTCGCATGTAACTAGAGCAGATGGCATTCTTACGCCTTGAACAAATTCCGTATAATTTAATATACCAACTCCAGAATGGAAATTAGTGGGAAATTAGTGGTACACGCTGTTCTGAACGAGGTTTCAATTTTAATTCGTATTGTAATTGGTTATAGACTATTGGAAGAGTTGTGAAAGCGGTTTTTAGTTCGCATTTTCCTAAATCAATGACTGCTTCTAATTGTTTTAATAGGTCATTCCCTATTAAACCTTCGTACTGTGAGTCTACGTTATATAAATAAAACTTATGCATATAAGGACATTTAAAAGTGGGCGGTAATGGAATTTCAATGACCTCATTATGTATACTGGAAGCGTGTGTACTAATCACTTGAAATGTTTCGTACTTAATAAATGACCAAAAAAATTCATGAGCTATTTTAGGATGTATAAAAGATCTGGTGCTACCTGTGTCAATCATAAATTTGCAATCGATCTCTGGTAAATATATGTAAGGCAATTTTAAATTCAAATTACAATTTATTTTTATTATTTCTTTTGTTTGGTTGAGGCTTTTATATAAAAATTTTCGTTAGTCTGTCCTTGTTCAGTCAAGTTTTCAGTCTGTTCTAATTCCTTTACAGGACTGGTAGTCGGGTTGCTATAGTCTGCGTTTTCGTATTCGTTGTGTGTCAATTCAAAACCGTTATAGTATGGTTCGTAGCAAAAATCATAGGGAGAATGGAATAATGTATAGTCTCTTTCAATATTAAAATCGTTATTCAGTTCATATATGTCAGTTTCATTATTCAATTCGTTAAGCTTAAAACCCTGTTGTACTTTAGTAGGAAGTGCAGTCCTCATGCTTACATCGGTTTCTAGGTTATTATTAACACGCTGTGGTGGTCTCATGCTTAACGACGGCTGTTGCTGTCCTAACTGTGGGCGATAACCAAATGATTGATTATTTATTTGAGGCCGATAGCCAAATTGTTGTGCATTTAATCGTGGATTATAACCAAATGATTGGCTATTTGCTTGAGGGCGATAGCCAAATTGTTGTGCATTTAATCGTGGGTTATAACCAAATTGGGGGTTATTAAACTGGGGGCGATAACCAAATGTAGGAGGATTAAAACCAAAGTTAGGTTTTGAATTTATCGCCCGCATCGGTTTTGGTATAAACGATATAGGCTTAGGAGCAGACGTTTGTGCATAAGGCACAGAATTAATAGTCGGCGACTTAAAGTTTTGTACGCTATTCGAACGGTTATTATGAAAAGACATTAATTTACTTCGCATTGAATATTGTGTATTAAAATTTACTTCCTCCATTACTATTGCGAGAGCGTCTTCTAGTGTAGCAGGGGAGTGTAACCGTACCGACCGAACAAGATGTTCAGGCAAATTATACAAGAATACATTTAGAGCTGTGTTATTATATATAATAACTTTACTAGACTTAATTTGCGCATCCTCAATTTCGTTTACTTTAGATATAAGTATAGACCTAATGGACTGTATTCTATGACAAAAGTCTAAAAATGATTCGTTTTGCTTGATTTGCAATGACTCTAATTCTATCGCTATGCACTGTTCATTACGCGGATCTCCAAAATGTCTCATTAATAGTTGTTTTAATTCGGCCCATGTATCTATATCATTTCGTTCACTAAGCAAAGCAGCTGCGTCTCCGATTAATCTACTTGTTAAAGTATGCATAAGGTATATATTTTGCGATTGGTTGCCCGCGTACCTCGAAATGATATATTCACATTTTCGAATATATAAATTTAAATGTCTTTTGTCCCCGTCAAACAAGGGAACTAATTTAATCATTTCACTCGGAACTAATATTACTTGTGTCGTAGTTCTAGACATTGTTTCGGAAGTAGACATTTTTTTTTTTTTATTTTAAATTAGACAAATAAAACTAGAAAAAAAGTAATAAAAAATTGCTTTATAACTAGTAACGTAAAATTTTAATATAAAATTTATTTTACGAACAATTTAACTCGTTTAGTTGATTACATTCAGTATTCTAATACGCTACAAAATAAAATATAGTAAAATTTAGATAAACACTTTTTTTTTTAATGCTATTTATTATAGTTTAATATATTATAGTAAAATATATTACAATGAGATATTATATATATATGTATGCATATGTATTTTTATTTAAAAACAGTAATTCCAAAATTATTTATTTTAATATTAATAAATTTTTATAATTCTAATTTTATATTTATAATTTTAATTTCTTTTTATTTAACACTGAAATTAAATATTTCAACTAAAATTCATTATATTATATTACATTTAAATTCCACTTAACTTTTATTGTTAATAGCTAAAGCACACCAAAAATACCTTAAATATAAGAATGAACATAATTTTATATTCACTTCTATTTTAATTAAATAATACTAAGTATTTATTCTATTAACTTAACTATTTTACTGATTTACAAAATTTTATGTAAATTCAGATAACATTATATCGAAAAACGGCCAATTCCAATATAATTAAAATTAATTATTATAATAACACGCGAAGGACGATGAAAGGAAGGTGAAAAGTGGTACTCACCAGCCAGCCACTCGCATCTCGGACCACTCCACTGATTTGACTTATTTCTTTAATTTATTTGGTTCTAGGATATTCCTTTATATGTGTTATATGGTGGAATATCCTACCGGCTGCGCCAGTCAAGTTTGGGAGCCTTTTGTTATAATGAAGACAATTTCTAATAAATGAAGTATTTTATTTTAAAAAATTAATTAAAATAATACTTTAAAACTAAATATGTGTGTTAACAGAGTGATATGTTAACTATAAAAATTTAATTAAAAAAAATACTTTAAAACTAAATATATCTAAATACGTGTTAACAGAGGGATATGTTAACTACGACTTGCCTTCTTTCTATTCCATATCGCTGGGAATGCAACGCGGAGTCTTCCGCGAAATCTAGCGTGAAAAACAAATATCTCCGGTTACGTTCCCAGGCGCTTGCATAATAACCTTTTTCTTCTTCAAAAAAAAAAACAATAATCGTCACCTGTTCAATTATAGATGCCAGTCGCCCCAAAGCCAAGCCATTGCCATCTTCCCTTGTAATAACTGCGCTGCCAAGTTTAACGACGAGTCTTCTTGCATACTTCAATTGAGATCTGTCTGTGAATGTTTGCTGTTTTCGTTCTGCGCTTACAGCAGTTCGTTTGTCCACGTTAAGACCCTGTGTACCAAAAAAGATATTTATTAGAAAAAAAAATGTTTTCCAACATAATATATTTTTACTATGTTTTTTTAAAGTGTTATTCCACACTTAGGACAGAAAATACTAAACTTAAATTTAAAAAGCGTATAAAAATTTATACCCTGCTTCGTTCAAAATTTTTATACGCTTTTTAAATTTAAGTTTAGTAACATTATATATTCTGGAGAGTTACGTCACTGCCGTGTACGGTAGTATGGTGTTTAAAATGATCTGCAAGGACCAAGGTCATGAATGACTTAGAAAAAGTTACGGCGAAAGCTCAGTACTATTCCAAAAATATTTAATTTATTTAACAGCTAGCTTTTGATCTAATGAATTCAAATAGGAAGTAATAAGTAAAAAAATATTACTTATTTACACAACATTAGGATTTTTCATTAGCGAACCCTCAGGTAAAATGGACTATTCATTTGAATGAGATCCGAAATAAATTCATTCATTGTAATTGCAAAGTACGGGGGCCGTGAGATCACCAGCAGCTGTGAAGGGATTGGAGAGACGAATAATCTCTTAAAATACGCAGTTTTGCTTAACACATCAAAAACATACGAAAATAAAATTTGGCTCGATACATTTTTCAGGTAATTATTTTCTAAATAGAAAATGTCTTTTTATATATTTTAATTTTTTTTTTTTTTCATTTTAACACTTTATTCGACACGTAACAGGATAAGCAGAGAGTTTAGTGTAGAGATACTCTCCGTTCCGCATTTTCCCCCGAATTGAGACATTGCCTTTTGAGCGGCGAAACTCAACGCCGCGCTTTGCTTTGTTACTGAAGCACAGAAATGAAGATATTTAATATCTCATTGCCTTGAGTGGGAATGAACCTACAAACTTTACATTCACACGCTTGTTTCCTGCACCATGACAGACATGATATTAAATTTCACGAAAAAACTCAAAGGCCTTTAAGTTTTTTCGTGAAATTTAATATGTGTACCATTAGGTAAAACTCGTATAAAGTAATAAAAATCTTTATAGAAACGTGTTCGAACATTCTCCCGTATTTTTTATTATTAAATCGGTGCCTTTTCATCTTTAATAAGAAATTATTCTTATCTTCTGGAAATAAACGTACCGATTACAATTTATATTGCCTGAAATAGGCTAAAGTTAGTTTACATAATAATAAAAGTGAGTTGTTATAATAACTTGAATATTTGAATAGAAAATAAAAAATAATTAAGAAAATTGAAGCTGTTGTGGCACTGTTGAATTGATTTAACTATAATTATGGGTATATAGAGTATGGCAACAAAGATTGGTAGAGGTTCATACAGACAATAGGTAGGTAATATGAATATCATATCAACTAATTGTTACCCAATTGGAACAATTCCTTGGCATTCATCAAACATGAAATTTTATCCAAGCTCTACATATGTAGGTATACTGATGATTACAATATTATTATACGATATAAAAAGTGCTTTCAATTAAGCATATTTTTAAAAAATATTCTATTTTAGAAGAGGCGAAATAAAAATATGAAATATTTCATTCGAAAAGCTTAAATATCTCATTTTCTCGAGTGGTGATCGAGCCCATACAGTCATACGCCCCTGTGTGACCTCAAAGAAAAATATTTCATCACATAGAAAAATATTTATGAAAAAGTTGACGATAGTGGCCGAGTCGAAAGCGTTATCGGTCTGCAACCTCTGGTTACACCGAAATGAAAAGGCATATTATAAAATACATCAAATATCATTATTCTAACTTAACATCGATAATAATTCTGAAAGCACTTCAGCTAAAAAGTGACCAGAAATCAATCAATTGGCTTATAACAGTTACAATGACCAACAACCAAAGTCAAGGTAATTACGCGTATGTATATTATATTGATATGACACTGCAAATGCAACACGCGGACAAAGCGTGCGAGCGCAATTAATACAATTGGACCTTGTGTCCCGACCACATCACAATATTATTCCTTTGCGTATTATATTAATAGCCATTTACGAACGTATTTGTATTGATTTCTTTGTTGTTTCCGTATAATAGCTTATTAATTATTTTATATTTAACAGGGAAGAGACAAGGCATTCCGTTCCTCAGGAATTACTTGATTTTGTAGGGATTGCATGTAAGTAAGTATCTTTGGGTCAATTAATATTCCCCCGATTAGGAATCGAACTCACAACCTCAGCTTACAGTTAGGTTAGGACATGAAACAAAAAATAAATTTCAAAGAATATTTTAAAAAGACGTACTCTTTTCTAATAGTTTTAGAAATACTCTTCAAGAAGTGTTACCAAGTTCAAATAAGAACATATATGAAAGAAAATTTAGCAGAGTTTCGAATATATTACTGAGAAGCTAGTTCTTCTGTAACTTTGGTAAAAATTTTCAAACATTTTTGCAAGTATATATTATTAAGTTGTTTTGAAGTGCAAAGTAAGTTTATTTTATTTAATATTACCATATTTTATTTTATATCTTTTTAAGTCTGTGAAAATATAAATTAATATAAGAATATTTTTTTAATATTTTTATAAATGTGTGACTTAATTATTAGCCAACAATTACCGAGGCTGTCGTGGTGCAGTGGGAACGGCTGACAATAACCACGTCGCCTGTGATTTTAATCTCAATTAGGGGAAATAATTATATTAAAGTGCATAATTTAAATTTTCACACTCAGGTATATGAACCGTAACGTTCACTTTACACGAAATGCCTAATGTCTCTGTCTGAAATCTATTTCACTTTTTGTATAAAATAGCTGCTCCAAACCAACTTCTAAAACAGTAAATTAATACATTTTAAAAAAACAGCCACATATTTTGTAGCAGTAGGAAGAATTCTACATCGAGTATTGAGGTAGCCGATGGAGGAGTCAATATAAATAAAAAATAATAAGTATCCAAGCAGTGAAACTTTAACATACATGATACTAAAAGTAGGCAACTTAAAATAAATTACCTGCTGTACGCAGATTGCAATGCTCATTACATCATCAGAAACACTCTGAAAGAAGGGCTTGAAATAATCTGAAATAGTGATTAATCGCATGCGCGATACATATTGCCATTACTTTTTCCTGCTGTATTACTATTTTCCGCCAGACACTAAGATTTTGGTAATTGAACGTAAGATCAGCATAAATAGTAATATATTAACTAGTGAAAAAAGTAATATATTTGGAAACCCACATTACCACCAGTAAGAAGTGCCTGAGTTGCATTGATGCGACAGCGAAACATCGAGCTATATGGATGGACCAGCATATACAACCAGTGAACGTAGGTATTACAGAACGACAAGAAGAAAAAAAGAAGTGCTGTGGGAAGAGATACACATAATAGCAGACACTAGCGAGGATGTCACGTTAGGAATCTACGAGAAAGTGCTCAAGCTTAAACATGTCGAGCGAACAAGTGATGAAAGTATGGTAAAAAAAGATGAAAGAAATGTGAGTGGCAGAGAAAGAAAAAAATTAAGAAGCATAGGATGACCAAGTTGACCTTCGAAAACACTGTATCAAGGATACTGGAGAAAAGAAAAAGCATGAGTACCACTGGAGAGCATGAAATTAAGTATGCAGAGATCTCATCAGTCCGTTCTCTCTAGTAACCCTGATAGGAGTAAAGCGTCAAGATAAAAATGGTTAATTGTATAAAACTATTATTGTCAAAAATGTTTTTTTTGTACTTAATAATAAAACAAATTTTTGCATATGTCAACAAAAACAATAAGGACGTTTCTGTACAAACAAAACATAATGTATACACATTTGATTATGTATTACACTATGAATACTAAATTTAACTCATTTATTTCCTGTTAAACCAGGAGAAGCTTATTAATATTAACATGATTTGCTAATTTCTCGTAAACTGATGTTAACGCACCAATTAGTATCTGTTCGAGAGAGATTCAAATATAAATTTCAAATATTTAATGCAACAAGACGAAGAGCGGCGTTGAGTTCAGCCAGTGAAAACGCAATGCCTCAAATTGGGTGGTAAGTAGGGTACAAAAGTGGACGGAGTGTCTTAACACTAGGCTTCCAAGTCCCTCTGCCTACCCTACCATGTGCGGGATACAGCGTGAAGCTTAAAAAATGAAAAAAAAAATACTTATTTCGAAAACATACAAGAATTTGATCGGATTCCAAGAGGCGCGGGTTCAAATTAGCTAGACTAATAAAAAAGTCAAAATTGTAATCAAAAATTTATTCATTTCTGTTACAGTCATACAATATCTACCACACTGAATTAACTAAATCAATAAATCAAATATAACATACATGTAGAAATAGCTATAAATATACTCACGAGGAAAACAAAAGTGAAATAATAAACAAAATAATATAAGTGATACGCATTAGTAGGACATAAATTGAAACGGGCATATTTACATATTATGGACACTTACGGAGGGAGACGTCGCAATGTTTTTGAAATGGCAGGATCTGCCAGCCACAGTGGCTGTTCGTATGAATCAATATATTGCTTACATATTATTCCTTATTGACGCTTTATTTTCGTAGTTTGTATCACGCTGTACCGCACACATCGTAAAATTTCTATAAATATAATTGTTGACATAATATTTTCTTTTATTTCTACGTTACAACCAAATCGTAAAAGTTATGTAGATAACTTCAATTCAAACAAAATCAGGTTCTATTACTTTTTCATGTAATAAATGGAATGTTAATCAAAAGAAATGCCAGACACATAAAAAGCAAAGCTTGGTTTATAGACTGAGATAAAATACGAGTATATGTTTACTTTACAATCCTTCTCACCTTTCATAAAAAGGATTTAAAACAATATGCTCAACATATAGACGTGTAAAAAGTTTATGTCAACATGATTTTTTTTTTTCTTTATAGACGTAGTTAACTATCATTTTATTCCATAATTAAAATCTAAGTTTTACCCCATATATCTGGATCTTACGACATTCTTTCAAACGAAAATCCTCTGAATAAGGATCGAACTAGCAACTGTAGTGTACGCCACAATAGCATATTTTCATTTTCTCGACTATAACCTGTACCAAATGATATGAATATTTTTTTTTTAGCTTCACGCTGTATCCTGCACGAGGCAGGGTAGGCAGAGGGAACCCGGGAACCTAGTGTAAAGACACTCCCTTCCACCTTCCGTTCCCCATTTTCCGCCGAATTTGAATAATTGATATGAATAATTACTTACATATATTCATTTAGCAAAAAAAAAAGATGTAACATTGATATCTTAGCTTGAATTAAATAAGTAATCATTTTGAACATTGGCAAGGTTGTAAGGCCTAGACAAACAAATAATACTTAATCTCCTTCATAAACAAATAAAAATAATCAGACTTGCTATCAAATTAACATTAATTCATAAGGAGTCCTTGCTATAAACGAGATAAAATATTTACTACACTAGAATCAGCGTTTGAGCGAGCATTTTCTATTTTATGCCTTTTTTATTGCGGTTAGAATTCTGTAATACACGAATAACGTAAAAAAAGCTTAGCATCAAGTTTTACATTTGTATCTATTGTAAGAATAGCTTTATATAAAATTCAACAAAATCCATTTTTTATTAATGTTTATATGGAAATTGCTACTAACTACTGTGGCTATTTGTATCCCGAATCAAACAAATTCAATGTAGTAGGTAAAAGTTTTATTATTTTCTTTGCTTATAGAAATTTGACGGTAAATAATCTTTTTCTTTTTTTAATGCCGATGGGTTCCGTACCTCAAAAGGAATAAACAAAACCCTTATAGGTTTACAATGTTATCCTTTCTATATTTACCTATGGTCTTGTGATGTTATTTGTTTGTCAACTATTCTTGAGATAGCGTGGAGACATAAATCTTAATTACTGACTCACTCAGCTTCACGTTGTATCCCGCACATGGCAGCCAGACGAATCTTGGGAACCTAGTGTTAACAGAGTGTCTCTGTTCTGTTCTCCAATTTCCGCCGAATTTGAGGCATTGTGTGTTGAGTTGCGGACCTCAACGCCGCGCTGTGCCTTATTTGCCATTTGAAGAAATAAAAACATTCAATATTTCAATTGATTTCATATTAAAAATTTCATTTCCTCGAGTGGTAATCGAATCCACAACCTGTTGTTGCTCGTCACTCCCTTGTGTCCCTGTGCCACGATAGGCCTCATCAATCTTAATTAAATACTCAATAATTACCGAAATTGGTATATAGCTCTAGGTGAGCGGTTTTGACTCCCACTTTGTCATCTTTTTCAACTAGGATTTAAACCTAAGGTTCTGAATTTCCATACAACAGTAAAAATATTTTAATTTCTTATAAAACTTTTAAAAAATTTTATTGAAACACCATTTTAGCCCACATCTCTTGGAAACTGTATAAAGGACGCAACTTCAAACCCGCTATGGCTACGTTCCAATTTAAAAGTATTCAATATAAGAAAAGGAAAAATATTGTAATGAGCGTTATTTTTTAAAATCGTTACTCTTTCTTCACATTTAAATATGTACTAAATGGTTAGATCATTTATCAAAGTATGATTAAATAGGCATCTGGTAACCACTGTGATTGATGTCGATCGCAACAATCAGGATCGACAGCTGAACGTGCCATCGTTGAACCCAGGAAGTCATTTATTTGCACACTCATCAACGTCTAACTTGAATGAATATAGCTTAACTCACTTTCTTATGAATAATTTATGTTTAAAAGTATTAAAATAGGTAGTTATTTTTTATTTAGAAAACGTAAAAAAATGTAGCGAGATTGTCCTTTTGGATATTCTTAGTAGGGACTTTTCGCGAAACCGTCCACTTGGACGGTTTCCAAGAGGCTAAGGAAATTCAAATTGTACGTAGCGGATGCTTAAATTTTTAAACATTTTGTAAATAAGTATTTTTCTATCCTAAGTATGCATTAGTACTTCAAAAATATTAAGAAAATTAATTCTTTTGGTCTTTTACCCACAGATCCTTCAGGTCAAATAGATATTCTACTAATTTTCTAAATGTAAAAGTTTTTGTTTCATTTTCAGTTAAAAATTACTAATAAATTCAGATGAAACTTAGCAATAATACTACATATATAAACATTTTGTAACATTTTGCTATAATACAAAAATAAATTAAAACGGACGGAGCCGCGCGTGGTTCTCTACCTTAACATATACATGTATGTAAATATGTAAAACAAACCTACGCTTACCAGCTGAAAGCAAATATATATTTTTCTTGTATTAAGATAAAACGTAATAATATGAAAGCTAAAGCATCATATTATTTATGCAATAGCGATCAAAATGCAGAAATAGCGACGTATACAATGTTTGTCTGAGAAATATACAATTGTAGAATCACGTATATCGTAGAATCTGAAATGATATATGTATTCGATACACAGCCAATCCCGATATTAATATATGCTGATGGTGGTATTATATTACAATGTGTTCCAAGACTATTTATTGTACTATGTTAGTAGATTGTTCTGTTTCATTGATTTAGGTAGTTTGCTTATTGCAGTTAGTTTCGTTGGGTTCGAATCCCAGTTGAATTATTAAGCATATTTTTGTACTTCTTAATATTTTGAGGCATTGTGCACAAAAGCAGCGTGTGACGTTAAACGCGGTGGTTGTTCGAACAATTTCCTATCAAGGGCATCATTAAATTTCATTTTTTTGTGTCCCAAGCGGGTTAGCCAGACAAAATGTAGCGTCAAACGTTACGTTCCTCCAGTGTCAATTGATACTTGTTTTTGAAAGGTCAACCGAGGTCACTACACAAGTAGGATTACTTCTCTTAACGCTCATTTTTTATTTATAAACCTTTTTTGCCATTCTTCTATCACTCATTCGCTCGACGTGCCCAAACCACCAGAACAAGTTTTTATTCTCTTCGTAGAACTCTTGCTAGTAGCTACCTCTACCTCTATTAGGATACGAAGAGATCGCATCTATAACATAGACAGCATTCATCTTTCTTATATTGTTCTTCTACAATACCAATGTTTCAGCAATACTAAGGTATAACAGCGTCGGTACAAACACTGCATTGTGTAAGGTCAAACCTGCAGTTTTATTGGCGTTTCGCCCTGTCATCAATGCAGTTAAGACATTATTAGCTCTGTTACCGGCAGCAATACGCCTTTCCATATTCATTTTGTGCCTTCTGTCTTAACAACTAAACATACTTCCCAGATATATGAATATGTTACTTTATTATTACGATTGATTTGGTCTAACATCTTATAATATCCGCTGTTTTTACATTGTATCCGTTGATCATTTCTTTCTCATCATCATTTCAGCCGTGCGACGCCCACTGCTGAACATAGGCCTCCCCAAGGATTTCCACGACGATCGGTCTTGCGCCTCCCGCATCCAGCGGTTTCCGGCGATCTTGACCAGATCGTCGGTCCACCTGATAGGAGGCATGCCTACTGAGTGTCGTCCGGTTCGTGGTCGCCACTCGAGAACCTTTCCGTCCCAACGGCCATCGGTTCTCCTTGCTATGTGTCCCGCCCACTGCCACTTCAGCTGAATGTGAGTAAGATACTCGCTATTTATGTTGATGCTGTATCTTTTCCATTCTAGAAGCTTAAAAATATCCTCCAATGCCGTAGTGAAAAGTTTCGGAGAAATTATATCTCCCTGTCTCACACCTCGTTGCAATTGGATTAGAGTTCTGGTTTTGTACTCGGACCGACATAGTGGCGTGTTCGTAGAGATACCTAAACACTTCGATATACCTGTAGTCTACTTGGTAACTTTGGAGAGACTGCAGCACTACCCAGGTCTCAATCGAATCGAAGGTTTTTTCATAGTCCACAAACGCCAAGCAAAGTGGCAAATTATACTCTTCAGACTCTTCATTTCTTTCTTCATAACGTAAATTATTGGAAGTTTGTACATAAAACAAATCAATAATTTCTTTAAAGTATTTATAATTTCAGATCGTCTCCACAACTTCATCTGTTTTTACAAATATTAGTATACATATTATAATAATATTACGTTTTAAATGTAACAAAAAATATATTATTTTTCCTTTAGATAAAAATATAAGATATAAGCCATATAGCTTCCTAGTAAACAAGAATCTTTGATAACCTTATAATATAATTAGAGTTCAATAACATATAATATGTGTCCAAAATAATATATATTATTTTAATTAAAAAGATGACCGATCCTTATCACCCTTGATTTCCGCCACTCAACTCGCAATGCCTAAAATTCGACGGAAAGTGTGGTACGGAACGGAGTGTCTCAACACTAGGTTACGAAGTTCTCTCTGCCTACCCTGCCACGTGCGGCATACGGTATTAAACTGAGAGAAAACAATAATGATATATTGCTTATACGTAGTTTATGATATTAAAATTGTTTATTGTGTAAATTCTATTTATATATACGAAAATATACAAATGTATACTTTTTTCTGTATTATATATCTTTAATTACAATTTGCTGCAAATATTATATTTAATTTTTTTAATATTATTTCAAACTATTTAATATAATACATACCTCTTGTCCAAAATAAATTGGCGGAAGAGAATTCCCTCCTACCACCGAATAAAACCTCCTCCCTACACCTCTCACAATATTTACACGCAACATACTGGCACTAATTTATGAAAATGAAATGCTTTTCTAATTAAAAAAAAAAGCAGAAATAATATTATTTTTATTATTTATAACATTTATATAGAGCGCTCGTGATAAACGTGTACAGTCAAATGAGAGCACTTATCGCGCATGATAGTAGTAAGTAAATATTGAATGTATAAATGATATTACTAAACAATGTAGGATTATATTAGTATTTAGTTAAGTTAATACTGGTAACCTCTAGTGCATGGTAGATTATCAAGGTGAAGTGTATCAGATAAAAGATAACTATTTGTTTTATTTATTTTCAACGTTGTTTTTTTCTTTAAAGCTTATATTTATATTTATTTTTAGACGTTTGATATATATATATATATATATATATATATATATATATATATATATATATATATATATATATAAATATATTATTTGCCTTCCGTCTCTCAAGACCGACGTACTCAAGATGACGTGAAAATATGACGATTAATTTATTATCAAATATCGTAATCTTCGATCCCTGGGAGCATAAAACCTTCTGATTTATCACAATCAAGAGATACGAGCATTAATGCATAGCTTTTGCATTTTGTGTCAAATTCAAAATAAAGAAAAATAATTCGAAAAATAAAAAAAATATATTATAGATAAAAACTATTACAAATAACTATAGTTGTTTTACCCTTTGTTAGTATAGTAAATTAGTACGGGACCCTCGGTGAACGAGGCTGACTCGTACTTGAACGACATAAGCTAACTATTGAAATTTATTTACACATAAATACCTGATTGAATACATCAAAATACTAAACTTAAATTTATTATATACTATATTTATTTAGTATTTTCTGTCCTAAGTGTGGAATAACACTTTAAAACATAGTAAAAACATCAAAATATTTTGTATAAAGAATTATACACAATATTTTGATGTATTAATTAGTTTTTTTAATATACATGTACGTCACGTATACGTCACAGTTGCTATGAGTTACAATAAATAAGAAAGCAAAAGAAAAGTCACTAAACCAAAATATATATTGTATTTAAATTTATATAGAACATGGGAGTTTATATCATGACATATTAAAAAAAATGAGATTTTATAAACATAAATAACAATTCTTTTTTTTTTTTTTTTAAATAAATTACTGATATCTTTATATTTGCTTACATTATTATCTAACTCTAATTATATCAAAAACACGGTTGTAATATAATTAACGAAATCATTTTTCGGACAACACTCGTTCATTAGCGCCCAAGTTTATTTTGTTTATTAATCACTTCAATGCAAATACGATTTGTTACAGTAATTACCTTAGCTTTAAACATATAATAGACTCAAAAAAGCTTTTTTATTTAGTTATTTGTTTACTTTGAACAATTACTATGTAATAATATACCGTTTTAATATTAAATATATGTTAATTAACATTTCTAAGAAGAGATTTAAATACCCTGATATTAACTTTAAAATAAGCTTTAACAACTACTGTAAAACTACTAATATTTACATAGAAATATCTAGTAAATAAAAAGCAGTCCAGCAATTCATTTGACTTATTGATCCTTACAAATGGTCCAATTTGTTGGTGTTCACTTTATTTCAAATAGATTCTCGTCGCGTCGTCAACTATACGTTTTAGTATTGACATTATATTATCACCATGCGAACTATTTTATATAAACGTTTCGTTTTATTTCTATTACAGAGTGAAATAAAAAGAGTAGAAAGATAACCGTTGTGTTCCACAGGGAATGTTACAGATGAAAATGAAAACATTAAGGAAATATAAGAGAAAATACGTTCTCTAAATAAAGAAATAAATATACATTAGATTATCCTATTTTATTATTAATATAGGACATATTTATTTAATGTTCAGTAAATTGATGATTTATGGAAAATATTTTTAAAGCTACAAGCTTTCCTTATATGCATAAGGAAGTCGGTTTATGTGGAATTTCGAAATGCTGTATGACCACTTTCTGCAAGTTTCGAGACATTGCATGTTGGGTGGTGGAACTCAACGCAGCGCTTTGTCTTCTTACTGGGGCTAGAAAGCGAACTCTTAGTTCAACTAGGAATATAGCGTGAAGTGGGGTCAATCGCAAACGCGACACGTTTGCGATTGACCCCACTTCACGCTATATTCCTAGCGGGGTAGGCAGGGAGAACGGAGCGCCAAACGCTACGGTCTCGAAATACCTCTTTCACCTCGTTCACTGTCATCAACCTCTTCATACATACCCTCCGGGGTGGTCCTCATGCTTTTTACGTGACCTTCATCGTCGTACTGTGTTTTCGAAGGTCAACCGAGGTCTCACCCTCCCTATCTTACCACTCACTTTTACATAATGTTACATAATCTCTTCCTTCTTATTCTCTCTTACATAATCTATTTTGTCATTCTTTCTTCACTCATTCGCTGGACGTGCCCAAACCACCTGAGCACGTTCTTCTTTATTCTCATTGTGACATCCACGCTTGTACCTACCATACTGTGTATATTACTTTAATATATAACTAATATTATATTTTTTTATAAATTCTTTATATTATATAAATATTAATAAGATTGAATTGTCTGTTTATAATTAGAGAAAATAACTATTGTTTTCCAATTGTGTAATTATTAACGTCTTTATTTTTGCTGAGTTCATATGCAGAAAAGCTGAGCCCATTTTTTGAAGTTTTACCATAGAGATAGGGATAATAAATAGGTTAATATTCCTTTAGTTCAAGCGGATAAAGCCGCACAGTGACCAAATGGAACGTCGTGGCATGAAACTTTTTTGAAGTACATGATGTAACATTGTCGGGGAGTTATTTATATTTATAGAAAATTTACGCTCTACTATCGTAGCTGTGTTGTGGCTTATTATTTGTAGCATTTTTTATATCATTATTGAGAAGATGAAAAAACATTGTAGATAAAAGAATGTATTACACAGAATAGTAGGTACTAACGAGGATATTCCAATGTTAGTAAAGATGAAAACAAAAGAATTACAAAAAAAACGGAAGCAAGAGTGAGTGGTAAGACAGGGAGTTTGAGACTGGTTGAGTTTCGAGAATTCAGTATATGTGGAGGTTGTTGACAGTGAACGAGGCGAGAAATGTATGCAGAGATAGTACCGTTTAGCACTCCTTTCCCTCGTGCTACATTGCTTCGAGCAAAGCGTGAAATTAAAGATAAAGAAGTCACATATTGACAGATAAATAGAAAAACACGAAAATCACTTATACGATTTTTGAAATGTTTTAGCAAGACAAGCTCTGCCTTCCTTCCACGTTAAACAGATATAGGAGAAAGACATGGTTAGATGCCGTCATACTGCATCTCATTATAAAGGAGATTTTTTGGAAGGAATATGAGACAACGCACAGCGGTGAGCTCTGTCGATTAGTATGCACGCCAGATGATGATGAATATATCAGAAATTGGGCAGAAAAAAGAGAAAAATGTCTCAAAATTAGTTAGGCGAAACAATATATGAACAAAATTAAATAACAAAATGTAAAATTTATCTTATAAAACATAAAGCACATTTAACTTAACCCTATTCATAATTAAACCAAAATTATAAAGTTTACGGTGAGGTTCAAACAATACACCCTTAAATCACAAGGCCTCTACATTTCACTGCTAAAATTAGGTGAATATCCAGAAAATTTGGCATAAATAAGTTTATTTGGAAACTTTATTGAGAGACCAAATGATATTTCATTTCGAAGTACAGATTCACCCTCATACACCCTTCTGCATAATGTGAAAATCGTTTGCGTAACACTTCGGTTCAAGTTATTTGAACCTACGGCCGGTGTTATCGTAACTTTTAAATTTATGATCATAGGGTGCGGGATTTTGAGCTTTTGCACAAAAAGCTTTAATATATTGATTTTATTAAGGGTAACAATTTCAGCTTTAATATGTGTTTTGTAACTGTAAGATATCGTTTTAAGGCTGTTATGGCGCAGCAGCACATTTTCAGACTGCCAGTGCGGCAATTGTGAGTTCTTTTCCCATTAGGAGAAAAGAGTTATTTTAATTTTTTCGCTCTGGCGTTAAGTTCTACCACCCAATACTTGTAGGATAACAAAATGAATTCTTTTCACACATTTTTTTACAAAAAATTGAATAAATATAGTGGATCTAGTGAAAAGTAACTTTGGTCTCTTCTTTTTGACTTTACATATAAAATATCAAAAAAGAATTTTAAAAATATTGATGAAAACAAGGTTTTTCCGTGTTAAATAGATGTGTTCCATTTAATATAAAAACACCAAAGTCTTATTAATATTTTTAATAATTATTCAATAAAAATTTTAAACTAACATGTCAGTGACAACAAGTGAAATTTCTTTAACAAGTAACAAACCATTCTAAATACACTATAATTAATCTAGCTATAAATAAAATGTAACAGACGTTGAAGTAATAATAAAATACAACATTTAAAAAGCTCACAATCCAAAAACCACTACTTTATTTTCATCAAACTTAGCTGAGAACCATAGCGATGAGCAATGTTTTCGATTAAAAAACACTCTTAAATCGATTCATTGATTCGGGAGCTATGGCAGCATAGACATACTGAGAGAACAAAAGTATATTACATCCCTCTTTTTGCATCAAATTACGTAATAAAAATACGAATTCAATAGAGATTATTCGGTAAACAATAATAATAAAAAAACCTGAACTGAGCATATTTTGTACAATAAGCATGTTTTTGCTAGTTTGCGCAAAAAGGTATTATGTTCATGCATATCTCGGATCCTTTTGTTGCTACAAACGTATTTCAGATTTTCTTACAAAGCTTGCAGAATTTGCATTTTTATATGCTTCGTAGCAGAATCATGATACAGGAAGCTGTATGTTTTATATGGTAATTCCTGAGGTTGCTAAAGTATTTTTTAGCTGTAAAATTTTTAAGGGTACTGATATTTTTGTTCAGAAACTTTAACAATATGATCTATCGAGGCGTAGGGTTAAATGTGTACGAGTGTAAATGCGAAATTAGTGAGTTCAATCCCAAGAAAATGAAATTCTTAATATATAAATTTCCTTCAAATATATTAATTTCCTCCAAGCTTTAATATTCATGCAAGGTTTGGCGTTGAGTTTCGCCACTCAACACGACTTTAGAGTTCGGCTGAATTTGACAATGTGAGTATAGGAGAGACTGAGTGTAAATCTACAAAGAAATTATTTTTTTAAAGTAAATATATATGCTTTTGTAAAATTATATATTTAAAATTATATATTATTTATTAGAAGGAAAATTTTATTGCATGTTATTGAATGGTTGTTAAAGATACGCGTTGCAGCGTCAATTTTATATTGCTACATAACGAATATATACGTATAAGTAGTTTATACAATATTGTTTCATAATGGCCTGTCAATGATTGTTACATGGACGTATAGACATCCAAAATATATTTTGAAAGAAAAATCGGTACGTCTACATCCGGCCTAATTAATGTTTCCATATATTTGAGGACGTCTCGATATTAGCCATGACCCTCAGTTCTCCCAAATACAAGGAATTCCATATTGGGGGAATCAACGCTGCGTCTCTATACTTACATAACCGAATTTCTTTATATACAAATATTACTGATTCATAAATATAAACTCAAAACTTACTCACACGATACAAACAAAATATTGTTCAATTTCCTTTCAATGAAACTACAGTTCGCTTAATAAAAGCAGCACTCTTTTGAAAACACGGAAATACAAATAGGAAAAAATATATATTTCTTTTTTTCAACATTCTGTTTGTAATAAGAGAAGTAATTCGATTCTGTCCTCTGTAAACTGTGTTAATTATTTTTTATTCGCTACGACTTTTGATTATTCTACCTCAGAGCTTAATAAATTTTGAATTTTTATCAAGAACAAAAGACGTTGTATAATTTATTCTTTTAACTAATTAGTGCGGGCCCTCGGGATTTGTATGAGTTTATTATGAATATTTTTCTCTTTGCTTTTTTTTTCTATATTAATTGCGTTTTTAGCTCACCTTAAAAAAAATGATTTTTTTTAGCTTCACAAGTAGGGTAGGCAGAGGGAACTCGGGAACCTAAGGTTAAAAGACCCCGTTCTGGTTCTCATTTTTCACTGAATTTGAGTAATTTGCCTTGTTAGTAAGTAACTAGAGCGAATAAATTAACATATGAATGTTTAATTTCCTCGAGTGGGGATCAAAACTACATGTTGCGTTAAAAGTTGCACTCTTACCTTTACATAACGACAGGCCTCAATAAATTAATTTTAGTAACGCTTAACATAAATTGAAATTATTATATCATTATAAAATATCAAGCTTTGATATTTTATAACGATATATTAATTTCAATTTATGTTAAGCGTTACTAAAATTAATTTGTATAAAATATATGCTTTCAATATGTACGTACGCAACCGTTGGGGTTGAGATGAATTGAGGCAGTGGCACAAAGTGAGACTATAAACTCGACAGGCTGTAGGTTCGATCCTCACTCGATGTAATTAAACATTCTCAATTTTACATTATTATTTAATGTTTTTATTTCTTCGCTCTGGTAAGAAGGCAAAGCGCGGCGTTGAGCCTTGCCAAAATACGCAATGCATCAAACTTCGCTAAAAGTAAGCAACGGAACGGAGTGTCTGAACACTAGGTTCCCAAGTTCCCTCTGTCTACCCCGCCATGTGTGGGTTACAGCGTGAAACTGAGTTATAATTATTTGTTAATTTAAATTTAAATAACATATTTATTACAAAAATATTTTTTACCAATACAAGCATAGTGTAATAACAAAAAACTAAATACTTCAAATAAAAAGCTTATCATGTAATAATATAAATAAGTACGTGTAAAAGTTATTTTTATTATCAAAATAAGATAAGTTACAATATGGTGGATGTGATATTAAAAAACTACAGGTCAAAGTCGAACAATTCTATCCACCTACCAATATATATATATATTATTTTTATCATTAAATAATTGAGGCTTCTCGTAGTAAAGCTTGGTGGTTGTATTCGTAAATCCGACAAGTTGTGGGTTCGATTCCCACTCGACAATATGTAATATTTAAAATTTTCAAATAAAATATTTAAGGTGTCCATTATTTCGTTGTAGTGACAAAGTAAAGCGCGGCGTTGAGTTACGCCACTCAACACGCAACGCATTAAATTCCCAAATTCTCCCTACCCTGCCATCTGCGGGATACCTGAAGTTAATATTACTTTAGTATTAACATATACAACAATGTACAACAATAGCATAAAAGTAATCAGTTGTGCATATTGAATAATTTATATTAATCATTTTAAACTTTTTCTTTGTCTGTCAGTCTGTTGTACACCTTTCATGTAAAAAATACTGGTCGGATTTATTTTAAAACATAATTTATTTAAAAATTTAGAACAACTGATGTAAAACCTTAAAATTAGCGCCTCAGCCAAACTTTAATATGTATGAATATAATACCTTAGGAAAAATACCGTATTTCGAACATTATTTCTTCGGTAAAAGAGATAACTTTTATACTCATTAAATAAATTGTTTATTAATTTTTAGTTATCTGTGGAGGATATATAAAATTTAGAAAGTGCTTACATAATGTTGACATTGTACACTGAAGCTGCGCTTTGCGAACTTCGAAGGCGAATTTCGGAAAATCCCGTTTTTCACTCCCACTCTGACACAATTTAATAAATAACACATTATCTTTTAAAATTATATATATTTTTAGTATAATATTTAATAAAAATATTATAAAAAAATATTTAATTTTATAAATATATATATTTTTTTATTTGAAGCTTGCGTCTTCCATCGACGGTTATTCGGTTTTAATAAAGGAACGTGATAAACGAGTGTTGTGTATCGTATTTTATCATATAATAAACTAGTGTTGTTATTTGCTAATACGTAATATTGAAGACAAATGAGTCTAAATAAATGCAATTGGTATCTAAGTACCTACTTCAGATACAATGAACAAAGATTCACTTTAGTTTCCAAGGTCAAGTATTTCAGTCAGCAGATATAAAAATATAAATAATAAGTGTTATATCAGTATCTTACTCACTCATTCACTCACTCAGCTTCACGCTGTATCCCGCACATGGCAGAGTAGGCAGAGGGAACTTGGGAACCTAGTGTTAAGTAAGACACTCCGTTCCACTTCCATTCCCCATTTTCTGCCGAATTTGAAGCATGGCGTATTGAGTGGCACAGCTCAACGCCGCGTTTTGCCTTCTACCAGAGCGGAGAAATGAAAACATTAAATATTTAAATTGAAAATATGAAATATTTCATTTCCTTGAATGGGGATCGAACCCACAACCTGTCGGTTACAGTCACACGCTTGTGCCGCTGCGCCACGACAGGCCTCAATTATCTTTATCTTATTAAAGAAAAAAATATTCTTTATATAAAAGATACGTAAAATCATTTAAACAATAAATTGTTGAAACGTTTGGACATATTATATCTAAAACCAGATACCAATAAAGAATACATGCAGGAACCTTGATTCTTGTACAGTCCTTATATTCACATTGTTTCTATCATGACCCAAAGGTTAGTTAAGTTTCAAAAGCATATTGTCGACAATGTGGAATTAGTATTTGAGTCTGAAATGAAAATACGAGAAAAGGGAAATATTACTCAGCTTCACGATGTATCCCGCAAATGGCAGGATAGGTAGAGGGAACTTGGGATCCTAGTGTTAAGACACTCCGTTCCACTTTCGTTCTCCACTTTCCGCCGAATTTTAGGCATTGCATATTGAGTGACGGAACTCAACGCTATGCTTTACCTTGTTACCAGAGCGAAGATATATTTAATTAGAAAATATTAAATACTTCTTTTCCTCGAGTAGGGATTGAACCTACAAGTCGTTATTTGTCTTATAATCAATGTGAAGAAGTGAGTGTTAGCTTTTCTTGAACATATCTATACAATTATTTCATCATATATATCAAGAGCAGAGTGGCGCAGTGGAAGCGTGCTGGGCCCATAACCCAGAGGTCCGTAGATCGAAACTACGCTCTGCTAAATCCAATTTTTTGTTTGATTTATTAAAAGAGGCATGTCGTGGCGCAGCGGCACAACTGTGTGACTGTAACAGACAGGTTCTGGGTTCGATCCCCACTCGAGGAAATGAAATATTTCATATTTTCATATTAAATACTTAATGTTTTCATTTCTTCGCTCTGGTAGAAGGCAAAATGCGGTGTTGAATTCCGCCTCTCAAAACGCAATGCCTCAAATTCGGGGTAAAGTGAGGAAAAAAGGGAAACGGAGTGTCCTAACTTTAGTTTCTCAAGTTCCCTCGGCCCTACCATGTGCGGAAAGCTGAGAAAGAGAAAATGTTGGCACTGTCACTCGATAGTGCCATCCCTTTATGAGAACAAAATAAAAATCAACATAGAAATGCATATTTTTTTCTTTCAAAGCAGTGAAAGAAAAAAGCGTAGTCACAAACACAATGCTGTTCTTGATTTTATATTGAAATCATTCATTATAAGCACATCTGACTAGTTAAAATGATGAGGCTGCAAGGCCAGCCGGCTGCAATTGATGAATTGATATATTTTTTATTCTTTCAATGTTTTTTTCTGACGACTCTTAATAAACTTTATTTTTAAAAGGATTTTTTCTACGCTCGATTTTTGTAAACATGCACACATGTTGAAAGCTTCCGGAAGAACCATTACAGAGATCCTCTTTTATATGTAACATTACATTACATGAAATGTTGATAAGCGATAGTAATATGAAACTAAAGAAATACATAAAATAACTGGTCAGATATATAGCAGAATTCCATCTCTCTAATTCATTCACAGTAGTTACAGCTTACTATGGTATAAATAACATGTCATCTATTTATTTTATAAAACAATGTAGGTTACGAATACATAATATTGATATAGTTGTATTATGTAGTTGCATTAACTAACATATTTACTATATTAAGCGTTATCAGTCAAGATCGCAATGCAAACCTTTTAGACGATTACACTATAATTTATCATAATTACTATTATCAATAACCAACTATTTAATCTCTCTTTGATATTACAAGGAAATATAAAAGCTTTTTTAATCGTTTGTAAATAAAGAGTATGTACTTAAAACAAAAATTACTTAAACTTGGAGAATGTGAAGTGATTTTCAATAAAGCATATACATGTGTTAAATTGAATAGAAATCCACTTGAGGATTACCGAAAGTGAGAACATATTAGGGTTATTGAAAGTATTTTAGATCAGTTCTCGAGAGTTTCAAATTGGAAATAGAACAAGCTAAAGTCATCGGTTGAGAATGTTTTAGAAATATAATTGTACGTATATTATTAATAAAGTGGGGAACGGAAGTGGAACAGAGTGTCGTAACACTACGTTCTCTCTGCCTACCCTACCATGTGCGGGATACAGCGTGAAGCTGAGTCATTGTATATTAATTAGTGAAACTATCTTGACCGAAGAATATATCTCATATTAACTAAGAAAACAATCTTTACTAAATGTATTTTGTGATCAATATTAAACTTTTATTAAAACCTCTAGAGGAATGCAATTAAAACTTACACATGCTTGTGGAAAATTCTTGACCTACTACACAATTTTCATAACTTGTATCCAGAATGCGTGGAATAACAATGGCGGTGACCTTACATCGTACAACTTTCAGTAACATTCTATATAATAGAAGCAAAATATAGAAGCTAATGCATCCCTGGCGGTTGAAAGTATCTAAGCTATACAGAAGCATAAAGTTGCTGATAACTTTAATTGCCTTACGTTGGATAAACTCGAAAAGCAAATATTGTAAATGTTATTCCAAAATTGTTCTATGAATATTTCATATGAGAAAGGAATGTTTCATTTTGTCCCTGTTATGTTTTGAATATAATTAAAATGATTTAATAAAAATATACCATTTATTTAAGAAATAGTAATCGGATTTCCGGCGTTTAAGATATCAAATAAAATATTTCCGGCGATTTAACAAATAATATTCAGACCTCCGGCTTCCCATGTGTAGTAAAATAGACTTAACTGCCGTATTGGTTTCGTTGATAACTGGATTATGCGCGGATTTTTTTTTAAATTACTATCTCTGATATGATTGCAATCAAATATTTTTTTTTTAATTTTTATATTAGCATAGAAGCGATATATGTACATACTCGTATGTGGGATTGCAACTATAAGAAAGCTATTTCTTTGAAACACAGACAAGAAAACTTTAAATATTTAGAAATATTTCATTTTAACATACCATTTTTATGAATTAAATATGTAATACTCAACTATATTTAGCATATATTTTGACATCATTTATAAAATTTTATTTTAACCCAACAAAACAATATGTGTATACTTACCTACTTAAACGTTTCCGTACTGATAAGATAAAGGTCATTATTAAGTTTGCCGAGATAACTTTATTACAATTACGTCAAAGTAATCTTTTGTATAAAGTAAATAGGTGGCTTTTAAAAAACAATAAAAACAAATATGTTTTTATAGACTCTATTAATTGCGACTAAATAAAACTTAATGTCAAATACAATGGCCAAATGAGAGTCAGAATCTCTCTCCGAATGTTCCTTACCAATTTTAGAATTGGTCATCAGGAAGTGTAAATTATAAAAGTTGCCAAACTTCCGTTATACCCTTTTTTATAAAGTGTTCAACTACAAGTTTGTTACGGACAATGGATTTTTAGAAAATACAACAAAAACGAAGCATAAACTTTTGTTTGCGTTAATTTAGATTCTTTTTTCTGTTTTCTGAGGGACCATATTTTTATCAATTTCTGCTTGATCTCCACAAAAACTCTAGAAACGATCTCGACAGACGGTCAGACGATAAAAAGCGATTGTACTACTGCGAGGACGAGTTGTGAGTTTCAACCCCATTCGAGGAAATGGGATATTTAAAATGTTCAAGTTAAAAATTTAATGTTTTTATTTTAAATTCCGTCACTTTCGACAGAAAAAACGTTTCTTAGTAATAAATCCCATAAAAACGATACAGGTCTATCCCCGATAACGAGAAGTATATTCACCCTGAAAGTGTTAACACGTCACAGTCGTAATCGTCTTCTTTGATTGTTTTGCAGAAGTTTTAATTTTATCTACATGCACATGCGTAGCAAATATATTTGGTTTGGTGATTTTTTTACGTTTATCTTCATAAATTTTCAAAGAGTTTATTAAAACCGGCTGCAGTGATGAAATTTAAATGGAAGCCTGAATTTTAGCATTTACTTTATTTGTTTATTTCTTTTTTATTTTTCTAATCATAAAATCAAGGTGATTTATGATTGATTTTATTTATGTCAATATATAATTACAACTCTTGTTGTCAAATATGTCATCATTGTAATTTATTAGTTTTATTCTTCAAAATAAGCAAGCAAATTAATGTCGAGACAAAAATGTACAAATGATCAATAAAATATTAGAATCTACTAAAGGAAAGCCGTGTTCTTGCAGACCAGGCAAAAGATGTCCGGGCTGCAAGAAGAAAATAGTTGTTCAGTAATATTTTTGTTGCCCTTTTTTATTTTTCTAGTATTAAATACTCTCAACTAGACTAGACTTAATTAAGTCTAAATTTAATATCTGATATGAATTTTATAAATTACCTTCGTCTACTGTCAGTCCGCAGGTTTACGTAGAAGAGCCAAGAAACCTTCCCGCACCAGTGTCGATAACTTACTACAAACAACCAAAACACAATCAAAACCAAACGGTACAATATTTGGAAAAACCTAAGATATGGAAAGTACGTAAAAGACCGTATTATGAACCAGAACAAAAAATAACACCTATATGTCGATGGTACAAACGAAGGAAAGCCTTAAAAGAATTGATAGCAGAACATAAAAAGGAACAGAAACTACTTGAAAAACAAAGGAGAGATGAGTACGAAAGAAAACGTATGAAGGAATTAATGAAATGGGAAAGAGAAAGAGAAAAAGCAAGACCTTTGCCATCAATAAGTCGAAGTTTAATATGGACAAAAGATAAAAGGAGCACATCTTTGCCACCTTTAAGAAAAGAAAAAATATATATCAAAGCTAGGTCTGCTAGTGTTAAGCCTCGGGCACAATCAAAATCAGTGGCTGTTAAGCGTTAGTAAGTTTCCTTTAAAGATAATACTAAATAATTAATGTATAAAGTATTCATTCATTCATTCATTTCTTCAATTATGGCGTTTTGAGCGTGCCAGTTGAGCACAGTGCACTTCGCCAATGTCACGTTGTATGGAAGACTGACGACAGGAATTGCTCAGTACAAAAAACATAACGTATACGTACATATGCAAAGAAGTTTTTAGAGAGCTTGAGAGATTGTGAAAGAAGTTAATGTTGTCTACTTTATGAGACTCATGGCATGTTTTTTAATATACCTAGTTGAGCCGACACACTGTGCTTAATAAGAAGCGATTCTGTGTCACTTTGTTAATATTATACAAACTGACATAGTAAATGACACGTAGCACTCGCTCTACTGTACTTTAATGTTGTTATCAAACTTGCGGGATAGCAGTCCGATATCAGTGAGAGCGTTCCACTCACAACGGACGTGGGTCTCTGAAGGTATCTAGGGGCACGAAAGTGCCCCCGCCAATATTAAACATGAAACACAAGGACACTACCTACCTTCTCAAAGTGCTTCCTCATATTTTTGAACTTCTTATCAGGGTTTTTGATATACCAGATAAAAAAAATCGGAATATATTGTCAGTGGTAGACTTCTTAAAGTTTCGATTTTATAGCTCTTATGTTATACTTTTAATTTTATTGATATTTAAAATATCATGATTTCTTCACCGGTCCTCAAGCTGACTCTGTGATGATACTTCTTGAAGTTGTAGAAAGCTGAAATTTGTTATGTAACGTCACTGAGTCACTTTTCCGTCTGGAGACATGTCCATAGAATTTGAATATCCGCATGTGTACTACGAGTTCTCGGAGGATGGAGGCATTCGTGCGAAACTCTGTCTATGAAACTCCAAGCATTCCACATCTCCAACACCGCATCCCTCATGCGCTTATCTTTTTCTTTTCCACCTCTCGTAATGTCCATGTCTCGTAAAGAAATATGGGAAGCACTAACGTGCGTATCAGCCGGATTTTAGTGGCTTTGGTGATATTTTTATTTTTCCATATCTTCTTTAACTTGTCCATTGCAGTCCTTGTTATTGCCATTCGACTATTGCTTGATCACATCCATGCAACCTCCTTTGTTGGAAATTAATGTTCCAAGGTATATATATACGTCTGCGCTACAGCACACTTTGCGATGTGTCTTATTTCCGGCGAGTTATTGGTAGTGCAATCTACAATCATAACTTTGGTCTATAATTATAATAAATTTTAACCAAAACTCAAGGCTCACTAGTTCCATCATAAAAAAAACTAAAACATTTTAAAACTACACCTTAGTCAAAATGCGTGACATGTCCGTTTTGTTATTGCTAACATGGCTAAGAATCTATTCTATGTTTATTGTTCTTCTGTGATACAATAGTTTTTGTAGTAACTAAATGGCGAAGCCCCACGCACTTTTTCTAAGGTGTAGTTTGTTTTCCATACGGCCAATTCGCCCTTCCGCCCGTAGGCCACATTTGCACACTTACGAGATAAACTTCGGGAAGACGCTACTAAGACTACGAACTATAATTTGGGCTAATCGATTTAGGGCCAGGTATATTGAGTTAGAGACTTGGCTCTACATGAGATCTAATTACTTTTCGACAATACCAGATGATCTCGTCTCGGCAACGTTTTGAATGAAAATGTTTATTTGTGGAAGCTAGGTTACGTAACCTGCGCATGTGTCCGCAAGTAACATCGATAAATCATAAAGTTTTTCTCGGGCTATATCAAGACTTCTAAAGATTGTTAAAAAAACTAAATTAAGAATCCACAAAATAGATGTCAAGAACATATTCTTACCTCTTTGACTTCTATTTTCTATCTGAAACTAAAGTATAGCCTAAAATATTTATATACCCGTATCCAGAATCAATCAATTATATAATATTTGTGTTATATTTTATAGTAACATTTATAAATGTAACAGATATTTTTGTTCGAACTACACTGATTTCATTCTTAAGTTGTTACTACTCACTCACTCAGCTTCACGCACATGGCAGGGTAAGCAGAGGAAATTTGGGAACCTAGTGTTAAGACACTCCGTTCCACTTCCGTTTCTGGCGTGTTGAGTGGCGGAACTCAACGTCCGAAACGCGACGTATGTCGAAAAAGAAACTAAAGCCAGGAAATGAAACCATTAAATATTTAAAATTGAAAGTATTAAATATTTTATTTCCTGGAGTGGGGATCGAACCCAGATCCTATCGGTTACAGTCACACGCTTGTGCCGCTGCGCCACGACAGGCCTCAAAGTTGTTACTGCTTTTATCCTTTTAATTCCTAACTTAATTATTAAATACATTTATGGTTATCTTGATTTAGAATCTGAAACACATTTTCATTTTCAGCACCACAAAAGAAACTATATCAAGAAGATTCGTAAATTACTGCTACCGTCTCTGCTGTCAGTTCTACTGCTATCTAACATGTATCATGCTTATCATATTCATTGTGATAGTCATTATTTGATAAATTTTATATCTTTATTAAATAAATATAACTAAACGATGTTTTTAACAAAAATTTTTAATAAAATGCTATTTATTGTAGTACAAAAAAGTTGCATTTACATTTTTTATAATCTGTCACTTCATTATTTATTTAATATCTGTCACCTGAAGCTATTAAGTGGAGATTTTGAACTGTTGGAACTATCTTGATTTGATTTGACGACCAATAAATTACTTACCAATTAGAAGACGTTAAATCTTTTGCTTTAAATTAAATTATTCAATGGTAATGCATTGAATAATTTAATTTATTATTTTAAAATCTTCTGATTTTAATAAAAAATAATGGATTTATATCTTGCGTAATTAAATAAAACAAAATGAAACAACAAGTTTTTTACAAACATATTTTTATTAAAATTCAATATATTGTAATACTAAAAAGGGCATTTACAATTTGTAAATACAACTTTGAATTATAATAACATAGATTAAAAATATGTATATGAATAATCATACCGCAATTGAAAGTTAACTTTTTTATTTGACAAAGGCACATAAACATTCATCCTACAGATCAGTCTCGCGCAATTCAAAATTTTCCTTTTCGAACATAATTTTTTTATTGTCTGTCGCACTCGACGTACTCGCGCATCTCTTTCTATTCGGACTTAGTTCTAAATTTAAACTATTTACACTATTAAGGGGAGATCTTGTACTGGAAAGACTCGAATCGACCGCTAAATTACTTATAGACGACGTTAAATCCGACGGCACGTTACCGTCGAGACAATATAATAAAGAATCAGTTATTTTATCGTCTGCCGAATTATTCAATATCGATAGATCAATGGGCGTCGCAGTCAAAACGGATCTACTTAATAAATATTCTCGAAACGGTTCAGATAGGGATTTGCTTTGTAAATTAGTCATTTCGTGGGTGATTTTAATTTTTGGTATTAAATTTTCTTCGCACAGTGTTGTGTTTAGGTCTTCGTTTTTTCGTTTCTCGTGGCTTATCGCGAATCGGGTGACGCCAGATCTTAGAGGACTTATGTCGGATACCGAATCGGATTTTGCTTTTGTGTTCGTTCTGAGGGAAACACTTGCTGATCTAAAAAGAAAATTATAACTATGATTATAGAAGATTATAGAATTAAAGAGACGTAGGTATAGTAAAGTTAATTTATTGGACTGTAAACGAGATAGTTGTGGTGTCTATTCTCATTCGGGAGAAGGTTGACACTAGGTGTTGTTAAATAGTGATTTTAAATGTAATTTTTTGATTTCAATATTGAAAACAGATTATATATCTTTCAAATATCAAGCACCAAGTATATATTAACAATATTTCAATTAATATTTTACTAAAATAAGATATTTTTTTACTATGTTTTAAAGTGTTATTCCACACATAGGACAGAAAATACTAAACTTAAATTTAAAAAGCGTATAAAAATTTTGAACGAAGCCGGATGTGAACTCGCGCGCCTCTGCGCGCCACGTGAGTTCAAATCCTGCTTTTAAATTTAAGTTTAGTGAAATAAGATAATTTTTTTTTTCTTTTTTTTTTTTTCTTTTTTCTTTTTTTTTTTTTCTTCAGCTTCACGCTGTATCCCGCACTAGGCAGGGTAGGCAGAGGGGAAGGAAGTGAAACCTAGTGTTATGACACTCCGTTTCACTTCCGTTCCCCACTTTCCGCCGAATTTGAGGCATTGCGTGTTGAGTGGCGGAACTCAGCGCCGCGCTTTGCCTTATTACCAGAGCGAAGAAATGAAACATTAAATATTCAAATTGAAAATATTAAATATTTCATTTCCTCGACTGGGAATCGAACCCAGAACCTGTCGGTTACAGTCACACTCTTGTGCCGCTGCGCCACGACAGGCCTCTAATAATATAATTTTTTAAATTATATAAAACATTTTATAATAATATAAGTCCAATTTCATATATACATAAATAAAATAGAATTAACGTAAACAAGGTTTAAAGTTTAAGTTTTTTAGTTTATGTTTTTAAAATAAAAATCATACCTCTCACTCAGAAACGTAGACCGTGACATATCATCATCGGACGACACAAAGTCACTATCATTCTTTGGTGATAGTGACGAGAACATATCAGATTTTGTTGATACGTCCTTGGTTTCTACAGTTTCTGGCAAATCGCGTTGTTCCGACGTTATTATTAACGGTTTGCGAGATCTTGGTGTCATTATTGATTCCTGGAAAATTTATAATAAATTATCTATGAATAATGAGGCATATCGTGGCGAAGGGGGATGAATTTACGATTGTAAACCCGATGGGTTATGGGTTCGATTCCGTTTTGAAGAAATTAAATATTTAATAGATCCATTTCTTCGCTCTGACAATAGAACAAAGCGCGGCGTTGAGTTCTGCCATGCAACACGCAAACTCGGCAGAATAGAGGAGACAGAAGATTGTTAAAACTAGGTTCCCAACTTCCCTCTGCCTACCCTGTCAAGTGCCGTATGCACCGTTAAGGGGAAAAAAAAACTGTAAACATTAATAATAAAAAATAATAATATTGCAATAGAAGTCATTTTTATAAAAAATGTCTTTTTACAGGTAGTAATCGAAACTATAAATTTTCGTGATATGCGCAGTGACAATCAATCTTACTGTTATCACGATGGTTATAGGTTCGATACCCATTTGGGAGAATATATATTTGATGTAAATCCCCACTCGAGGAACTATTTTTTTTGATATTTTCAATTAAAATCTATAATTTCAATTAACGTTTCCATTTTTTCGCTCTGGTAACAAGGTAAAGCGCGGCGTTGAGTTCCGCCACTCGACACGCAATGCCTCGAATTCAGCGGTAAGTGGGAAACAAAACGAAGTGTCTTAACACTAGGTTCTCAATTACCCTCTGCCTACCCTGCCGTGTGCGGGATACAGCGTGAAGCTGAGTGAAATTTATTTTCATTATCCTGCTCTGACAATGAATAAAGTGTTTTAACACTATGTTATTTCTGCCTACCTTGCGGGAATAGTATGAATGTGCTTTTATTTTTTATGTTTTTTTTTAGCTTCACATAGCATGTGTAGGCATAGAGATTCTGAGTACTTAGTCTTAAAATACTGTTACCATTAAGACACTCGTTCCCTACTTTCCACCGAATTCTGGAGGCATTGCGTGTTGAGTGGCGTGAGAGAGTTTTATGATTGTAAGAGGTAATATATAATAATGATTTATCTAATTTTATATTTATATATAATATATAACCATACAATATTAATTCTATACGATAACTTCAGAAAAGAACGTTACAATTACGTTATACGTAAAGGCCTTAGCAATATACATATTTATATTTATAATTCATTGTACAAAAAATATCAAAGATTTCTTCAACTACGTGGAGTGTCAGTTGATTGAGTTAAAATAATAAAAAAAATATATTGCCATATGACATAACAATATAAAAATGAACGGAACGTCCACGAACGATGAACAAAATGACTTATAACATTTCCAGTATTAAAAAAATATATAGAAAATGAGACACACAAAGAAAATAGAAGCATACAAAAAGCCATGCCAAAACAAACCTGCATTGCTTTAGACAGTTTCTGCGTGGACTTGGTTATGGGCGACATTGAGGCTCTTCTAAAATTAACTATATATGGCGTCTCGCAGTTCTCGAATTCATCAAAATCCGATATCCCCGGCGTACTTGTCAAATAATGCAGTTTCAACTCTATCTCACTGTCTGTAGGTTCATTTTTCTTTGGCGTATTCATTATGTTAGTATAGCTTTCCTCTGAATCTTGATCCACACAAGACACACAGGTCGGTGTAGTGCGTATTGCGCGTTTTTGATACTTTTTCCCTGTATTTTGACTCAATTTAGATCTAAATAATCGTTTCTTAGTATTTTTCGGTGTTTCCTCGTTCGATAAAAGACTTAAATTCGGCTCGGAAACGAATTTGGGACTCATTTTTCTCGATTTATTTAAAGCACCTTCCGATAGCGTGCTCGAGTCGGAATCGTAATCGATCGAATCGGTACTCGCTATTTTATTCGCTAAGTTTTTCAGCACGATATTCTTGTGTGTAACATCGATTTTGCTATCGTCTGTGTGCTTTTTATTTTTATTTTTCTGTAATGAACGCATGCTTTTAGCTTTGGCGAAAGTTATTCATTAGATAGACGTAACAATATGAGTGACAGACACATGAACAGTTAGTTACAAGCATGCCTACATTGTTGATATGTTTGCAAAATTGATTTAACCATAAACAATCGATATTCGATATTAAAATCGATTAATATTTTAGAATTCGATTTAATTAATAAAATATCGATTCAGCATGATGTTAATAAAGCATTTTTTTTTAAATTAAATACTCAGCAGTATAAATAAAGATATCTTTCTTATATTTAGTTTAGTTCATTTTTATTTACAAACACATAAACAAACAACATGACATATTAATAATAATAATATATAAAATATGAATCTTACCTCCTCCACAGTATTAATGATAGTGGCCGATCCCTTCTTTGGTGTCTTATTTAATAAGCCCTTATTGAATATATGCCTTTTTATAGAATCACCGAAACTTCTAGAACCGGCCACTTTACCAGTCCTCTGTATTTGTATTGGTGTACCTGTAATATATAAATAGTTTTTTTTAGCTCTACGTATATATGAAAGGGAAGTAGAGAGCAAGTGTTAGGACACTCCTCTCTCCACTTTCGGTCCACTTGGTCTTGTTTTTTTTTTTACCTTCACGTTATATCCCGCTTATGGCAGAGAGAACTTGGGATGGCAATTTCCGTCGAATTTTAGGCATTGCGTGTTGAGTGGCGGAACTCAACGTCGCTAAGATAAGTTCTTAGTAATCAAAGCAAAGAAATAAAAATATTTCATATTTATTTTTCTGAAGTGAGGACAGAACCCACAACCTGTGTTTTTGCTCCTGTGCACGACGACCACATAATAATTAATATACAAATTTCCATATCATATAAAGTCGAAGCCATTACTATCAAGACATGATCTGACCTAGTAAAACCACTTGCGGCGTTTAACTCCGCCCACAAAAAACACAAAATTAAAATCTACTCTTATCAATCAGTACATACCATATCCATTTTGCCGGTTAAAGTGCTTTACAAGCCGTCTCTTATGTTGGCTGTCGGGCAACGCCTGTATATGAGCATAAAGTTTAGCCAACGCGGTGTCGGTAGGATTGGTCGCATTCTCTACTATAGTTCTGTGACGATCTACGAATGTGTATACCGTGTTTGCTGCCGTTCTGTAAAATTTAAGGAAGAAAGGAAACATATATATTTTGATCAGCTTCACGCTGTATCCCGCATTTGGTAGCGAGGAGCGAATCCACGCCTCTTGGAAACTGCCCAAGTGTGCTGACCAACTGAGCCATACGTTCTTATCGGACTACCTCGAAATTCTTATACGTTTGATAAAATTTATGTATGTTATGAGATAAAATTTATGTAGCTTGATAAGAACGTATGGCTTAGTTGGTCAGAGGGCTTGGACGGTTTTCAAGAGGCGCGGGTTCAAATCCTGCTGCTGAACGCAGCAACGAATAGAACGCAATTTTAAAATATTATAAATATTAAATAAGTAGCATTCTCTCTTGCCTATCGATAACTCTAACGAATTATCTTTGGGTAGCGGAAATTTGTAAAAAATCTCCCTACAGAGATGCAACATTTTTATGATACGAAATCTTCATACACTTTTAAACGTTGTATTTTCTTTCCTAAGTGTAGAACAACACTTTAAAAGTATGTAAGTAAAGACATATACAAAAATTAAAAAACATATTCAAAAATGAAAATTAAATTCACTCACCTATCGCTAATACTCTCATCCAAATCGACATCCGGCGACATTGCCCGCCTCTTCTCCAATCTCGTGAAGTAGGCGGTCGCGTCTGTCTCCAGCTGCTTGGGAGCTTCGAACAAACGCGCAGACTGACGGATCATGAAGCTTATGAGGGGAGAGAGAGCTACCGAGTCCGCGTGAAAGTGCTCTGGTGATAGCTGGAAAGGGCAATAGTAAGGTATAAAATTAAATTAGCAATTCCTTTTAGCTTCACGCTCTAACCCGCACAAAGCAGGATAGGCAGGCCGACACATGTCGTTGAATTGTAGACGGATTGGTGGCATTTTATATATAACATATTTTGCTTACCAAGATATAAAGAAAAGATTAATGGAAGACTCATAGTTTTTGTCTGCATTTCACTCCGAATTGAGGCATTGCGTGTTGAGTGGCATTTCGCCTTGTACCAGAGAGAAAAAATTAAAACATTAAGTATTTATATTAAAAATATTAAAAATTTAATTTCCTCGAGTGGGTTCGACCCACAACCTGACGGTTACAGTCACACGCCTGTGCCCAAGTTTCCTCTGCCTACCCTGCCATGTGCGGGATACAGCGTGAAGCTGAGTGAGTGAGTCTGTATTTCAATTTTATTAAGTCCTGACGTGGACCAGATGAACAAGTATACGACTAAACGCGACGGAAAGGTTGTGTGTTCGATTCCGACGAATAAATTATTTTCATTCTCTCGCTCTAGTAATAAGACAAAATGCGGCGTTGAATTCCACCACTCAGCATTAAATTTTCACAAAATTAGAGCAAACATTAGAAGGGGAATGGTCTGTCCTATGAACACTAGGATTTCTCTATAGGCCACTATATTAAAAAATTCAATGTTAATAGTTTTTAATAATACACAAATGAGGCTTGTGTGACTGTAAAAACGACAAGTTGCGGGTCCACTCAAGGAAATGAAACGTTCAGTTCTACCACTCAATACGCAATGTCTTAAATTTGGCATTTCAGTAAGTGGGGATACAGAGCGAAGTGTCTTAACATTAGGTTCCCAAGTTCCCTCTACCTACCCTCCAATGCGCGCGATACAGCCTTAAAAAGAAACAAAGCGAAAAAGAAACAAAACAACACAGATAAGTTAGTAACTTTTAAATATTATTTAATTAGATAGCCGACACCAATTACTCAAACATAAAGTGATCCAAGTAGTTATCATTAAATATTTATTTATTAACTTATAATATGTCCAGAATATTTTTTTTTTTTCTTTTTTTCAGCTTCACGCTGTATCCCGCACTAGGCAGGGTAGGCAGAGGGAACGGAAGTGAAACCTAGTGTTATGACACTCCGTTCCACTTCCGTTCCCCACTTTCCGCCGAATTTGAGGCATTGCGTGTTGAGTGGCGGAACTCAACGCCGCGCTTTGCCTTATTACCAGAGCGAAGAAATGAAACATTAAATATTTTAAATTGAAAATATTTAATATTTCATTTCCTCGACTGGGGATCGAACCCAGGACCTGTCGGTTACAGCCACTCTATTTTTATTTAGTTTCACGTTGTATCTCGCTGTTAGGCAGAGGGAACATAGAGTCAAGACACTCCGTTGCCCAACTTCCGCCGAATTCTTGACACATTGCGCGTTAAATAGCGGAACTCAACAGCGCGCTCTGCCTCGTGACCAGAACAAGGAAATGTAAATATTAAATATTTGATTCGAACTGACAACCGTCGCATTGCAGTCGCTCGTTTATGATCTTACGCAACTACTGTGTATATCAGGAATTATAAAACATGGCATGTTTTGACAAAGACAAATGAAATATTGTACTTTCCGCTCCAAATAAACAGGAAATGACTGCTTGGTCCACATAATGTCATTATGAGATCATAAATTTAGTAATAATCTACATCCTTTTCTTAGAAAACTTTTAGAGACGTCAAGCATTTTTAAAGTGTTATTTCATACTTAACATTCAAAAAACGTTTTTTTAGGAAACAAATAAAATTGAACGATGGTTTTGAATCTGCAACTCTCAGAAACCGTCAAAGCTCTCTGACAACTAAGCCATACGATCTCATCAAGCTACATTGCTTCTTAATACTTAATTTATTAAAAAAAATAAAGCTGTATATAATTTTGTAGACGTCATTATATCGCCAAGAGACCACCAGGTCTTTGAGAGATTTTTGTGCATTTACCCTTGATTCGTAAAAATAAACATATTTTCTACATAGGCTCTCTCTGCCTACTGACTATAATCTGAGAGATCTAATACTGCGAGATAAGGCGTAAACATATTTTTTTTTATTAAAAGAAAGTTTTGCATTGTTTCGAATTTAGAATGTAAGTAACAAGAAGTAAATTTAATTAATAAATAATAATAATTTAGTCAATTTAATTTAGTAATTTCTAATGTAAGTCACGTCTGTCGCCTAAAGAGTCGTGGGCGAATATCTTTACCGAGTGGGTTCCAAATTCTAAAAGGAGAATCGGCAGACCTAAACGAAGATGGCGAGACAAACTAGACTAGACACTGGAAATCAATAGTGATAAATAGACAAGAGTGGAATAAATGGAGGGAGGCCTTTGCTCAACAATGGGACGATACAGGCTGGAGGACAAAAAAAGTCACAAGAACCTTAGATTAACTTTTACTTCCTTAGCTTCCCGCTTTATCCCTAGCGGGATAGGCAGACAGAGCGGAGGGCCAAACGCTACGGTCTCGGCATACCTCTCTCACCTCGTCCACTGTCATCAGCCTCTTCATACATGCCCGGGAGATCCTCATACTTTTTACGTGACCTTCCTCCGGTATCGTCGATACTGTGTTTTCGCAGATCACTCACTTTCCCTCCATAAATCTTTTTTACCATTCTTTCTTCACTCATTCGCTCGACGTGCCCAAACCACCTGAGCACGTTTTTCTTCATTCTCACTGTGACATCTACGCTAGTACCTACCATTCTGTGTATCTCTTCATTGGGTATGCGATCAGCTAAACTGACTCCGCATATCCGACGAAGAGATCGCATCTCTACAGTATTCTTCTTTCTTACATTCTTCTTCTGTAATACCCACGTTTCGCTACCATATAACAGTGTCCAATTTTTACAATTATTGTAAAATTTAATTTATATATTATAGTATTACTTGTCGAAGAAAAGCCCATAGTGACTCAGCGGGATCACATTCGCCTGTCTGTGACATAGTTATGGGTTACATTTTATAGTTCATTAACACGGGATTTTTATTATATTTTTCCACTCAACAATTATAATACAATTTTTAGCGGAATATAACGCCGCACGTATCGGACATTGTATTGGCAATGTATCGTAGCAGAATGCTCAATATATAAGATATATAGTTAGGCTGTGACACAAATATGCAACTATAAGCGCAACAGGTTGTAAATCAACCTTGAGTCAACTTTACCAAGGAAAGCTCAAAACTACGCCTTAAATTTGGCAGAAGGTGGGGAAAGTAAGGATGTCAATGGGCACAAACTGTCTTAACACTAGATGCCCTAGTTGGAACTTGGACACCTAGTGTTAAGAAATTTTGTGCCCATTGACATACATAGCAACTTTGCTATGTACAAAATACAGTTTAAAGCTGAAAAAATAAATGTCTATAAATCTATATATATAAATATTACCTTTCTAGGACACAACAGGTGTGGTGTAAACATGGTAGCCAAAGTATCCGGTGACATTCTATTACTTGCTTCATTATCAGCCACCAGCCGTAGCAGACTAAGTAATCTTTCTAGAAAGTTCCTGTGAGATGGTGTTAGCAGTAACAGTAAGAGCTGCAATGCTGTTAGCAATTTAACTTCTGATGATTCTATATTTGGAGGATATTGGGCTGAAATTTAAACATGTTATTAATTTTTTTTTTTTATATTTAAAGCAAGCACTAAAGAATTTAAAAAAAAAATGTTTACATATATAAAATTTTTATGTAGCAAGACTTAAAATCCACCTTTTAAAACAACCCACAATATTAATAGGTAAATACAAATTATTGCATAAACTGATATAATTTTCTACCAATTAATTAGATAATTATATAGAAAATAATTAAATGGTATCTAAAAAAAATCAAAACGAAAAATTCATAAGAACATAGTGTCCTGCCAAAGTCGAAGCATTGAGCATTGAGTGCAGGACTGAATTCCACGCTTACATAGATTACCAAAGAACCCACAAACTATGCCCCTGTACCACAACATGCCTAATAAAAAAATCTCACAGAAAATATCAAATAAATTTACTAACCGGCCAAAGTACAATAAGTTTGATAGTACTGGTCCATCAACAAAGGTTGAGGTAACTCAGCCAAGAACCCTTTTAAAACGGAAGCACAATCATGAACTGAGAACTTTCCCTCATCAAGTTCTAAGCTTGTAGTATTGAGGAGTAGCTGTCGCAGTTCCTGTTGCCTGCTCAGAGATCCGGTACGACGAAATATACCTTCTTGTGTTACGTCTAATGGAAGTAATTTAGTGTTATTAAATTAATGATAATAGATCAATCAATCAATATAGGATTATTTAATGTGCAATTAAGTATTTTTAAGCTAAGCAATGGTAGATTTCTTTTTTAGTCTCACACTATATATTCTGTATTTAATAAGGTAGGTAGATGGAAACTGGGAACCTCATATTAGGACATTCCATTCCATTACAACACTTTTGTTACTGACTTTATCCTAAAGTCTGGAGGCATTGTCTACTGAGAAGTGAGTTCAACTCACTCATTTCCAAAGCAATATAGTAAATATTAAGTATTTTGTTTATATGAGAGGGGCTTAAACCCACAACCATGTATCTCAAACAGACAATCTTGGAAGAAGAGTATTTAGTCTCAACAGAAACAACTTTTAATGCAAATCTTATAAATTTACAATTGTTATTTAAGAAATGAATACATACATAAAGGTATAAAATATAATTTAAAAATATTTATTATAAAAAAAAAAATTTGCAAAATCAGTAAGGTTATTCTAATAATATTTAAATACATATTTACTGTCAGGCTTCGATAGGAACTCTAATAATTCATATAGTTTACGTATTCCATCTTCGGTTATAGAGTTTGTCTCTTCAGTTTTCTTTGTGTTGGTAACAGTATTTTGACTAGAATTTGAACTGGCATTTTTCGTTTTCTTAGGGAAATTCCACCTAAATTGCTTTGGTTTATCCGTCGAACAATCGACACTTAAATAAATTAATCAAATATCATAATCCCACACGTAAAATCACTAATTAAAGTAAAAAAATAAAAAAAATAATACTCACTCGTCTGTGTTGATATCAACAACAAAAGATAAATGCATACGCACTAAAATAAAAAACTGTTCCAAATTCTCATTCCTAAGCCTCTCTATAATATTTGGATTAGATGAACACATTTCGGGAATAATTTTCAAAGTTACACACAACGTGCCTACGGGTATTACAAACTATCTATTGCGACCGTTTCCATTATTTCAATAATATTATAATTTCTGTAAATTAATACATTTATTTATATGTAATATATAAATAATAACATTTATCTGTAATAATAAAATTAGAATAAGTTCAACCCGTAATCCGTTTTTTACTTGCGGTATTGTTTTCAAATTATATGTCAGTTGTCATAAGACACAACGGTCACACTAAATTCGTTCAGAAATTAATATTCTTACTGAACATAAGTTATTTAATTAAATTAGCTACGTTTGATATTTTTCTTTTTGTTTTAGTTATTTAATCTATAGTTATTCTCCGCATTATTATTTTTGTTGTATTAATTATTATTAAATTTTACAAATTTTATCGTTTTTTTTTATTATAGATTTACGTTAGGATTTAAATATGAATATAATGATTTTTTTGTAAATCTTAATTGGCAAGGTCAAGAATAAAAATGTTACCTCTTTGTTAGATCCAACTACAATATAAACCCATAGCATTGGAGATCCTAAACTATAAAATGTACGTTTAATATGATTAAATATATAGTTTATTAGAAAGATAGTAAAATTGTATAGAAATAACAAAATATAAAACTTTAACAAACCCCTGACCCAAAGTCATGACCTCATCTTGGGAGTGCAAAGAACATAATTTGCTTATTCACATTTCATAAAACATAGGAAGAAACCACTTTTAATTGAAAAAACTGCACTCTAATTGCTTCATTTATTTAGAATTTGACAGAATGGCACACATAATTATATTCAATTTTATAAAACCTCTGTTTTTTGTTGTGGTTTCAAAAAGACGTCTGTAGTGGCGCAGCAGCAAAAGCGTGTGAGTGTAAACGACAGGTTGTGGGTTCGATTCCCACTCGAGGAAATGCAATATTGAATATTTTCAATTGAAATATTTTATGTTTTCATTTCTTTGCGCTTTTCGCTCTGGTACAAAGTAAAAAACGCGGCGTTGAGTTCCGCCACTCAACACACAATACCTCAAATTCAGCGTAAAGTGGGGATCGGAAGTGGAATGGAGTGTCTTAATACTAGGTTCCCAAGTACCCTCTGCCTACCTTGCCTTGCCCTTGCAGCATGAAGCTGAGTAAAGAGTTAATTTCAAAAAGTACAGATTTTATCAATTTTATTTTAATTAAAATAGTAGCTTTATGTATTTTCCATCATAGCATAATATGGTAACGAAAATTAAGGTAGATGTTTTGTTCAACAACCATTACCTAATTTTTGAAACTAGGGAAGAAAATAATTTAAATATAAGCAATCCTTATGTGTGATTTTTCTACCATTTTGGTGGATACTATCCCATTGCATTGCAACTATGTTATTTTTCATATATATTTTATACTTATTTTTAATGGATTGGCCATTAAAATAAATATAAATAGAAGTAAAGATATATTCATACATTATATATTTTTTTTCATCTTCACGCTGTATCCTGCACTAGGCAGGGTAGGCAGAGGGAACGGAAGTGAAACCTAGTGTTATGACACTCCATTCCACTTCCGTTCCCCACTTTCCGCCGAATTTGAGGCATTGCGTGTTGAGTGGTGGAACTCAACGCCGCGCTTTGCATTATTAAAATAGCGAAGAAATGAAACGTTAAATATTTAAATTGAAAATATTAAATATTTCATTTGCTCGACTGGGGATCGAACCCAGAACCTGTCGGTTACAGTCACACTCTTGTGCCGCTACGCCACGACAGGCCTATTACAGGTATATTTATATTATATTGGATAATTTGAATCTTCTCAAGGTTTAAAAAAAATCACACCCAACTTAATCAGTATATATACCTGTATATTTTAATGAAATAAAAAAAATTTAAAATAATTATTTTTAAAAATTTACTTATAATAAGTTTAATGCCAACATCACATAATTATAGCACAATTTAAAACATATCATCATGTCCCAAATCTGCTAATAAATTAAGTCCTCTGTCTTTGAGTGCTTTAGAAAGGAGTTTCTGTTGTTCTGTTTTAGAATCTTGTTCCCTTCTTTGAGCATCAAGTATGTCATCAACTGATACTTCTGTCAGTGGAAGATTATCTTCTTTGTCTTTATCCTGTGAATTTACAAAATAAAATATAAGTATGTAACCACTATCAAACACTAATAAATGGCTTATTAAGCAAAAGGAAATAATTAATGAATTTAAAAGTTAGTATATTATTTTAAACTTACAATTTCACCTAGTAAAACAACGTTTTCGCCCCTTACTATAAAAATTCCTCGTGGGATATCACCATATTCTCGACCTACATGGATCCTTTCTATGGTTTTGTGTAAAACTAAGTTAGCAAATTGGTCCACGCAACGCAAATAGCCAATTAATGTTCTTCCGTCACGCAGCAACACCATAAGTTTTTCTTTATAAAACAAGAATTAATAAAATACATTGTAAAAGAAAATATCAATAGACTTAGTTGAAAAATAACATACTATCCAGTTCGTCCAGTAAGTGAGCTGTTCCTGCTAGGGGATTTATGTTATTTGACATATTTATACTTAAAATTCCAATAGTGTAATGGTTATTAATAGTAAGACAAATACTATCGAAAGTTCTTAGTTTTAAATAAAAATAAGTTTTTTTTACTTTTGAAGTCCGGTTTATTATGATACAGGTTACTCTTACTATTTTTTGACAGTACATTCAATATTCAATACATAGATTACAAACAAAATATGTGTAAATGAGTAAAAATCTACAGTATGGTAATAAATATTATACGTAATTTGCAATATTACAGTAAAAATTATTTATTTCAATTAATTAAATAAATGTTTATTTAATAATAAGCCCAATAAATATATTTTAATAACAATAGGAGCTAATTTTGCTATCTGTTACTGCTGTCATTTCTTGTTGCATTTTGCACTGCACTTCAGAGCATTTAAAAATATTTTTCTTCCGCGTGAAATGATATAAGTGTAAAAGTATTCCTTTACTTTATTTTATATTTATAAGTGATTTGGAGTGATATGATAGTCGTTACTATAATTTCATAATAGGTATTTCTTATAATTTTGTTACAATGGAACCCGACGACGAAATAAAATCTGGCTGTTTGTTATTTCCACCAGCGGGAGGAAATATGTTCAGTAAATTTCCAAAGAAGGTATCTTTGTTTATGATATATTAATAATTTTAGATTCTTTAATTATGTATATTATGCCTTATTTCAAAGAAATTTACACGCGGTATGATACAGTTATGACAATATGCTTTCTAATGAGTCAGGGGTTGAAGTATGTGTACATGTTGAATTGCTGCTCGGCGATTACAACTTTTATTAGTATATATATAAATGAAAAGCGGAAATCTACATGCTTATATTTCTTATTTATAATAATTAAATACAATATTACATGTAAATGCTCCTCATTATTATTCTGATCGTAAAATACACAAATTATAATCTAATGTTTATTCGATCAGTGTAACTAACATTGATTAAGATTTTATATTAACCACATAGGCTATTATCATTATAATTATCAATTGTTTTTGTTTTTTCAGAAAAATTGGCAACAGAAACATTGTATTCTATTCAATGCAAGTATACAGGGAATAGAGAGACTTGAAATATATGACAACAAAGACGATGTTACATCTGGTGCTATTCCAAAAGTAATAACTCTTGAAAATTGCATAAAAATTACACATTCTAGTCCCAACACTATTACTATATTGACCAAGACCCACACTCAACAAATCAGTGCTCAATCTGAACAAGAAACATTAGAATGGGTTACTGCTTTACAATCTGTTGCTTTTAAAGGCAGAGACTCCAATCCAATTTCATGTGATGAAGATAATGATCTTTACTGTTCTTCTGGAGAAGGAGTATTCTCGGTCAAAATGTGTTCATCAGAAGCCTCCACAAGATGTGGATTTGAAGCAATTAGATATCTCCTTCTATTAACAGCGACAGCCATTGAGTTAAGAGATGTAAATGATAATAAATTATATGCAACTTGGCCATATAGATATATAAGACGATATGGTTACAGACAGGGTAAATTTACATTTGAGGCAGGTAGAAAATGTGATACTGGTGAAGGTATTTTCCACTTGGAGCATCCAAATCAATCAGAAATATTTAAGTGTTTATCTCTTAAAATGAAAACTATGAAACAAATGATAGGCAATGATAATCTCAACAGTCCTGAACACAGTGACTTCAATATACAGCCTATTGTCAACCTGTTCCCAGGGTCTAGAAGCCCTTTAGTGGCAACTAGACCAGATGATTTGAATTTAAGCTCCCTCTCTTTCAAATCTACTTCTGTATCCAGTCATCAAACTACAAGTACAGAAAGAGATACTATACCATTACTTATGCCTAAACCTGCCTTAAAACCAAAACCACAAAAGCCGCCTCGAAAAATAATTAATCTACACAAAATAAGCAAAGACTTAAGCTCTACAGATGAGAGCATTGACTTTGGTCGTTATAAAAAACTGGATAACTATGAACCTATAGATCAAATTAAAAGGGAACATAGTCCTCCATCAGTGCCATACGATAAGGTTGAAGTAAGGAGTGAAGCGTGGAAAACATTGGGTATTGATGCCCCCAATCATACAGAATTCACTCCTAATTTGGCAGATAATCCAAATAGTATGAAATTTATATCAAGGTCTCAGGACAATTTGAATACATCAGGTCCGGAATCTTCTAGAATTATTCTGTTACCAAGTCCCATTGTTGATCCGGAGGAGGAAAATTATGACAGACTGCAATACTTTGGTTCATCGAGCAAACTGAACAAGTCTTCGCCATATCGAAAAATTGAAGCAAGGCCTACCACATTAGCTCTAAATGATCCAAAAAAAGATACTTGGAATGATTATGATGAGGTTGAAAATGTGATGCAAACAGCAAGATTGGCAGATGACTCTCATTTAGGTTATGGCATGATAAGGAAGCCTAACACTCCTGGACCTCAGGTTCCGACAGCTGCCCAAGCTCAGGCTTTGCAAAATCAAATTGGGTTAGAAGATGTAACTCATAATACTTGTAATGGCACAGATTATGCAATTGTAAGCCGTCCAAAAAGAGTTTAGATTTGGATTTAAAGACTGAAATTTTATTAGCAATAATGAAGTGACAAATACTGTGAAATTATTATGCATTCCTAATAAATATTCCATTTTCCCATTGTGAATGTGAAAGAATATAAGATGAATTAATTGATTTTAAAAATTGTAGGACTAGATGAGACTGTTGTGGTGCAGTAAAACTGCTCTTGCACATAAGCCTGATGTTTGTGTCTCTTTTTAAATCTACGGTTAATGATATTATTTTCATTTTGCTCTGGTAGTCCAAACACGGTGCTGAGCTCCGCAATATTCCAGAATTCTGGCAGAAATGAAGTCATAGTGTCCTAGCACTAAGTTCCTTGAATTCTCTAATGATAAAATAAAGAAATATATACTATATTGTAAGAGGTCTGCAAGAGTCTAAGTATTAATTGTAACCAGCATGTTTTCCTCTCTGCCTTTCTCAATTTATTGTTGATCTGTTATTCTTTTGCATTTTATATTATGAATACTTGTTGTTTACTAGAATTAACTTGCTCACTTAAATAATTTGAAAATGCAATAATTACATCTTGTTACCCATATTATAAACCACCATTTAGTGACTTGTAAAAAACATATTGTTATTTAACGGTAAACTGTAGCTACTAAGCTTGAGCATATTATTTTATTATTCGAAGTATTATTTTATTACTTAATTCTAATTAAGGGGTCATCCGTAAATTACGATACACATTATGTTGGATGGAGGGAAAGTATTCATATAGGAGAAATATAATCAGAAAATTGGGAACAGTCTGTGACTTGGAAGGACATTTCCTCAGTCTATCCTGCTAAAATGTAATGTACAAACCATTTCTGAATTCTTATTTAAATTTGCTAATGTTAAACTTGGTAAGGGTAGTCTTGCGAATGTGACATGTGCAGCTAAGGCCTGTGATCATTGCGGAGGAAAGATAACTTTAAATATTAAAAAAAAACATTAATTTGATGTAATTTATAGATGGTAAGGCAGGCAGGCAGGAAAGTGGGGAACGGAGTGTCTTAACACTAGGTTCCCAAGTTCCCTCTGCCTACCTTGCCATGTGCGGGATATAGCGTGAAGCTGAGTAATTTACAGATGGCCTATTATCTGACTAGTGATTATGAATATCCACTTGTACCTAACAACTAGAATAGATGAATTTCTTAAGTATTCTACAAAATTAAATGTAAAATTATATTTTTTTGACTGTTGTAAAATTACCATTCCATATATATTAAAACAAATGAAAAGATCTTTATAATTAAAATTAGGATAGTTGATGTATATTTTTTTATGCACAATTTGTTTAGAGATTATTGTTTATACCATGTGATTTACTGTGCCTTATATTTACTAGTATCAGCTTACATGATTTAAAAAAGAACACTTATTATTTTTCCCGAGATATTATTTTCTTAAAAGGATTTAGTAAAGGAAAAATGTATTTTTTTTATATAAATTTCTTTATAAAATCAGAAATAGCTTTTTATAAAAATGTGATAATTGTATTATTTTTAGAAAATTTGGTTTAAAATCACATATTCTATTTAATTTTTATTGTGATTAATGTAGTTTTTATAACTGGTTTTTTCTGTGTACCCTTCTATATCAGAAAATATATGTAGTGAAAAATTATTCCACTTCTCATGTAGGCTGATGTAATTTTAGACTTTGTATAAGCTTTTACCATCTGGTGCCAATTTAAGTACAATAATTTTAGAGCACTGTGGTGCTACATTATGTATAGTGAATATTTGATATATTTAATCAATTTAATTTTGCTATGTTACTTACTCAAATATTTTATAAGCTATATTTTTTACTAGCTCGGCCATACAATGAAATAAATAAGTCATGTAATCTTTTGCAATTGTTTTAATACATCCTCTATAAATACTTATATTTGATATAAAAATTATATCACATGTAATTAAATATAATCTTTATATTAAATGAAAAATATGTAACACAAGCTTCCTGGCCAAATACTATTAATCATATCTACATATCTTTATACAAGCAGCACAATGATTATTTAAAGAAGAAAAGAAGAAGTAAAAAAATATTAGTAATAAGGTTTTCTGCACTATGACATTCCACTCAAGTATGTTAAACAGTGAAGAATGCAAATTAACATGAGAATCTTTCTTTTTGTTATATATCCATCAATTATTTTGTATTATTTTATGTTTTTTATTATTTAGATTCTTGGTATATATTTGAATACAATAAAATTAGCTAAATATAGTAGCTGTCCTAATTATTAAACATAAAATTAAATATTTACAGTATTTTCTTATGTACAAAGACTAAAGCTCAAAGTGAATTTAAATTAAATTTATTAACCATCTAAAGCTTTAGTCTCAGAATCAGCAACTATTTCTTGTGCTATATATTCCAAATCACTGGACATAATTTTTTGTACTGTTTCCCCTTTCTCAGCCATTATATCCTCAATATTTTTCTTGCCATTCATATCTGAAAACCAGTTGAGATTATCTGCAATTAAATGTTTATTTTCACAACCATCACATATCACTATTACGACCCCTTTGTAATATGCTAGTTTTGTGATGAATTTTGAATTGCGCGTATTACACTTCTTGCAAGTAAACATTAGCTGAAATTTTCCTTCTGTTTTCTCTGGCTTGTTCGTAAGTTGAACTTCGTTAAAATTGGTCAGATTTGTGCAGAAATGTCTTGGCGATTGAATTTTAGGTGTAGAACTTGAGGCTGAAGTTGGAGGAATTACAAAACGCCGACCGAAGAATGAATTCCCATTGCTCGGAAAACATACCATATTATTTACAAGACGTGGCTTATGATATTTTATCACGAAATCAATTAATGTCTTTCGTGACATTTTCTATTTGGTAAAACTAATCACGAATTATGTTTAAAATTTCAAATATTGCATCACTTCAATTCGATGTGAATTGTGGATTTGTGATTTAAATGAGCGTGCGCGTGACGTTATACTAAATGTCACTGTCAGTGAAAGCATTGTGTCAACTGCGAAATTGTCAATGTCATTTTTTTTTTTTTTTTTGTTATTTTTTTTTTACTTGTTGTATCCCGCATATAACAGAATCAAGATAGGTAGAGTCTATTTTGCACTTTCTGCTGAATTCATAAGGCGTTGCGTTTTGATCGGATTTTAACTCAATATTTATTATTTACTTAGTTAGTAGAGCGAGTAAAATATAGAATTGAATATTTCATTCCCTAGTTCCTCGTCAACAACATTTTGCGATGATCACAATATAGCGTTGTTAAACTTAACAAAACACATAATTAAATACTAAATTTCAAGGCAGTCATTACAACGTGCGTTATAATATAAATAATTTAATTAAATTATTTAAAAAGTTTGAAATAATTTTGTAAAAAAATCGATAAAAGTGATCAGTGATACTAAGATCTGTGTATAATAATGTCAAATGTTTACAATATTAAAAAAGTAATGTCTAACCTATAATTCAAATTCTGAGTGTAAAATGCTAATATCAGCCTAATATACAATATAATTTCACGTAGAATAATAAACTAGTGAAGAGTTTTCTTTCATGTGATAACAACAATATATATTATATATAAAAGATTGCAGATAACGCCAATAATTCGTATTTTATTTACGCAACATATTGAAATTTAAACTTATGGAATTATTTTAAGCAACTTATTACTATATATAAACACATAATATTAAATATAATACAAGTATTATAATAACTAAAAACTATAATGGAGGCTATATGGTTTAAATCAGACTTAGCTGAAGAAATAATGAAAAATAATGACATATTTGACCAAACGCATAATATTGTAGCAGGTAAACTGAAAAAATGTTATTTAATTCGCAAATTACTTTCTAATTAAAAAAAATATTAACATTATTTTCTTAAATAATGTAAACATTTTTTTTATTTAATATTTGCAGACATAGTAACAGGCAAATTGGAAATAACTTGCTTAGTTGAAAATATGGGAGCAGTCCTTACCAATAAAGAAGCAGAATGCAGAGAGCAAGGAATGAGATTTTTTACAAAAATCTTAAAAGAAATACCTAATGATTATTTGACTGAAAAGCAAATTAAATTTATATCAAAATTTTATATAGATCGCTTAAAAGACAATCATAGAGTAATACCAGCTGTTTTAGAAGGATATCTGTACATTGTTGATATGAATAATTATAATGTGCAAAATAGTAGTGAATATTTTACAGTTTTGTTCAGAGAAGTTGCTTGTCAGTCACAAGTGAGACATGATAGGTATAATATTTATTTGATGCTTCAAAAGCTACTAGAAAAGAATGTGGATTGTAAGTAATATTAAATAAGTATAGTATAGTAAAAATAGGTGTATATATAAGTGTTTTGACACTAAGCTATCTTTAACATACATACCTTGCTGTAAAAAATATGGAAATAAGTAGAATAATCTAACAGTTTTAAAATTTTTAGGAACTCTAGTACCAGTTGTTATCAAAGTAATGTGTGTGCAAGTTGTGATTATTAAATTTTTATAATAAATATTTGATTGGTAGTTGTGGTATGAGGCCTGTCGTGGCACAGCGGCCCAAGACTGTGACTAACCGACAGGTTCTGGGTTCGATCCCCAGTCGAGGAAATGAAATATTTAATATTTTCAATTTAAATATTTAATGTTTCAATTCTTCGCTCTGGTAATAAGGCAAAGCGCGGCGTTGAGTTCTGCCACTCAACACACAATGCCTCACTGGCAGAAAGTGGGGAACGGAAGTGGAACGGAGTGTCTTTACACTAGGTTCCCGGGTTCCCTCTGCCTACCCTGCCTCGTGCGGGATACACCATGAAGCTGAGATTGGTAGTTAGAAAAATTTTAAATGAGTTACAAACTTGTAACCTATATTGAAATATCTTACTTTATTTGTTTTAATTAAAAATTTAAAAATCTGTTCCCAGATATGAAAACACTTGGCCCTGATTTTATATACGGAGTTATATCATCAATAGATGGAGAAAGAGATCCTCGAAATCTATTATTTCTATTTAATTTCCTACCAAAATTCTTATCACAAATACCTCTCGGCCATTTGATTGAAGAAATGTTTGAAGTTATATCTTGTTATTACCCCATTGATTTTCACCCTTCACCGAATGATCCAGCGGCGGTCAGTAGAGATGACTTGGCAAATGCATTGTGTCCTTGTTTATGTGCCATTCCGGAGTTTGCAGAACATTGTTTGGTGCTGTTAATAGAAAAGTTGGATTCCAGTTTACGTGTTGCCAAGCTTGATTCTTTAGTGTTATTGGTAAGTTGGCTAATTGTAAGATTTGCTTTGTATTTCATAATTTTATTGTTTTAGATTTATTGACTGTAAATGCGTTGGTTGTGGATTCGATTCCCGGTTCGGGTGATCAAAATATTTTTAATTTCTTCACTCTAGTAAAAAGTCTAAGAAGGCTGTGGCGCAGATGCACAAACGTGCGACTGTAAAAGTAACAGCTTGTGGGTTTTTGATACTCACTTGAGGAAATGAAATATTTAATATTTCAAATTGATTGATCATTTGAATTTTGCTACTGAACACGCAATGCCATAATTCGACAAAAAGTGGGATACGGAAGTGTTCAAATGGGAATTATACCACGAAGCTAAAAAATATAATAAAAAAAATATTATATTTTAATAAGTGTTTTGTGGCCTTGGGGTACAAGCGTGTGATTGTAACCGACAGGTCGTGGGTTCGATCCCCACTTGAGGAATATTTAATTATTTCAATTTAAATATTTAATGTTTTAATTTTTTCGCTCTGGTATAAGGCAAAACGCGGAGTTGAGTTCCGCCACTCAACACGCAATGCCTCAAATTGGGCGGGAAGTGGGGAACGGAAGTGGAACGGAGTGTGCTAACACTACGTTCCTAAATTCACTACCCTGCCATGTGCTGGATACAGCGTCAAGCTGAGTTTTAGTGAATAATTAGTGTTTCTTTTTTAGAAATTATCTTTATGTAGTTAAAATTTCCAATAATCTACAGTATGGGTACATGTTTATAACATTAGATCTAACAAACGACTATGAATTTCGAAATAGTAATATATATGGCAACATTCTTTTAGACGTTATTCAAAATTTTATTTTTCAAAAAAAACACATTTTTCCTCAAAGATGTACAAACATCATCATTTTATTATGTTCGTTTCAAATTATAAAACTTTTACAACATATAATACAAATGTTTTTTGTTTATACATTAATCTTAGAAGTTAGAGATTAGATATTGTTATTTATAATATTTTGTTTATATATGAAATAAGTAACTGATAATGGAAACGAAAATAATATTTTTATCTTACATGTAAATTATTAAATTGACGTAAATTATAAATTCAGTTTCTATTTTTACAGGCTACCAGTTGCAAAACGTTCAAAGCGGAGAGCTATGGACCTTTTATTAAAGCGCTATGGTCATCTATTCATAGAGACATAACACACAAAACTGATGAAGAATTAAAATTAGCAGCTCACGAGGCTTTATCGTCACTAACATCTAAATTAGCTACAATAGCGAATACGGATCAAACTTTCGAAAATTTCATTAAAGGCATTTTAATTTCACTCCAGACGGCCATTGCTGAATCGACAACCGTCATACAATTTGTTCAAGCAGCAAAAATTTTGCTAACGGTAGCTAATTCTTCTAAAGAGTCGTGTGAAATCATAACGAAGTCCATGATACCTGCTGTTTTGGCGTATTATGAGTTTAAAACATCGCCTAAACTTCAAATTGCTAGTATGGATTTTTTAGCGGATTTATACGAGATGGCTAAACATTGGGCGGTTATTAATGAAATAGAGCAACACGTCAGCGAAATACCTCAGTTGTGTTTGACAGCTGTCAGTGAAAGGTCAAAGGAACATCAAATTGGCGGTTTCAAAACGCTAATACGTGTAATCGATGCGTTAAAAATCGATTTAGTGGTGCCTTTTGTGGAAATTTTGATATATAATATACAAAGTTCTCAAGACGATGAACTGTTGATAATTTCTATTGAATGTGTTCATGCTATCGCTAGGAAATATCCTGAGCTCATAATGAGTTTAGTTGTAAAGGGCAAATGCGATATAAACAACTTGTCTCAAGACAAAACTGCATTTCAGAAACGATTAAATTTACTGTCGAGCTTGGCGAGTATCGATGATTTTACTAAAATTATTATAGAAGAAATGTTGAAATTCATTCAAACAGATGAAGATGGTGTTAAGATTGTTTCAGCTCTTAATAACTCGATATCTAACACGAGTTTGTATTCGAATGATAAAATAGCCCAAATCGAGACGGATCATGGTTTAATAGAATCGATTTTAAATTGGCTTTATAAAGAAATTGAAGCGTCGCACGATTCTCTGGACCATGGATTTACATTAATTTCGAATACAATGTGTAGTTTAAATATTGACGCGCAGCAAAATATATTAAATAATAAAACTAAAGACGTTTTAGTGAGGTGTACGCAAAATGAGTTATATTTTCAAGTTATAGAAAGTTTATATCGTTCGATACACCAAAGTGTTTATAATGTGCATTTTGAAGAGATTTTGTCGATAGCCTTAAAGCTTTCTCTGAACAGTGACAAAGAGGTCGTAAGATTAAAAGCTTGCTGTTTAATTGCGCATTTTCTAAATAAAGCCGAGAATGGCCAGAAATTTGAAGTTATGTATGAAATATTGAAAAATTATTTATCATCTGTTAGCCAAAATGAAGACGATTTATGTCCAAGACTGTTAAATTTGTTTGGATGGATCGCTAAAGCACTTTTATTACGAGGCAGTGACTTATTTCAATTTTGGTTAAATAAAGTAAGTAAATATCACTTTTTAACCGACTTTCAAAAATAAGGAGGTTCTATATTGAATTACCTTATTTTTTTTAATGTATGTCACTCAATTTCTACATTATTTGTATACTGTTTTTTTTTAATTTATACTCTAATACTCAGCTTCACGCTGTACCCCGCACATGGCAGAGTAGGCAGAGGGAACTTGGGAACCTAGTGTTAAGACACTCCGTTCCACTTCCGTTCCCTACTTTCCGCAGAATTTCAGGCATTGCGTGTTGAGTGGCGGAACTCAACGTCGCGTTTTGCCTTGTATCAGAGCGAAGAAATAAAACATTAAATATTTAAATTGAAAATATTCAATATTTCATTTCCTCGAGTGGGGATCGAGCCCACAACCTGTCGGTTACAGTCACACGCTTGTGCCGCTGCGTCACGACAGGCATTTTTATTTAATTTGCATATTTCCCAAGTTTGTCCATTGTCACTAAGTCGGGATCTTAGAAATCCAAGAGAATCCTAGAGGATCCAATCAATCCGGATCAATCCGGACACGTGAGTCCGGATATAGCAAAAATATTTTATCAGTTCGAATATTCGAATATCGGCCACTACTTGCCGTACCATAATAATTAACAAATTATGAATTACATATGTAACCATCGATCTGCCCACGGCTTCGCCCACTTGAATTGCTCTATTTTATTTATCAATTTCAACTACTTTTTTGTTCATATGATATTATCACTTTTAATACAGTATCTATATATTAAAAACTAAAATGACCTGACGGGTAGACTACACGTGACTACGGGACTTAAAACCGTGGGGTATCCAAAAATATATAGAAAACAATACACGCGATTAATCCGGTTAATTATTAATTGTTTCATTTAAAATGTGTAATAATTGCTACATATAGTAAATCTATACATGAAAGATGTAGAAAAAAAATGTTATTGGGGCAAATCAATAATTTAAAGTTATAGTCTGTACGTTGTTTGTTTGTGTGTAAGTAATCACTCTCTGTCAATGGAAGATATATGAAAAAAATAATATTAGCATTCATGAATTTTTAATTGAAATATTTTTATTCAAAATATAAAATTACAAGCTTCGTTTTTTCGATTGACTTCGATTTGGGTTAAAAAATGCTATATAAAACATCACGTGAACGAAAGTGGAACGGTGTGTCTTTACAATAGGTTCCCGGGTTCCCTCTGCCTACCCTGCCTCGTGCGGGATACAGCGTGAAGCTAATGAACGGCCACTAACATAATATTATTTTCAGTGACAAGAATACATTTGAAATAATTAATTCACAAATGTAATAGAGCAAAACACAACATTTAAAATATTTGTCTGTTTGTCTTTGCGCGTGTTCGTGCTAATTACAGAAATGGTTAAACTGATTTAAATGCAGTTTTCCCTATTGAATTTGAGTAATCTTCCCTCAAGATTTGGTGTTAATTTTATTTCAATCAATTTATAAAATATAAAAGAAATCATATAAAATATTTTGTTCGATCAAAATGCTACAATAGTAAATAAATAATTGTTTAGTTTAAGCAGGCAAAGTCGCAAACGCTCCGTTAGTATGTTAACACGGTTATATAATGAAGTTATTAATATTTCCAGATACTTCTATCCATATCCAACTCTGAATCGAGTAAGCTTGGGGCAGAAGCAATATGCACAATCACGAAGGATTATCCAGACTACCTAAACATAAAGAGCCACTGTCGTACGAGCCTCCTCTACAAACAGAGGATGTTTCATTCGTTTACCAAATTATCGGAAAAGTTGGATATTACCAACGCTGGTACTAAAGAAGCGTACTGTCTCAGTTGGGCGTACGTTTTGGAGAAAACGCCTAAGACTGTGTTAAACAGTGAAGTCGATAAGGTATGTTTAAATATATATATGTTTGTTTTTTTTTTTATTTTTTTTATTTTTTAGGGATCCGTATTTTAAAAGGGAAAGCAAAAAGTTTGTCGGAATTCTTTGTTTTCCATCAGTCAAGATCGTTTATCTTCCTAGTGGAGGTATCAATTGAAATGAATGTGAAATATTCAATAGTTCTTTGAAACACAGTACAAATTAAAATTTTAATATTGCTTCAATCAGAAGATAAGTCGTTTATGTTGTATATGTTTCATTTTGTATGAAATTTGTCGCGTAATCAGATCCTATAGAGTACGTTTCGTGGCCCTGCTGTCAAAGTTGATGAAATTTAACACAAAGCTATAAATAACAGTACAAATAATAGTGGAAATATGTGAAAATGAAAGATTTATTGATATGTCATAGAATAAAAGTCATTACCAGCTCAGTTAAATTCATACAAAATTAAGCACAACCGCAAGCTTAAATTTGTCAACTTTTTTCACTGTCTGATCAAAATCTATCTATTCTAGGATATCTAGGGTAGTTATCGTAGATTTGCAATTTTATAATTTTATACGAAGTAAAAATAAAGGATTTTTTTATTTATACAAAAGATGATACATTTTTTGAAGTTTGTTTATTTGGTATTGAACTCTCTGTGGGTGAGACTCGCACTTGACCGTTTATTTTTATTATTCGATTAAAATTATTTGCTAGATGTACTACGCCAATTCCTGAATACGTAGTTTTCCGAATTCATGTTATATGTGTACAAGAGTGTCTGGATTCTTGATTATTTTTATTCCTGAAAAAAAGACTTAGTGTTAAGACACTTCTCTCCGTTCACTACCTGCCTGCCTGAGTTTGAGGCATTGCGTATCAGGTGGTGTAACTCAACGCCGCACTTAGCCTTGCTACTACATCTACACAATTAAAATTATATATATATATATATATATATATATATATATATATATATATATATATATATATATATATATATATATATATATATATATATATATATATATATATATATATATATATATATATATATATATATATATATATATATATATATATATATATATATATATATATATATATATATATATATATATATATATATATATATATATATATATATATATATATATATATATATATATATATATATATATATATATATATATATATATATATATATATAATTATTATTTATATATATTTTTTCTTTTTTTTTCCAGATCACGCCGTTAGTAGTAGATGCCTTAGAATATGATAATAAAGATCTGTTGTTAGTTATGTTAGAAGTCCTTATACATTTTGTTCAAGCGAAAAATGTCACTATTGCACAAAGCTTACAGACGATTTTGCCGCGGCTGATTAATTTGACAACTTATGTCAAATCTATGGTAAGTGCTAATGCTTGTAAATATTTATGACAACAATTAAACAAACTTGGTTCTAAGAAACTCCGTTTTCATTAAGCTCTTGCGTTGATCATTTTCTTTGTTAGTGGCGGAACTTAACGCCGCGCTTTGCCTCGTCACCAGAGCGAGGAAAATAAAATCCATAATTTTTCTGTATATGGAATATATATTTAAAAAAAATATTACCTTATAAATAAAATGTATGGCCCAAAATAATGATTTATCATATTGTGGCAACCTTCCTTTAACATTTAGTGTTAGTACCATTTCAATTGGTTGATAAATAAAAATATTACTTCAATATAAACTATTTAGTTTCGCAAAATATGTAAAATCTAGCTGAAATTTTCGTTTTCAATGTTAAGTTTTTAAAAGTGATATATTTGTTAGAATAAGAAAGTAATTGAAATAAGTAAATAAAATAGTGTAATTGACACGGGCGAAGCCGGGGGCGGGGTGCTAGTTATAAATATTACAATTTTTGGACCCTAATCTCGAAACCACAACGCGTCAATTTTATCTCTGCGCCGTTATGAATGGCGCAGCGGCACAAGCGTGTGACTGTAACCGACAGGTTCTGGGTTCGATCCCCAGTCGAGGAAATGAAATATTTAATATTTTCAATTTAAATATTTAATGTTTCATTTCTTTGCTCTGGTAATGAGGCAAAGCGCGGCGTTTAGTTCCGCCACTCAACACGCAATGCCTCAAATTCGGCAGGAAGTAGGTAACGGAAGTGGAACGGAGTGTCTTAACACGACGTTCCCGGGTCCCCTCTGCCTACCCTGCCTCGTGCGGGATACAGAGTAAAGCTAAAAAAATATATTTCAATATGCCTAATATCGTATAAACTACTTTATTTCAGGATGTCCGAATTAAAAGTTTGCAATGTCTCTACGAAATATCCAATTCCTATTCAACAATGCTGTTAATTCCATACAAACAAGATATTTTAATAGATCTAGCGCCATCTCTCGATGATAAGAAGAGGTTGGTAAGAAATATGGCGGTCAAGGCCAGGACGCGATGGTTTCTCGTTGGTTCCCCTGGAGAAACTAAAGAAGATTAATTATTATTTTAATTTATTAGTTTTATTTAGGTTTTTACTTTTTTTCCGCTCTGAGAATAAATATCATATAAAAAAATTACGTAGCAACATGTTTTGATCTGGAGATTAATTTTTATAGACGCATAAACAAGTATGTATATTCAAAAATATTTAATATTTTTTGATAATTTAAATGTAGAATAAAAAACGTTCATTTAAAAGAAACAAAAACATAATAATTAAAGAAGGGCAATTTATGCTTTGTGAAAATTTTTATATGATAAAAACATATATATTTTTTACAATAAATAAAAAAAAACTGTTCTAAATATTTTTTTATTAATACCCTGAGTTACAAGGAGCATATAATGTTATTATGAAATTAGTTATATAATGGCTTAACTTTTGTTATATACATAATTATTACATATTTGAAATAAACTGTTTAAATAAAGCTTTGTGTATTTTGATTTATGCGTTTGTATTCCATAATTTTGATAAGTTTAAAATTGAGTAAACTTGAGTATTTTTTTTACAATGTATGGACAAAGCTGATGGTAAAAACTTAAAATTTGATACAGATTTTGTTTGAGGAGTTTAGAGAAGTATTAAGAGTGGAATTTTCTATCGAATAATTTCCTGAAATCCCGATTTTTCACAAAAGACGCAGTTTTTGTTATTTTATACATCACACAAAGAAAGTTTTATATAATGACCGCTTTAGACTGCGGCATCGCACTTTGCAGCTTTTTTTTTAAAAAAAAATACAAATTTTGAATCATACATGTTACACGATCATACATAAATGTTACACGATCATATATGTTCCCACACATGACTGGGTAGGCACAGGTAACTTAATAACTAAGTGTTAAGACATTCCGTTCCCATATAGACCTTTTCCCATTTTACACCAAATATTTGAGCGCACTTTGCAAGTGGTGCTCACAGTTTGTCGTGTTTACAACGACTGACATATAAGTATGTGAAGTATGATAGTAATATTTATATCTTACTTGATAAATAGATTATACTATAAAGATTTTTTTTTTAATTGACTGTTACTGAGATAAGCGCGTCCAACGAAACCAATTAGTTATGAAATAACTCACGAAGCTCTGCGTCTTTAACGTGGAGGTGAATAAGTCGTAAATACAGTCTGATCTCTGTCTTATGCACCTATAGCAGCCATTGCTTGTTTAGTCAGAAATCAACTATTCCCTTCTCGATGATCATTAATAATGGTGTTTGAGCTAAAAATGCTCTCAATAAAATTATAAAAAAAAATATAATTATTCAAATAATTATCTAATTATTTATAGATTTTTTTTTTACACTTAATATCTAAACTTTCTTTATTCATTTCCTTTCTGTTCTGTCATTCGTGAAATTGAAAAGGCACAGTTGTAACAAAATCGTGAAGATTTGTAGGCTTCAAAAGAAATTTCCAGCCTTGCATTCTACCCATTCAAAAGCTTAGTTGGACAAATCTCTGGCCACTAACAATTTGATTTAAATTTACATAATCTCTTATCGCGTCCAAACATTTGCCGCACTTTAAATGGTAATGAAGACCCTAAAATGGAGTTTTTAGTCCCAATGAAAGATTTAAGTGTCATACTTATATGGGCATTGAGTGCCTAAAATGTTAGAACGGTTTTCTAATTGAATATTTAGTAGTAGTTTCATTACGTAAGTATATGAACGTGTCTAGATATATATATATATATATATATATATATATATATATATATATATATATATATATATATATATATATATATATATATATATATATATATATATATATATATATATATATATATATATATATATATATATATATATATATATATATATATATATATAGGTATATATATAAAGTTGTTGCCGTAAAATTACATTGGGGCATGATTGTTGTCAAAGTGGGATTGACATTGGTTTCAAGAGTAGCCCTCCTGTATTGAAGAGATATTATTGACGAAATAGAAAGCGTCAATTAATATGTTAGAATGTGAATTTGTGTATGAAATGTAATTACTATAATTACTTCCCTCAATCATAAACTTGGTGTACGATTACGTTACGTGGCTAATTCAAAGTTATTCCGTTTCTAGTTACCTACTAATTCTACAGTGATGAAATTTAAACCTATAAAGCGAGTAAGATAAAAATTAGAAATCAACTCATCAAATTATCTATTTTCCGCCTAATTAAAGGCATTGCGTGGGAGTGGCGGGACTCAACGCCGCACTTTGCCTTGATACTAGAGTGAAGAGATATAAATATTGATTTAATGTTCACATTTGTAAATATTTAAGATTTCCACAATTTATCGCACCCATGAGCCACGACAGGCCTCTTTAATAGATAATAAATTTTATTTTCATAAGGCCTGTATTGGCGCAGCGGCACAAGCGTGTGACTGTAACCGACAGGTTCTGGGTTCAATCCCCAGTCGAGGAAATTAAATATTTAATATTTTCAATTTAAATATTTAATGTTTCATTTATTCGCTCTGGTAATAAGGCAAAGCGCGGCGTTGAGTTCCGCCAATTAACACGCAATGCCTCAAATTCGGCGGAAAGTGGGGAACGAAAGTGGAACGAAGTGTCTTAACACTAGGTTCCCAGGTTCCCTCTGCCTACCCTGCCTCGTGCGGGGTACAGCGTGAAGCTAAAAAAATAATCATAATATTTAATAACGTAGTCATGTACTTATACTGGATAGTAATCTCCAATTTTGTATATCTATATTAAGGCGTATTAGATTAATAAGATTTTATACTAAATTTCACTGAAATTCACTCAAGAAGTATTTTATTTTTAATAATTACGGCAACTTGTAAAAGCTTTTCAAAGTATTCTAGTAAAATGTTCGTTAAAGTTTAATTTAATCAGACTTTTACACGAATATATAGTATTGCGAAATATTAATGTTTTATTTTCATAAATTATATGTACATTACGCGAACAAGCTAGCATGAAAATAATTTCTTGAACAGTATATAGATAAATTACAAAAAAAAAAATACATAGAGTACAATAATAAAAACAAAACAAGCGAAATAAAACACTATATAAACATTATTTTTCGTGAAAACGCGCACCCATCTAAATATTTTAATTATATGCAGATGAGTTATGAGCATTTTCTCAATTTGTAAGGCGAAATGCGTGACAATATGCAAATTTTAATTGAATCGCCGGACTAGATTTGCTCTCTTAATCTCCCCAAAGGTCCATCGCGTTAGCTGCCTAGGGACTCATCGTCGGACTTATGTGTTTTAGACCCGAATACAAACTTTGTATAATGAAATTACCATGGGATTTGGAAGAAAATCACCATTTTCCTCATGTAGATTAGGAGATTTGTCACGCTATTTGACCTTTGTAATTACTGGGTGTGTAACTTTTGTCTGCAATTGTTTTTTGAAACGACCTCTATGTCAAATATGTGCATATAAGAGTGATATTGTTATAAAGTTATTGTTTTTTAATAATTTAATTATTTTTTTCACCCATATTAGTAAGTATTATATTAATCATAAATATTCAAAAACCACAAGCTCCTGAAATGAGACTGACACAGCTTATAGAAATATATATTATATTTCTATATATATATATTCCTATATCCTCATATTCCTATATCCCCATATTTTTCAAGCTGTGTTCAGAATATGCCAAAGTAGGCAGAAGTAACTTTGGAACATATAGTGTTAAAACATTCTGTTAATATTTGTTCAGTGGCTAAACTCAACGTTCCGTTTTGCTCCGTTACCAGAGCGAAGGCATAAAAATTATATAAAATTTAATTTCCTCGAGTGAGAATCGAATCTACAACATAAAATATTTACAGTCGCCCGCTTGTGTCCCTGAGCCACGACAGGTAATCATATTTCCCTATTTAACTAGTGCAAACTAAAGTAATTGAATTTTATCAAACTAATAATAGTTCCTTCAACAATTTGACTCAATATTCATGAAAAAAGACATCCTTTAAAATTTATTTTAAAAATTTATTTTACATTATTAATTTTTACATTAACTTAATAGCTATTAAATTTCATCACAGAGATAGCGTATTTTAGCGTCTGGCAATTATAAATGATTTACGAGTATGTATGTAGTATATAGTACTAGCTGCAATGTAATTTACAGAATTTCTAGCATTGATTAAACTAAATTACCCCTGGATACAGCCTGTAGATAAATTACGATGCTCCCAAAGGCACGCCGTGTGTACAATGTACATTGTACATGCCACATGCTTGTGTTGGGTCATAATGTATTGTGCTAGTAATTGTTACTTCAATTTTTGTATGTCAATTTTTGATATATACTTAAAGATTTTTAATACTTAATCAAAAATATTTTTACATAACTCATTGAGTGTTGAGTGCGGGAACTTAACACGCAAGGTCGCCGCGCCATTTATTAAGTACCAGAGTGGGAAAATTTAAATGCTAGTGTACTTATTACAAGGTGATAATGGAATCCAAAACCATAAAGTTTTTAGCCAATCCTCTTCCTCTGAGCGATTTATGACTTCGTATATTAAAAGAATAGGTGCATTTTTTACCAAAGCACGACAAGCATAGATTGCATGGTAAGCTAGTGTGAGGCAGTTCACTATTCAGTTTTTAATACTCAACTTCACGTTGTATCCCGCACATGGCCGGGTAGGCAGAGGGAACTTGTGAACCTAGTGTTAAGACAGTCCGTTCCACTTCCGTTCTCCACTTACCGACGAATTTGCGACATTGCGCGTTGAGTGGCGGATCAACGCAGCATTTTGCCTTGTTACCAGAGCAAAGAAATGAAAGCATTAAATATTTAATTTGACAATATTAAATAGTTAATTTCTTCGTGCGGGGATCGAACGCACAACCTGTCGTTTACAGTCACACGTTTGTGCCGCTACGCCACGACAGGCCTTAGTTTTCAACTAATTTTCAAAACACTGGCTATTAAGTGGCGGAAGTTAACGGCGCTCTATGCCTTGTTACCTGAAAATATTAAATAATTTATTTCCGCGAGTGGAACCGAACCCACAACATATCTCGTTTGCAATCACACGTTTGTGCCCACGCATCACGACAAGCCTCAATTATTTTTATCATTAAAAATATTATGTTTATATTTTAACAAGAATATTAAAATTATTTTTATAACTGAATAAATATTTGCGTTATATTGTATTTCTTTATACATCGAGCTACAAAAACATGTTATAAATATTATAAGTAATATTTATTCAGTAAAAATTAATTTATCGTTAACTTATTTACATTACAGTAGTACTTTTTTGTTTGCTAGAGCTTTATTCTTTAAATAAAATAACAACATCAGTATGTGGATTGTTATTTGCGAGTACTCTTATGTTATTATGTTTATATTTTTTTCGGCTATTTAATGGTAGTGCTCTTTATTTTAGCTTTCCGCAGTATACTGCATGTGGCAGGGTAGGCATGCCCTGTTTCTCTTTCGAGACTAACTGTTTATGTCATACTGTCCCCCTGTACCAACCTTACGGTCACACCAGGAGGCAGGGTAGGCAGAGGGAACCTAATGTTAAGACACACCGATTGTTTCCCAATTTCTGCCGAATTTGCGTGTTGAGTGGCGGAACTCAACGCCGCGCTTTTCCTGGATTCGAGTTTTCATTCACACGCTTGTGGCCTGTACACCGGCCTCCTTTTGCTTCGTATTTTTTAGTTTTACACATATATCTTCATATCTTTCACATTTAACTGAATCAATATAATTATGCGCCAAACTTGACCAAATATTCTTACCAAATTAATTTCTTACAGGGCTTCTGAAATCAGAGTAATGGCAGACTTTAATTACATCTTACAAGAATTTCTGTATATTATAAATAAACAAGCTTATGTAATACATACATTTACTAGACATATTAACAATGAAAGGATTTATTTTATAGCGGAACGGATGAAGCTACCGAGTTAATTAGACAAGCTGGAGTTAATCTCATTTGTTCTTACGATTACAAAGTTAGTATAATGTCTTACATACACCTGGATTAATTGGGTTAGCGTAATGTTTTTTTTATTTAATTTTCTTGTATTGTCGCTTGCAAGCATTTGTTATTTAATATTGTAACACTTTGGAAATGCTGTCTCGTTTGTCAACATGTAAAAAAGGGACATTAGGGTGAAATTCAGTGACATGAATGTTGTCGGCCGCACAACAGTGCTTATTGAATGATCAAAATGCTAGTTGCGTGTCTGCAAGTTCATCAGTTTATCACATTGTAGAACAAAATAGGGCGGGAAAATAATAATTCGCAATGATAGGATTTAGATGTAAGGAATATCGAGGATGTCACGTTGAGAATGAAGCAGAACGTGCTAAGGTTTTTTTTCATTCTTCATTCATTTGCTCACTTGACGTGCTTAAACCACCTGACACGTTCTTATAGATTTTAATCACAATATAAATAATCTTTGTGCTCTAATATCTATATATTTTTTTATTTTAAATTCTTTATCTGTAAATGAAAAACTAAATTTGCATCCGATTCAGTTAAATAATTAACTTGTAGCAATTATTTCGAACAAATTTCGTTATATTGATATAACGTTTTTATTTAGAAAACGATTGAAATAAAACAATCACTTAAAAGTTTAAAACACAATATTAAAAATAGCATTTAAATTGTATAAATCGTTTTTTGCAATCGATTGAAGCCTGTCAGCGGCACAAGCGTGTGACTGTAACGGTTCTGGGTTTGATCCCCACTCGAGGAAATGAAATATTTAATATTTTCAATTTAAATATGTTTCATTTCTTCGCCCTGGTTATTAGGCGGCGTTGAGTTCCGCCACTCAACACGCAATGCCTCAAATTCGGCGGAAAGTGGGGAACGGAAGTGGAACGGAGTGTCTTAACACTAGGTTCCCAAGTTCCCTCTGCCTACCCTGCCTTGTGCGGGATACAGCGTGAAGCTAAGTAAGTAAATGCATCGATATAATCTGCATGTTTTAAATGTAATCTTATAGTATTTCATAAAAAGTCACTCGTCACTTATTAGCCAAATTGACACAAACTGTGGCATCACTTAGATAGCTTATTTCAAATTTGGTATTATATAAGAAATTGAAATTCAAGCCCAAGATACACACTTTTAGTTACACATACATAATACAGTAATCAACAGCGCCATAATAAGGACAAAAATAATTAAACATCTAACGATATAAAGTTATTTTAAATAGATTAAAACTTAATACAGAAAAGCAGTATTTTATGTGAATTTTAAAACAAAAGTATGTTTTTGTTATTTTTTATGTAAACAATAACAGTAATTTACCACTTTCAAGCCACGTTCACGGTACTAACTATGGAATCATAGCGTAGGGGACCTAGTTTCCATGTCAACCGTTAAATAGGTTAATGCAAGATAAAAATAGCCCTGCACTTTTTACAAGCTGGTTAAAACGTAGCTTCACGCTTAGTTACGTGTCTCATTATGTTTGAGAGCATTTTTTTTTTTTAATTTTTTCTCTTCCTTTATTCAGCGCTCGTGTTTGTGTATATTTTTTTGAAATTCTAAAACTGTGAACAGGTAGTAATTTGTAATTGCCAAGCGGTTGTATGTTATTACTTGAACTGTACTGTTTTTGTTGGGTCACCTACATATTTTATGATGTAATGTTACTTTTTGTATACTGTAATTATTGTTTATATAAAGTTTTAATATTTTTTGATATAATATTTTAAAATCATGTTGGAGACCGATGTCCGTGTCTTGATAGTATATTCTTTCTATACTAAAGTTAAACCAATCAGTACAAATCCAACAATAAACTAACTCTATACACAAAATATAATATTATCTTGCTTAGTTAAACAACAACCAACTACAAACGTTATACACAAACTATGAAAGCAAAGTTTAATAAAGAAACTGTAAGCGTAAAAGCATCTAAATTTAAGTTATCTAATTACGCCACTTCCTAGCCAGGTAGTTCCGGTTGGCAATAAAGAAAATCCTTTATAATGTTCTTTATGCGTCCGGCACAGTGTTTGGTGTGGATTTTCAGAGGAATTTTCCAGCGTTATTTTTATATCACAGTTTTGTGGTATAGTTTTTAGTGATGATTATAAAAGCACGAGTATAAAGTGCTTTATGTTTACACTTTGTAGAATTTATGTTTGTAAATATCCTTAATATATGAATAGCTTACTCGTAGAGACCTGTGGTGGCGCAGCGGCACAAGCGTGTGACTGTAACCGGCAGGTTGTGGGTTCGATTCCCACTCGACGAAGTGAGATATTTAATGTTTTCAATTTAAATATTTACTGTTCTCATTTCTTTGCTCTGATAAAAAGGTAAAACGCGGCGTTGAGTTCCGCTACTTAATATACAATGTTTTAAAATCGGCGTAAAGTGGAGTACAGAAGTTGTGAGTTTACTAGTATTAAAACAAGACAAGCCAGCCAGTTAGCCAGTTGTGAACAATATTTTCTGTTCGTTTCCTTAATAAAGATAAAATAAAAAAATAATACTAATTATGACAATTTTACTCGAATTTATATTTTTATTATTTTACTTTAAAGTTTTCTAAAACTGAGACAAATTTCAGAAGCAAACTGGAACGCGCTCCCGACCTGATGCTGTATCGAAATCTAATTTTCTCTCATTACTGTTCCAATTCCGTTCCACATTTGCTTACTTTTCGAAAGCTTGCAGAAACACGATGAATACAAAAAACTACAGGTAATTTTTAACTTTATAGAAAAAGATCATATGTTTTAGATAGCAATATTGCAACATTTGATTTATTTACTTCATGCACATTGCAGTGTAGGCAGTGAAAATCCAGTGTCGAGACGCTTACTACAAGTATTAAGTTGCGAAACTCAGCCGAGCTTTGCTTTGTTTTTAGATTAAGGAAATATTTTTTATTTCCTTTTAATAGTCACGTGGAAATCGAAATTGCAATCATCGCAACACAAAAATATAACATTTTATAAAAATGGACAGACATAACAAATATATACAAATAAACATTTTTATTTCTTCCCACAAACGCTTCAATCTCACCCTAATGCGAAGCGTTTCAGATATATAATCCCAGTACTAATCCTCATTCGAGCCTACGGAACCGTCTGGATATAGATAATGCCGCTTTGTACCGCCTTTGTTACGCCTATTAGTATACGAATAAATAGAAGGAATGAATAATTCAGAATAAGATCTCCGGAAAGAACTGGCTGTTCGCTGATATATAGTTTTATGTGTGGTTTTATTTAAGCAAAAATGTTTTGTTAAAAGAAAAGAGAGAAAACCGACTACTATGAAAGTGTCATCTTAATTTGTGGCATAGCAGGTAGTGAATTCGATTATTCAGCTAATCTTTTATAAAAAAATATAAAAGATAAAGAGGCCTGTCGTGGCGTAGTAAGAGCGTGTGACTGTAGACGACAGATTGTGGGTACAATCTACACTCAAGGAAATTAAATACTTAATATTTTCTGGTTGACAACACGAGGTGTTGAGTTCTGTCACTCAACACGACACTCTACACAATGAAACGGAGAGTTTTAATCCAAGTTCTCTCTGTCTACACTGCCATGTGCAGGTTCTAAAAATAAGTTATATAAAAGTTATAAAAGGAAAAGCATTACAATGCTAGTATTTATATATTGAATAATTGATATGGTTTATATAATTATTATTTTTTCAATACACACATAATAGATACCCCTATTTAATTTTTAAGAATCTTTAGGCAATTAGATATATAGAAACATTGCGTTGGGTTAAAAAAAATGTGTATGATTATTTTTATTACTTGTTTGGACTTTGAAACTTCGTTTTACTCTTTTTTACCCCCACGCAATAAGAGAGATGTTATAAGTTTAATCTGTCAGCCTATCGGATAAGGTTAATGTATATTTCTGTCTGTATTACCGTAGCTCCTGAATGAATGAGCCGTTTTTAGTTTGGAAGTTTTTTATTTGTAAGTAAGCAAAGAAATAAAAAGAAATAGTCACGTGGAAATCGAAACTGCAATCATCGCAACACAAAAATATAACATTTTATAAAAATGGACAGACATAACAAATATATACAAATAAACATTTTTATTTATTTGTTATGTCTGTCCATTTTTATAAAATGTTATATTTATGACTTTGAAACTTCGTTTTACTCTTTTTTACCCCCACGCAATAAGAGAGATGTTATAAGTTTAATCTGTCAGCCTATCGGATAAGGTTAATGTATATTTCTGTCTGTATTACCGTAGCTCCTGAATGAATGAGCCGTTTTTAGTTTGGAAGTCCTTTATTTGTAAGTAAGTTTCTACTAGACACTGTAGCGTAACTGTACCTAAGCACTGTAGCGTAACTGTAAGTATGCAATAGGCTGGACGGGTAACAAATACAAGGATTTCGTTTTTTCTTTCAAGGGAACACTGATAAACATTGTTAGCTTAACCTAAATTCCTATCTATACAATATCGTAACTAGTCCTTTGTTTCCTTTGATTTGCCATTCTCTTGCAATATCCATATCTATTTGAAACTTGATTGGTGTGTTTGCGCATAACTTCAGAATAACACAGTTGTATGCTATCAAAGGCGTACAGTCTGATGTTTTTAAATGTTTTGCAAATTTGAAACGTATTTCAAAAGTGTCAGAGTTGAAATTCACTGTTAATTCATTAACGTAAAGCGATTAAAATAATAGAGCTGTGGATGGCTAGACGTTTGTATATTAATTTGCATAATCCCATAATGGGTTGGCTTTTTTTTAAAAAGAAAATTGGTTATCTTAATTTTTTGAACAGGAAAATTTTAATTACAATAGGAATTGTTTTCGTTATATTATTCACTAAGGTACTATCAGTTCGACTACGCTTAACAGTGGGCGGCGATAAGCTGGGAAAAGAAATGGAAATTACGGACCGTAAAACTTTATTTAAATAGCCTAGGCAGAGGGAATCTATTGTTAAGCCACTCTGTTCAGAATTTCTGCCGAATTTTTGAAGTATTGATAGTAAAAATATAACTTAGCGAGCACAAGATTATTAGAATTTTGAGGTAGTTTCATGAGAACGTATGGCGCAGCGGTCCGAGCGTTTGGACGGATTTCAAGAGGCGCAAGTTCAAATCATGCTACGTGAAAAGTTTTATACGTTGTCATTATACATAAGTAAAATGAAATAAAATAAGAAAATATAAATCTTAAATCCGACACATAATTTATAATAATTAGAATATTATGAGCAATATTCTATATAATTAATAACAAATTAAAAAATCTCAAGTGCCAAATAGCTAACCACAAATTACATTCATACGATATGTTATAGCGCATTGTCTGTGTTCGGAAACACAGGTGCTTCCTTTCTTCCTTCACTCACACAATCCAATTAGTAAGGGATATCGATAATTTCGGCTCTTCAGACAACTGGGGAGTGGAAGTACTTTTTTCATTTATATCTTAGCAATATATGATGTGTTTTTACTACATGACACTATTTTTTTAAATATATAATAAACAGTCCAACAGCAATCCAAAAGTGAAATCAACTGTCCATGTGATTCCGGTTTAGAATAGGATCACCCTGGTACTGATGGTGTCGTAAGAGGCGACTAAAGTGCACGTGGAAGAGTCACGTTGTCAGCAATGGCAACATGCATGAGCAGACTCGACCGGATTCTTACCACCCCCGGCATTTAAAACCGGCGTTAAGTAGTGGCTTCGGCCACTACGTTTCGCAATGGGTAATGCTGGGCCCGGTTGCTCATCCATCTTATTAGGTTCCGTCTCTTAAGTTCCGCCACTCAACATGCAATATCTCAAATTCGGCGAAAGTAGGAAACAGAAGTGGAACGACGTGTCTTAACACTAGGATCCCAAGTTCCCTTTGCCTACCCTGTCATGAGCGTAATACAGCCAGAAGCTGAGTTAAATACGCATTCCAGCGTTTTAACTTGGTTGGACATATTGCCGTATGGCTTAATATATGCAAATGCTTACTAAAGTAATCGTACTTTTTATCATAGAGTATTATTTAAATTACTAAACTACTAACTACAAAGCTACCTCTTAATTCAATTTTTTTTTATGGATTAGACAAGGCAAACGAGCGTACGGGTCACCTGATGGTAAGTGATCACCGTCGCCCAAGGCCCCATGTAGCACCAGAGGAGCTACAGGAGCGTTGCCGGACTTTAAGGTGAATGGACACCGGGGCCCGGCATTACCCAATGCGAAACGCAGTGGCCGAAGCCACTACTTCGCGTCGGTTTTAAATGCCAAGGGTGGTAATAATCACCGCTCGAGTCTGCCCATGCGTGTTGTCATTGCTGACACCGTAACTGCCCTACACGTACTTTACTCGCCTCTTAGGACACCATCAGTACCAGGGTATTTCTATTTTAAACCGGAATTAATTAATTAATGTATAGTATGGTGGTATTTCATCTTGAATTCAACTGATAGTTGTTACATACACAATGCCTGTTTGTGTTTTAACTGTACTGTCTCTGCTTGTCTCCAAGCCGTACATATTAGTTTCGCAAAGACTGTTGCACAAATCAGGATGTCTAATACTTGTAAACTAAAACAAAATCTTAATATTTCACGTTGGGAATTTAATAATTTCAAAATTAAAATTGAAATAAAATATTTTATTTAATGTAGGTATGTGAACCTAATACCACATAACATTTTTAAATATATGTTAATATAACAACTCTACTTTGTTGATTAGGTACATGAGAAGACATTTTCAAGTGAATTTGTATTTATTACTCAACATTTTGTTTCAAGTGGCCATAAACCAACTTAGTAGTTAGTACTAACCAGTAACAGTAATTAACAAAAAGTTAGAGTATCTTAAACATGTCGTTTAAGTTTTAAGGATTATTTTGTAAATGATATATCTACTTAAGTTGAACTGTTTCTTTAAAAAAAGTTACTAAATAAAAAAAAATATGACTCGGAGTCTCGTACTGAAAGTTTCATATCAATTCCGTGGTTGTAGGTTGACGGGAAAAAATATTTATAATTTACTCTTTTTTTTCAGCTTCACGCTGTATCCCGCACATAGAAAGGAAACCAAAGAGAACCTGAGAACCTAGTGTTAAGACACTCCGCTCCCATTGAGACACTTATGTTTACCTTTCGCTTTTCTCTTTTCTCTTCTCTTTTCATCGCGTTTTTGTCTTGGCACCAAAAGGTGCCTTCCGTTAATGAAAATATTAAATATTTAATTTCCCTGACTAAAAATGAAACCAAAAATATTAATTACCATTTTTAAAGGTAAAAAAAACATACATAAACAAAGAAAAAATATAAAAAGAATTAAGCCTATCATAACCATCAAAATAAATACCCATATAATTACTTCTACTCCACAATTTTAAAATAACATGATACTCGTTATTATTGTACAACTTCACAGGTTTTAGTTTCCAAGCTAGATAAAACTTTGTGCTTTTATACCGGCGCGGCGCACTATTAACGAACTTTTCATTAGTTGTATTTAACAAATGGCTTATCTACACGACTCAACGCCTGGTCTAATCCACCGTGTCTGGTGGAGCTACTACGGTATAAGGTTTTAAAGTTGGAATAAAATATACTTTTGTTTTTTTTTTCTCCATTTAGTAGGGTTCACAGAGGGAACCTCGTTCCTTTATTTTTACCTAATTTTTGTGCTTAAATGGGGGAACTTCATTTTCTTGTTACAAAAGTGAGGAAATAATTCATTATCTCAAGTAAGAGTAGAACCTTCAGGTCAATGAAAGAATATTACTACTCGTCCTTTTGCATAAACTAAGATTTGCGTGAACTAAGAACTTAGAATATATTCTAAGTTTAAAATGTTGTTTTTAAGTTTAACAGGTTATTTTAATAAAGGTTAGAAATTACACTTTTTTTCTAATGAATACTAAATGAAAAAAATAAATAATTACTGAGATCACTCAGTTAATTGTAAAATTTTATAAATTCTTCAGGTAATTTGATAATAATATCAAAATTAAAATATGTTCTCATTTAAGCAAGAACATATTATTATCTTTGTTTACCTTTTTTTACGTTTTCATATTCAATCTACTACGAAACAATAGCCAAATATTTCATTAACAAAACCCTACACTGCTCTTTACTTTGAAGTTTCGTGTCACAATAAAAAATATATTAATCCTTCAATAGTAAGATCCAACAATACAGTGATTTCTAACAAAATGTAATTTTTAACCGCCTACGCAAAAAAAGGGATGTTATAAATTTGACCAGCCAGTCTGTTTCTGGCGCCGTAGCTCATGAATGAATAAACTGATTTAACTGCGTTTTTGACATCTGAAAAACTGATTCATAGCGTATATTGAATATTTTACATTTTTCTAACCTGACGTTTCAGACTTACACCTATATTAATTATAACACAACTTCAAACACAACTTATAGTTATTTTACATTAACCATGTTAAAATATAATAATAATCTGTTTTATATAAAATTATCAATTTTATCCATAGTAGGTCCGCAGACGGGTGGTGAGTAGCAAAAGCGGGCTATTTGTTGTAACCGCGCTAATAAAGACCGCGCACGTGCCACTGACGGCGGCGGCGGGTAAAATGCCGTGCCATGGCAGATTATGTTTTTGGCACCGCTGCTTACAGCATCTTACTGTACAGAACTAAATAGATGGTTAATTTTAGAATTATATTTTTAATTTAAATTATTTATTTATTTATTTTTATATTAGAATTATTTAGCTTAACGCTGTATGATGGTATATGCTTGGGGAGATATGGTTGACCATTAAGACCCTTTTTCCCCATTTTTCATCGACTTTAAAGCTTCTTGTGTTGAGTGGTGGATCTCAACGCCGCGCTTTGGTTTGTTAAGAGTGCGGAAAAATAAAAATATTAAATATTACACATCATTGCGTGGGGATCGAATTCACAGCCGATTACACTTACAGTCGCACGTTTGTGACCTTGTAACACGACAGATAGAGACAGAAAATATTTTAGAATGGACATATAAGGAAATATATTTTAGAATGTTTTAAAAAATATATTCAAATTATAAAAGACTCCATTGTGACCTAGTTGGAAACTGTTTGTAACGTTTTCATTTTCATTTAAAGTTATATAATATTCCAACCAACTTTTAGCCGTGTGTATTCCGGCTTAGAAAAGTATCACCCTGGTCCTAAAAGTATCATGGGAGGCAACTAGAGTACGTGTGGGAGAGTCATGCTGTCAGCAATGGCAACACGCATAGGGGGATCGACCGGATTATTACCATCCTCGTCGTTTAAAACCGGCGTTAAGTAGTGGCTTCGGACACTGCGTTTCGCATTGGGCAATACCAGGCCCCTGTGCCCATTCTACTTTAAGACCTGCAATACACCTGTAGCTCCTCTGTTGCTACACGGGGTTGTGGGCGACGGTGATCATTTACCATCACGTGACCATTATGTTCCTATGCCGTATCTTGTCCATAAAAAACAAAAACTTTGGTTTGGTTTGCGATGCGATTGAGATTTGGATGAAGTACAGTGATTTCTACAACTTAACAACTCTTCGTTGTTATAGGTTCTGTTTGGCTGCAAAACATTATTAGTTTTGTCGGGGTATAGGGAAAAGTAGTAATTGGATGTATCAGATATTAACTAAACTGAAATTCAAAAATATAATTAATAGAAAAAAAAACAAAAGCTATGAAATTAAAATGTTATTAAGGTAAAATGTTATCGATACACATACTTAAACACTATTAAGACTTGTGGCATTTTAAGCCCGCTTCACATATGGTGGCGACAAGTGGATGAGCATCGTAACTTATGGTCGCACTCCCTCACACGCCAGTAATAAGTCTGGGGTAAATCTCGTGCAACTAACGATGCGTTCACCTTTTGTTGGGCCATTGTTGGAGATTTTGATATTTAGACTACAAGCTGATATATCTATATACACTCTTGTATTAGAAACACGCATTACAGATGATAAGTACCTACAGTTTATATGTAATTCACTTAGAATATAATAATTAAAGATTTTTTTTACTTAAATGTTTTATATGCATAGCAGTGTTTGCAGTGAGAGTATGGTATCAAGACAATTCGTTGTCCGTTTTGTGGCCGAATTCAAAATATTCCGTGATGAATGGTGCAATATAACACTGCGTTTTGTCTTGCCCTGAGCGTGGGTAATAGTGGCGAAAATAATTAACTGTCCTTACTGAGGATAGAAATTATAACAATGTATATATTGTATAAGAATAAATTGTTTAAAGTACTTTACGTGAAAATGAGGAAAAAGCATAAATAAACGGTAAAAAGATAATTTTCTAAAATAACTCTATTTCTAAGAACTCGCACAACAAATTGTTCCTCTTTTTACTCTTATAGAGTTTTTTTTCCTTTTCATGTACACAACCTTAGGGTTGCTAACATGAAAAGGAAAAAAAAAAAACTAATATATATATATATATATATATATATATATATATATATATATATATATATATATATATATATATATATATATATATATATATATATATATATATATATATATATATATATATATATATTTGCTTTTATAAGTTTCTTTTGTCATGAAAATCAAAAAGTAATTAAAATATTTAAATTACGATTTGTTAAGTTTAAAATTTTTAATATAAGAGATATGCGCCGTTAATACGGTTAAAAATTACATTTAAAAAGCATATTAATCGTGAAAATCAAAATATTTGTAAATACTCAGCATTTAGATATTTGGCTCTTCGTATTCTTAAAAAAACGTTTAAAGATTATAAATTTACCTAAATATTATATGTTTATATAAATTTGTTACTTAATTTGCTTGGAAGTCGTGCTGCGGCAACGAAATTGAACTACCTAAGGTATTTGTAAATTAATTATAAATGAAACTACATCCAATTTTCTAAATAGTTGTTTAAAATAAAACACTAACAGTCGTTAAATACATTTAATATCTAATAATCTCGTTTTTTTTTTTTCAAATAACTGGAAACCACATGTCAGCCTATATTAAGTATTTACTTGACCTTTCTTACCCTACTTTCGCCGACAAAATTAACTGTCGTTGATATTGCAAATAGATCATTTTTTCACGGTGTATCCTGCACTTGGCAGGGTAGGCAGAGGGAACAAGGCCTCTTGCAAAATGAAATTGACGTTACAAAACAGAATTGCTTTGCCACAGCCGATTATCGTCTTATAACACACTAAGTGTCCGTATAGTATAAGTGAAAATTACTTTAGTTAGAATGTGTGTAAAATTACTTAAGCTTGTTCATTTTATTACATACAAGCTCGAAACCATCTTGGTTTGAATATTGGAATTCCTTCATTGTTATAACCGTTACAGGTTATTAACTTGTACCCAATATTGTCGTAATATTTTATTCAATAAATATTATATTGCAATAAAGTAAAAATATTAACAGAATATTTTTTTACTTTAAAGCAATTTTCCTGACCCCGATTTTCATGATAAGAAAATAACTCATTAATATAAAAAATGCTTTGATATTTCTAATTTCCTTAGTCAGTGTGTACGACAAAGGTGGTTTTTCTTTATTTAAACGCAATCCTGCTGGAATTTCGGGAGTAAAAGTAGCATATATGATGTTCCCCAACCTTTTGTAGCAACCCCATAAAAACAGGTTGGCTGGTTTGGAGATTAGCCTGGATAGACAGAGACACATTTTTCAATTTTTTTATGTTTTATTATCTTTAAGGCAAAAATCTAACCCATCGCACCGATTTCGATCAATTTAATTGCATGAAGCCATTTAGTTTTGGTTACGTTTTCACATATAGCAGGGGGTACCTACCTTTTTCACACATAGCAGCGGGGCAAAAATCTAAATTACAACCTATAGTATCTACAATTGTCTTGAATATATCGATATGCAAATTTAAAAGATAAGTTTCCTTTATTATGTAGTTTCTTAGCTTAAATACCGTCATTTTTTATAAGCAGAAGATGACATGTCATTATCTATCTTTTTATTAAATGAATACATAGTTTAAAACGAGAAGAAAACATTTAAAGATATAAAACGATTCATATAAAATTATTTGTATCATTATTCATATATTTTTAATTTTATAGAACTACACGTCTCGCAATAGTAAATTGCAATTATACCTTTATGACCTATGTATGTATGAGCATGTTGCGTTTGTGGACATTCTGATGGCCATAAACTGTGGCTTTGCATTCAGAAGGATTCTCGAGACAGCAGACACTGCGATACGTTTGAGGTGTAAAATATTGCTTTGCTTGTGTCCATGGTATTAGTTTGAAAACCATTAAGACTATTATTAACGAGCAACGATTTAGCTTCTTGCAGTATTTACCATATTGCAGGATAGCTTAGTGTTAAGAAACTCCATTCCCCTCACCAAATCACATACCAATTTTTGAGACATTGTGTGTTACGTAGCGGGATTTTACGCCGTATCTTGTCTTATTACCAGATGTACTTACCTGATTTAGAATAACTATTATATTAAATATTTATTTATTTTATATTTATTTTAGAATGAAGGTTGAACCGATAACCGATGGGTTGTGGGTTCGATCGAGGGAAATGAAATGTTTAATATTTTCAATTTAAATATTTAATGTTTTCATTTCCTCGTTCTGGTCAAGTCAAGACGCGGCGTTGAGTTCCGCCACTCAACACACTATGTCTCAAAATTCGGCGGAAAGTGGGAAACGGAAGTGGAACGGAGTGTCTTAACACTAGGTTCCCAAGTTCCCTCTGGCTACCCTGCCGTGTGCGGGATACAGCGTGAAGCTGAGTGAGTAACTTTTCATTAAGATTTAAGCACATTCTCATTATTGGCAATAATTGTGAGTTCTAAATAATAAAATGAAAAATTTCCAAGTTATTTTTATTTATCCTATAAAATTAAACAAATGCAAGAGAATGCAATTAACTGCCTAAAATGGTTCTATGGGCACAGTTACCCAAATACCTTTAGCTATACACGAGCAATATTCGTGAGGATTATCTAGCTCATAAAGTGTGGTTATGCACTCGGAAAGCCTGAGACGTAGACAGGAGTTGAGAAATGTATTCCACTGTTTCGTACAAATAAAGGGGAATGTGCCGGTGCGTTATTGAAATGAACAATTCGTATTTTAAAATCTCAAATGTGCTTTTGTATTTATGGCATAGTAATAGATAGAAGACTAGTAGAGTAGAGAAGTAGAGTAGTAGAATAATAGAAAAGTAGAGTAGTAGAGAAGCAGATTAGTAGAGTAGTAGAGTAGTAGTATAGTAGAGTAGCAGAGTAGTAGAGTAGTAGAGTAGTAGTATAGTAGAGTAGCAGAGTAGTAGAGTAGTAGAGTAGTAGAGTAGTAGAGTAGTAGAGTAGCAGAGTAGTAGAGTAGAGTTATGTTTTTCTTGATCACTTTTAACTATATTTCTCATAAAATAGAAAAGGCAGAGGGGATAAGTGATACTTCTCAACGTTACGTTTCGTCTTGTTATTCGAGCGAGAAAATAAACATAATTCATTTCAATGAGTGGCTTTAATAAACAGTTTTTTTATACATTTATTCAATGTACAGTAGGAGTAGTAGAGTAGAGTTATGTTTTTCTTGCTCACTTTTAACTATGTTTTTTCATAAAATAGAGAGGAAAAGAGGACATTCTAAGTGATAGTGCTTAACGTCACATTTCGTCTTGTTATAAACTTGATTCATTCCAATGAGTGGCTTTAATACTTCAAGTCAGGTGGTGTGCCGCTACGCCTCGATGGTAATTACGATATATACCAGAGATATATCAACTACAGATTATATTCGTCTCTTTTTCAATTTCAATTCCGAATCCAATGTACAGATTTATTTATTTATTTAACTAGGTAGAAGGAATTACTACTGCTATCGTTCTCCACACAGCAATTTCGTACTAATTTGAACTGAACTGCGATATGTCGTAACAAAATATGTTTAAATATTATATTATATGAGATAAAAAATTGAGATCATGATTCCAAATTTTTATCTTATTTAATTAAAAATGTTTTTAATATGTGATAATTATATTGTTTATCGCATTCTTTGTCTTGAACACTTATACACAATTATATTGTATATCGCATTCTTTGTCTTGAACACTTGGAAATCTTTGTCACAACATTAGTATTTTGTTTCAAGACAAATATTTCTATTTCCTCCAACTTCAGCGTTAAATGTAACCTTTAAAGAAGTAAGCGCAAAAATTCACGAGTTAGCGCTAATTTAAAATAGCCATGTACTCTCTGAAGAGTAACAAAAAAAGTCACTTAAAACTCTCCCCGCCAACTTGTTAATTTACAAAATTTAATTTCTTCTTTGCTACGTAACTGAGTACGTAACTTGCTTTAACGCTGTTTTATCGTTGTTTTACTTGTGTAAAGTAAAATAAAGACACTTCATTACCGTACGGGTTTTCGTTGGGAAATTCATAAAATGCGAACTGAATATTCAAGTTGAAATAACTTTCAGTGTTACCGTTTCGTGTAGAAAGTATCAAATTTTGTTTGTATACGAGCCAGTTAATATTGTGTTGTACTTCAAAATTATCGTTTAAAAAGAAGGGTAAGTGTGTAAAAATATACATTTAACATATTTATATATGTACACTTATTACGCAACTAATATGTATTTAGTATAAATGTTTATTATATCAAATTTTTGCGACATGGCGTGTTGAGAGACGTGTGTTTTTTTTTGCTTCACGCTGTATCCCGCACGAGGCAGGGTAGACAGAGGGAACCCGGGAACCTAGTGTTTAGACACTCCGTTCCACTTTCGTTCCTCACTTTCCGCCGAATTTGAGGTATTACGTGTTGAGGGGCGGAACTCAACGCCGCGCTTTGCCTTATTACCAGAGCGAAGCAATGAAACATTAAATATTTAAATTGAAAATATTAAATATTTCATTTCTTCGACTAGGGATCGAACCCAGAACCTGTCGGTTACAGTCACAGCCTTCTGCCTCTGCGCCACGACAGGCCTCAATAATACGTACATATATATTAACCCTTACCTTAACTTAGTCTTAACAAAGGTATAGTAACTAACATTGTAAGGAAAGAGAAAGGCAACTTCCGTAAGACACAGCATAAATATTATGTAATTAAGTTATTAATGTATCTAGGGGTCGGCACAGCAATAAATCCCAAGCCGCTCTGATAAGCCTGCTTAATTCTGTGCTCAAAGACTACCCTGGTATATTATGGTTTTAATATAGTTTGTGTATATCCATGTAAATGTATGTTTTCATTTCTTTGATTTTTTTTAAAACGACGACTTACCGCTCTTGTTAGGTTCATATCAAATAATATTATTTAGATATACATACCGGATTAATTACTGTTATATAACAGTAATCAATCCGGTTAAATATGTTTTCATTTGCAATATGTAATAATTGCGAAAAGGATCCTATTATATAATTATGTTACGTTCTTTTCGGCATATATGAACTAAAGGAACAGGAAGGAATCCAGTGTAAATTTTTTACGACATTGCGTTTTGGGAGACGGAAAAAATAATAATAAAAAAAAATCTATACATATTAAAAAAATCTATATAAATTCTCTGAAATACCTTTTTATACTTACTCAGCTTCACGCTGCACGGAACTCAACGCCGGGTTTGCCTTGTACCAGAGCGAAGAAATGAAACATTAAATATTTAAATTGAAAATATTAAATATTTCATTTCCTCGACCGGGGATCGAACCCAGAACCTGTCGGTTACAGTCACACGCTTGTGCCTCTGCGCCACGACAGGCCTCTTCTTATACTTGTAGCTATAAAATTTTTGCTTCAATAAAATAGTAATAAAAATCAAAGATTACACGTCCCCTAGAATAAGGCGGGTTTATAGACGACCGGACATTTAGCGTAACTAGTTCTGCGCATTTATTTTATCGTTTTGCGAGCCAATTCTATTAGTCCGATAGTTGCGCTTAGAGCTAAAGGCTCGAATTACGGACCCCGTAATCCGGGTTGATAAGAATTTATTGTATTTTATGTTGCTGTTTCATTGTATTGTACTCTCCACTTTAGCCGATTGTGAATGTCACTCCGCTGTATTGTAGTTAACCTGTATTGGAAATGTTAAAGTATATATAAATAGGTACTTGAACAAATGATTTGTATTGAAATAAATACGATATATATATAAACTTATATTGTGCCTACTTATAATTAGTTTGCTATGGTTTTTTTAGCTTCGCGGATATGGCAGGGGGAACTTAGGAACCTTAAGACACTCTGTTCTCATTTTGCGCCGAAATTTGCATATTATATGAGACAATTCGCATATTATGTGGCGTAATTTAACATTGCTGTTCATCTCGAGAGCGAAGAAATGTATAATATTTAATATTTTGTTGGAATGGGAATTCGACGAAACAAAATTTCTACACTTACTATTTCAACATATTTCGATAATCTATCACATTTATAGTCGCTCACGCGCTCAGTCGTTTGTGTTAGATTAATTAATTCATTCTGGAAGACCTAAACCCGTACTGCGATCAATAAGAGCGGAGTAGTTACATGAAAGGTTGCCAAAACAAGAGAGCTTAAAAGTTTCGGTTACAGTTGCGTAGGTATTTTCAGTTTTATTTTTTAAATTTTACAATCCATCCGAAGCCATAAGAAAAAGCTAGTATAATATTTACTCTAAAACACATCTCAAGATGACAACCCAATTTATATGAAAGATATTTATGTACGTGATAAATGGAAGGACACTTAAATTAATTACTCAAAAGCAAGGAATATCTAAATATTTACAATTATTATTTATTTATTCAGAATAAACAAAGTGAGTAAATTACTGAAAGTAGAATTTTACTCCCACATAAAAAAAGTGATAGTTAAAAGCAGTGTAGATACTATTTCATATATTATACAGTAACTACACATTAATTGGTTAATTGGTTTAATTTCAGCAACGGAAACACTACTGGACATTTATTATTTCGCAGTACATATATGATAATATAATACTTGTTCGGGAAAATAGCCACAATTTATTAAAGTACAGTGGCAGACTTGATATCAATACAATAAGTAAAAACAAGCTGATCACACCTAATTTTCTTCTTCTAAAGGTTAGTAAGACAATATGGGACATGTTACACGTATGTATAATTTTAGATTTGCCACTTAGAAAGTTGAAATTTAACGTTAAAAATATATTGTTGGGCAAAGCATATTATTCAATTCAAGAACATAATCATGATAAGAATGCGTGGGATTAAATGCTGTCGGTACTCACTCAGGAAGCTACGTTATATATATATATATTTTTAATTGATATTTTGAAAAGAACCACTGTTGAGTTTCTTGCCGGCTCTTCTCAGCAGACCCGCCTTCCGAGCCGGTGGTAGCTTCCTGTAGGACTGACACCACAGACAATTGTATGTAACTTGACGATTCAAAAGTGCTTGTAATGGCCTATTTGAACAAAGAATATTTTGATTTTGATTTTTGATTTTAACATGTAACAAAATAAATGTAATTTTACAACCAAGAAAAATATTACAATTTGTACAATTTTAAAAATAGAACCATAAAATAATAATTTAAATTTGGAATAACATATTAAAAAATAGTAAAAATAGAACCATAAATAAATATTCTTAAGAACCATAAAATATTTTACTTCGTTATCTATGATATAATTTAAAAGTTCTTGCCTTAATTGTTTCTGGTATAAATTCAAGTTTACCTGCAAACTGTGTCATTAGACTAAAAGGAGCTTTTATTAAATGTTTTATGCAAACAACCTGTTTGAGAGTAATTTTTCTTTTAAGTTCTAAAGTTTGTCTAATGAAGTCTTTGCAGGATAAATTTCATAACTATCTTGGTGCCAAGTATTTTTGTAATACTTTTCAGATTCACGCTGTATCCATTCCTTAAATAGCAGAGTATGTTGAGAAAACCTAGTTTTTGGAAACTCCATTACCACTTTCCGCCTAAACTAATGAAATATTACACGTTGAGTTGAGGAACTCATAATCGTAATTTTATATGCCACCTATCCTCTACCTAAAGGTGAAACTATAAATTCTCAATGAATATTATTCTCACTCACTCAGATTTTCGCAGGGTAGGCATAGGGAACTTGGGAACCTAGAGTTAAGACACCCCGGTTCGGTTCGAAATTGAAACATTACGTGTTGAGTGGCAGAGCTGGAGCTGAAAGCCGGGCAGAAATGAAAATATTAAATATTTATTTTCTCAAGTGTTGATCGAACCCACAACTTGTAGCGTTACAGCCACTAAAACTTAGTACTCGAAGTTAGCCTATATATCTTGACATATACATATGTATGTCACAATTCCAATAGCCATCTGGGTTAATTTATGGATGAACTTACAAACTCCATCTAGAACGCTTTAACTTGACCAAACTATAATCAGATAGTCGCATTTACGGCTGAGCCGAGCTGGATGAAACGAATTCATTAAAACTGCCAAAGTTTATATTATGCTATCAAATAAGATTGCCCTGATTTGGGTTAAAGCCAGTAATGAAATGGTCGTGTTTTTTCCAAAAAAATACGAATTATTCGTCAGTGCTACATAGACAATGGAATAATTAAAAATTACAATGGAAAATCTTAAAAAGAAAACAATAAATAAGTATTTGAAATTAATGAGTAAGCAAGAATTACTCTTATAGTATTAAGGAATCATAGTAGAGACTTGCCTAAGGATTCTAAGGTATTCCTGATTCCAGCTCGCACTGTGTACAGTGGGTAGTAAGGTCCGCCTTTCAATATTATTGGTGTAAGGGTTGCTGCTTTATTATATGTTGTATGGCTCTTGAGGTATTATTCATATGCCAGTATTATAACATATTTATTTATAGAGGCCGCCCGCGACTTCGTCCGCGTGGAAACTCTACCCAACCTAAAATTATCAACATAAGAAATCTGGCGTCAGATCGCCCGCCCGCCCGCTCGCGCTCCCGCTGTGCCGCTAGGTCGCGCATTCCGTTTTCAAAAACAATAAATTTCTAGGAATCAATCCCGCGGGAGCTCGGGATTAAAAGTAGCATATGTGTTATTCTGGGCCTTCAGCTACCTACATACCAAATTTCATTGTAATCGGTTCAGTAGTATTTGCGTGAAAGAGTAACAACCATCTATACATACAAACTATTGCATTTATAACATTAGTAGGGTAAGGATGTTTTATATTCGATTACAGTTTGCTTAAGAGTATATATATATAAATATATATATATATATATATATATATATATATATATATATATATATATATATATATATATATATATATATATATATATATATATATATATATATATATATATATATATATATATATATATATATAGATTAGAGATGCCACGAATAGTGATTTGGCCGAATACCGAATACCGAATACCGAATATTCGGCTACGTAATTGGCCGAAGCACCGAATATTCGGCGGCCGAATATTGGTAAATGATTACGTACTTCTTGTCTCAATACGAGAGCGGCGGAGCGGACAAAGTAAGTAGAGAAAATACAGAGAAAAAATGTGACGAACGAGATTGATATTTATTATTTTCACTACTTTTGAAAGTGTTACTTCACACTTAGGACAGAAAATAATAAACTTAAATTTAAAAAACGTATAAAAATTTTGATCAATGCAGGATTTGAACCCGCGCCTCTTGAAAATCTCCCTACAGAAATAACACTTTAAAAAAATAGTAAAAATATTAAATAAAATAGTATTCTCTCTTGCCATTGGCAATAATATATATATATATATATATATATATATATATATATATATATATATATATATATATATATATATATATATATATATATATATATATATATATATATATATATATATATATATATATATATATATATATATATATATATATATATTTATATATATATAGGCCTTTATATAAAGGCTTTTTGTTAATTACGCAGTATTTCTCGTATTTTGAAGGGCAAGTAGATTGAATTTATTGTTAAACTACATTGTACACTTTCCGTCCAATTTTTACCAGAGCGATGTGTTAAAACCCAGTGAAAATTCAATATAGTATTTAGATGAACGTTTAACTTAACAAGTTGTGTGAAATCTATGCTGAATAAATATTTGAATGGAATCGTATAAATAAATATAAGCTCTAAATAACTTTAACGTCTAGAAAGCTTCGTGGAAAATATATGCAAGTGTTGTAACTTGGTTTTCGCATTTCCATTTCAACACGAAGTCTTGTTGTAATTTGCATATAAGTTCTGCATATAGAAACACCGTTTCCTATTGTATGACTTTTTAAATTATTTCTCAGCAATTTTTTTTTGTTGTCGATTTTCATAGTTTGACAATAGAAGAAAATTAAGAACAAAACTTTTCTTTGGCCTGAGCACGACGAAGTACAACTTGTATTGTAAAATTGATGTATGTAGATATATAATTGGATTTCTATATTAAATTAACGATATGAATTAACAAATCAATAGGGACAACATTTTCTTAACATGACTTCAATTTTGACATAATTTGAAAGCTGATTAATTGCCTTTATATTTTACATTTACACATCATCTGACATAACAATTGTCAAGTTTTATTTCTTTAGAACCTTTTCTGCAACTGTGCGTAAATTTTAAGACGTAAAATTGAACGATAAATACTTTACCGGTGGGATTTCGAGAAGTCTTATCTTAGCTTGTTACCCTTGACATACATCTTGACATACCTGCGTAACGAAAAGTAAGCTTTTTAAATCCTATAGTTGTCTATGAGTTGCCACACATATGGTAACGCAAAATTTAAGAAAAAAACAAAAATATCTACGAGTATATAACCGCAAAACTGCGTTCATAGTATTTTTTCCATACGGCGAAACTATATACCTAAGCATAATATACTCGCGGGGAATACCCATCGATATTCGAAATGTTGGGGAAATATAAATAAAGATGACTAACCCTCAGTCCGTTGACTGAATTTACACCGTTCTACGTTTTATGTGAGCTTTTTAAAATTATTAATTTTTTTTTAATATTAATTTTATAGATAATGTCTTTATTTATTTATAACAGATTTATTGGATAAAATTCTATGTACATTGAAAAATATTAATTTCTTTACAAAATATTTGTTTTAACGCGTTGATTGTTCTAAATTAAGTTTCTTAAAAGTTTTCAGGTACAGTAGAAAATCGAAAATTCGGATAATCGTAAGTTTGAAGAAATAGGGTTTTGAGCGGATAAGTACGTTGTACTCTCTCTCACTCAGCTACTCTCTCACTCTCAGCTTCACGCTGTATCCCGTACACGGCAGGGTACTTAGTGTTAAGATACTCCGTTCCACTTCCGTTCCCCACTTTCCGCCGAATTTGAGGCATTGCGTGTTGAGTAGCTGAACTCAACTCCGCGTTTGACCTTTTACCAGAGCGAAGAAATTCAAACATTAAATACACACCCACAACTTGTCGGTTACAGTAACACGCCTGTGCCGCTGCGCCACGACAGGCCTTCATTATTTAATACAATTGGTCTATAGTCCGGATAATTACGAATCCGTATAACTGAGGGCCGGATAATCGTGTTTCTACTGTATATAAAAACAATGAAAATAATGAACAGTGACCGCGGTATCTCTAAGCATGGCATAGGTGCAACGGGTTATATAAACTAACTCGATAAATGGATTATCCAATACAAAAATATTTTTTCAATTGGAACTAGTATTTTCTGAGGTTAGCGTTTTCAACCAAACTAACTCTTCATTTTTTTAATATAAGTAAAGGTTTAACACAATTTTTAGAATGAATATGGTTTTTACTAAAAAAAATACAAAAGAGCATTTTACATTAATCTGTATAAATGTGAGTTACATTACATATTTTTTATAAGCTTGTCACTTTTTTGTAAAAAATTCAATAAATTGGTGTTAAAGTGTCCATTCGTACCAACACTGCGTTTTCGAATACATCGCAAACATCCAATATAACAACATGTACTAAACTTTCAGTTCAACCGATGCATGACGGTCGGCAAACGAACCACCTTATCTTTAGAGTGCAGGTTCTCATTCATACATTTTGTGGGGGACCAACAATAAATATAATGGCTTTGATTTTTGTAACTTTTAACGTTTTCCCTCTTTTTATTATGATGTATAAAATTCGTTGCGACTCCCCTATTTGCGGCTGTGGAGCTTTATTTGTGTTACGTATTTAATCATGAAAGTACCTTGTATCATTGTGAAATAAATCTAGTTCAGAGTAATAATGTGGGGTGATTTGATTTATTAAAAAAGTTTTCTTTATATATTGTTTTTATTGGTGTTTTAAGCAAAATATATATATATATATATATATATATATATATATATATATATATATATATATATATATATATATATATATATATATATATATATATATATATATATATATATATATATATATATATATAAATAATAAAATAACAAAATATTTAGAATTTATCGATCAATAATGATCTGAATAATGCTTGTTATATGTTTAACTTGTTTAATTCTTATTGATATTATTATTACTTATATATTGTATAATTTATTTTGAGCTATTTTCGTAGAATTGATAAGGAATATATATTTTTTGCTCCTTAAATCAATTTAGAATTTTATTTATAAATAAAATTCTAAATTGATTTAAGGAGCAAAAAATACTTTCAAAATTTTCAGTTGCCTGGATATTTGAAAACGTGATAGTCAATATGTACATATGTATGTGGTATGTTTGGTGTTCCGCAATAATTATTTATCTATTAAATACTTATACTTTTTATAGAAAAATCTTCATTTATGTCAAATCAACATTTATGTCGTTTTAAAACTTGATAGAAATTTTCATTTTCATTGTTTTAAAAGTCAATTGTCTAAAAACTTTTTTTCTTTTCAGCTTCACACTGTATCCCGCACATGGCAAGGTAGGCAGAGGAAACTTGTGTTAAGTCACTCCGTTCCACTTCCGTTCCCCACTTTCCGCCAAATTTGACGCATTGGGTGTTGAGTGGCAGACCCCGATGCTGCGTTTTAAATAATTAATTTAAAAATGTTAAATATTTAATCTCAAGATTCTCGAGCGGGGATCGAACTCACAACCTGCCGGTTACAGTCACCGCTTGTGCCGTTGTGCTATGAACGGCCTCATCATGAAGTAGTAATAAATATTAATAATATTTTTATATAAAAAGTTGTTGTATTTTTTTTTGTAGTATAAAACCCTGCAATGGAAAATCAATTCACGCTTAACTTAAATCGAGTGCCACTCGATACGTCGATAGTACTTGTTAGTTAACCACAAATTATGATTTTTAATGGAAAAATATATAAAATCGTAATTTATTTCATACGTTATTTAGTTAAGTGGAAACTTTGACGGTATTTGTGCTTGGGGCACATGCGTAAGGCTGCAACCGCGAGAAGTGGTGGGTTCACTTCTCACTTGAGGGATGAAATATTTAATATTTTAATTTTCCTAGCTCTGGCACCGAGGCAAAACGCGACGTTAAACTCCTTCACTCCACGTGTAATTGCGTGGAAAGTGGGAAACAGAAGTACTTAATGAGAACATAATGATTCAGCACTAGGTTCTCAAGGCCCATGTATCTTGCTATGTGTATTACAAAATATGTTTGCGTATATGAGTGAACTAAAATATTTTAGATTTTAGTTGTATTCGAAATATGTTGTGTCCAGTGGTATGAAATATGCATACCACTGGACACAATATATTATAAATGACATCGTTGTGGATTCATTTCAGGAGATAACACGGCGTTGAGTTCCGCCATGCAAAGTTTTAAAAAAATTAAGCAGAATATGAAAACCACCACCCTGCTATGCGGTAAGAAAGTGTATTACTATAAAATACATACATTGTAATAATATATCTATTACAAGAATGATAAATAATGTGTCTAAAAGATTTTACAATATCAAAGCAACAATTTATATTACTATTTATCTAACAATATATATTAAATTGCTACATCCCCTAAGCGGAAATCTCTAAAGCTCCTAAGATTCCAGAGTCGTGTCTTGTACCGTATCGTTGTTGTTCAGCTTATTTTTCACGTTATAATTTATTTGTATACTTCTTTGAAGTCAGTTTATATATATATATATATATATATATATATATATATATATATATATATATATATATATATATATATATATATATATATATATATATATATATATATATTGTTAGGCAAAGCATATTATTCAATTCAAGAATATTACAATGATAAGAGTGCGTGGGATTAAATGCTGTTGGTAGTCACTCAGGAAGCTATGTTATATATTAACTTTAATTGATATTTTGAAAAGAGCAACTGTTGAGTTTCTTGCCGGCTCTTCCGAGACGGTGGTAGCTTCCTGTAAGGACTGACACTACAGACACTTATATGTAACTTGACGATTTAATATATATATATATATATATATATATATATATATATATATATATATATATATATATATATATATATATATATATATATATATATATATATATATATATATATATATATATATATATATATGAATGTATTTCATGTCTTATATATGTAAGGGCGTAGGAGCAGCCAAATCCGTCAAATGTTCGAAAATACTTTAAGACATCCCGTGTTGAGTTGCAAAACTCAACGCCGCGCTTTGTCTTGATACCAGAAACAAGAAATGAAAATAATTCAATACCCAGTATGAGAATCAAACCAACAATAGTCGCGTTTGTATGCCCTCCAGCGCTACAACGATGTCTTCTCTCTCTATTTAAATTTAGTTGTATTTTCATTATATGTCGCAAATATTTAAAAAGAATCTCTTCATAAATCTTGTGTATGTGGTCTAAGAGGCTCACTTTACCTAATCACTCCAGGCACCATTTCTTATACAAATAAAAGATTTTGTAATTAGTATTAAAACATTAGGTATAAAAATCATATTTATCTCAATTTATACTACAATTCTATTATTTTTGCCATACAAAAGGAAATTTTACTCGCAAGCTGTATTCATTTGGCCAGAAATATTTGTCTCGTGCCAGAATCCAATCAGGACTTGGAGGCAAGCATTTGAAAATTTAATTTAACATAATTTGTTGTTCTAGATTTGTATTCTTTTAATGTATATAAAATATTTTTTTATGTTGACATAAAATGTTTTTTTTTGCTTGCTTCATATCTTGCTTCGATTTAAGGCTAAGGTTAGAGGTAAGTCCAGGCAAGTTGTGGTCATGATTAAAGCTATTATTAGATTAATTATAGGTAGGCGTACTTATAATATTACAAGTTGTAAATATAATTAACGCTCAATTGTAAACTCAAGTAATTGTTTTGTAAAGTAAAATTGTGGAAATGCACATCTGCTTTTAAAAATATATATAATTTGAAAAATAAATACTTGTTATTCTTTTATTGTATATTTGTTATTATGTAAGAAGCTTTCTGTTTGTTTTTTCATACGTAAGATATTTTTTAAAAATAAACTTTTGAAAGGTGAAATTTGTTAGCTCAAAATAAATATAATTCCATGAGTGATAACTATTGTGCTTTATTGGTTCGCGACTCAATATTTTTTATACATATTTTAATATTGAATATCGATTTAGTTAAATTGAGGCCGTCGTGAAAAAGGGGCACGAGTGTGCACTGTACATATGGAACTCTGGCTAGCAATGAATTTGGTTTCATTAAAAACAAATTCACAGAAGACGTTACTTTGCTGCTCACAGAAATGAGAGCTAAACATTTGGATGACAAATCAAAAGTTTTTGGATATTTTGATTTACCTAAGGCCTTTGATACTGTCTCTATACCCATTTTGCTAAGTAAAATGGACGCTTTTGGTATACGTGGTACAGTATTAGATATCTTACGATCGTATCTAACAAACCGTTCCCAGTGCGTTAACATTGATCAATTCGTAAGTGACAATGCATTTTTTTATCTTGGAGTTCCTCAAGGAAATGTACTGAGCCCTACGCTATTCTTGTTGTTGTCTAACTGCAATATCATTGTATGTTGCTGTCTAACTGCAATACCATTGTATTTGCAGACGACACTGTGTTATTGGTCTATGGGAAAGGTTGGATTGAAACTAAAAATTATGCTGAGAATGCTATTAGCTATGTGATATGATGGTATAATTCTAATCTATTAACAATAAATATTGATAAAACTAAATTTATAGCATTTTCTCAATTTTCTCAGCTCCCAACCTCCTGCTAACTTTTCTATTAAAGCTCATACTTGCTGTCTCCAAGATGACTGTAATTGCTTAAATCTTCCTCGCGCTTCTAATATTAAATATCTGGGCGTTACTATAGATTGCTGCTTAAGGTGGTCACTTCACATATATAATATAACATGCCGTATACGTAAACAATCCCCGTATTTAGAAAACTTAGAAACTCATGTGTCTCTGAAATCCTATACACAGTTTATAGGATTTCAAAGACGATGCTCTCGTACAAAGTCTTCTATCCTAATGTATCGTTGTATGGGGTGGCACTAGCAAAAATACATTTTTTGCCCTAGAGCGTTCTCAAAGGGCCATATTGAAAGTTATGCTAGGAAAACCTAGACGATATAGTCTAGGTTTTTCTAGCATAACTTTCAATATGGCCCTTTAGTATAGTATAATCAGTCCGGAAATTATTCATTATGTGACTGTCGTGGCGCAGCAGCATAAGAGTGCGACTGTAACCGATACGTTCTGGGTTCGATCCCCAGTCGAAGAAATGAAATATTTAATATTTTCAATTTAAATATTTAATATTTAATTTTCTTCGCTCTGGTAATAAGGCAAAGCGCGGCGTTGAGTTCCGCCATTCAACACACAATGCCCAAATTCGGCTGAAAGTGGAGAACGGAAGTGGAACGGAGTGTCTTAACACTAGGATCCCGGGGTCCCTCTGCCTACCTTGCCTCGTGCGGGATACAGCGTGAAGCATTGCAGCATTGTATTTATGTGTAACAGTAAATGTGATAAATCCAGAGTCTGTGAAACTGAATATGTCAGATTAAGGTTCGCCTGCACCCAATATTTTGTTATCAGCAGCCATATTTACTATAAAGTTAATAAATTTACGCACATTTATCCATTACCTCTTATAAAATGCAGAAAAGAAATTAAAACCTGGATCCAGAATTAGACCTTAACTGAATCTTTAACTAACATGTGTTGTTACACACACAACACACACAACACACACCCACACATACACAGTCGCCCAAACACCCACGTGTATACACTATACACAGGAACAAACGGATTGGCATGCACATTCAAGTTGATGTGGTAATTTCACTCTCTTAGCTTAGCAAGATTGATATATCTAATTGTTTTGTCGATATTAAAATAACATAGTTCAAGTAACATGTTATTTTTTTATGTGTTCTTATTTGCTTTTTTTATTTCATTATATTGTGTAATTTACAATAATTCTTATATTTTTAAAATTCGTCATTTAAACTGTAAAGGGTTATAGACGCTGGTGGCTGTGACACACAGTTAATATTAGTACTGCTACCTATCCTCACCTCTTAATCATAGAGGAAATTTGAAACAACTTGTAAATTGGTAAAAAAAAAAATATTATATATTTACTTATCAACCACTCCTGTTAGCTGTTAGGGGAACATCAAACTTTTTAACTTTATTTTATTGTTTTGAAACATTTGAAAGACAAAAGAACTTCCTTTCTTTGAAATTTAATAAGCCTTTATATATATTTTTTTTGTTTTTTAGAATAAATTACACTGTATTGAAAACATATACAACTGGAACGACAAATATATAGTTAATATATGATATTAATGTACTATGAATTCTATATAGGACGTGGTTATTGTAAAAAGTATTAAATAAACAAAAACCTAACTGCATAATACTAAAAAGAAAAATATAAGCTAAATATTTCGTTGAAATGAACAAGCGAGACCTATTTAAATTTTACAAGGCTCCCTTGTATCGTCCTGTGATTTGGTTAAAAAAATATGCATAACCACCATGTTTAATATTTTTTAACATCAACAATGAGACAAATGTAACGATACCTCAATTATATAAATCCGTTCAATAGTTCTGGAGATAATACATAATAAAAAATACTATAATACATATATACGTACATCCGATATACGTGCAAAAATGTACTTTCTTTTGTATGAATAAAAAAATGAATAAAAAATTAACGAAAATTTGAATATAAATCTGCCGCTTCCCTGATATAACGAAGTACAGCTCATAAATCTAATCATTCTATTGAAATTAAATCAGGTTATATATATATCGTTTAAAAATGCTTAATCAGTGCTTGATATTCTTATATTTTTTATCTCATGTAATTCATCGATTTGAGGAAATTAAATATTTATTATTTTAATATCTCCGCTTTGATTACAAGGCAAAGCACGGCGTTAAGTTTCATCATTCAACACGCAATGCCGCCAATTTGAATTAGTAGGGAATAGATTTTTAATATATTTTAAGATTTTATGTGTAATGAACAATTAATAAAATTTTAAAATAATTATTGTAGTGATTTTAAATTGATGAATTTTTTGTTCAAAAATATCTAATCTAACCTAAATATGTTCACGTACTCGTATAAATAAATTTAGTGTTGATTTAGCCCTAGAATATAATATCAATTGTACGCGACCTATTTTTTGGTATATTTCAGAACTAACGAGAGTTAGTAGTTAGTAACTGAAATAGAATTTAATTGCGATTCCAATTATTTTTAAAATTATTGTTTTTTTTTTATTATATTTTTTATAATAAAAATCTATTTTTTTAGTATATGGAATGACATGAAAAATATATAAAAAAGTATAAGGATAATTTAAAATCTAAAAAATCATCGAACCAAAAAGTCACAACCTCACCCTGGCCAGGTACCTGTAGCTCTTAAAGTCTTATCAGATTTTCGTAAAACGTAACTCAGAACCACTACGATGAACAAGGTTTTCAACTAAAACAAAAAACCAAATCTAGCTATGATACTCCAGACGTGACAGACACATAGGTCAAATATACAACACCCCTTTTTTATCAGTGGTTAAAAAAGACATAGGCTGAAACAAGAATATATAATAAAAATTTATTACTGTTTTGTTCATAGTTTTTTTTATGTTTTAGCTGTTTCTACATTTGTGTGTGTAAGTGCAACTTCCAGTAATCTCTATAAGGTAAAGGACACACATTGCGTATGAATAGAGTAGGAAGGAAGGTTGGATGAGAATTCTCAATTTCGAGGGTCCTAAGTACAAGGGCTCAAAATCTCATGCCTTTCTAAGTAGGCTTTGATGAGAGTGTTAGTAAAGTGTACTGCTTTTACACGTTAAGTGAATGCTGGTATGTAATTTGAACAGGCTACTATTTTTTTAATATGATATATGTATATATGGCACAGACTGCATGTGACTGAAAATGCAACTGGCTGTGAGTTCGGTTCCCACTCGCGGAATATTTAATATATTCATATCTTCGTTTTCGTAACAAGATAAAGCGGCTTTGAGGCCGGCTACTCAGCAAGCAAGCAGCAATTAATTTGGCTAAAAGTGAATTCCTTCATACTAGGTTCTTAAGATCCCTCTGTCTAAGCTAAGAAGGAAAAATAAATAAAAACATGCCTATCCTTACATATTGAGTTATCATATAGAGTTATATATTTATAATATATGTCTATTACTGACTATTATTGATTTATGTATATTTATATATTTTTTTTCTAAATTCAATGAAACTCTATATTGTTATACTTCAATCTAAGGTAAATCGCGGCGTTGTTTCGCCACTTAAAGCACCTCAAATTCGGGAGAAAGTGGGAAACGAAACGGGGTGTTTTAGCACAAGATTTCCAAGTACCCTCTGCCTATTCTGCCACGTACAGGATTTTTTTTTACACTTCACGCTGTATCCCGCACAAGGCAGGGTAGGCAGAGGGAACCCGGGAACCTAGTGTTAAGACACTTCGTTCTCCACTTCCTTTCCCCACTTTCCGCCGAATTTGAGGATGTACAGGATACAGCGCGAAAATGAAAAAAAAAATGTTACGATGATGATAAATTTTAGGACTCCCTAAATCGTTCAGTCATTCATATTGAAATCAAAGAACCATGTTTATATACATCCTATTGCCTCCTATTTTTTATCAGCAAATATGCAGAAAATGTACTATCAAAGAATCCCGTTTTTCGTTTTTCGATCGAATTTAAGAATGCATGTTAAATAATGAATAGCGTAATTCTATCGTGAACAAGAAATATTCACTAGAGTAATTTTAAACGATTTCTTTATAGTCTATCATGTATATATTTTGTATATATGTATATTAAGTTTTCGCTCCCTTTCGATGATATACGAATTCTTACTGAGCGCAATGAAATGAATAATGCGCGCAATTTAATACAAAACAATAGAGTGAATAAATATAGATACCACTATATTGGTACGACCCCTGTGTTTGTTGAAACTAAGCTGCCTTAAGCAGATCTGAGCGGCAAGTGTAAGAAGAACCTCCGTAGGAGTAGTAAATATAATATTTTTTTATATGTATTTAGTGTAGAGTAAAATGGCTTAAAAATTTTATAGATTGTGAGACATGGAGAGAGAGAGGGAGATAGAGAGGGGGAGGCTTTATGATAATATTTTTATACCAGCATAATACCTATTTGCGCCATGTACGAAAATATTCCGTTTGTCTGACATTTGTAATTATATATCTAGCTATTTTATAATATTTTTATTACACTAGCCAATCAATATATTTTTCAGCTTCATGCTGCATGTAGCAGAAATAGGAAAAAGAATGTTAATACACTCCGTTCCCTTCTTCTCACTTTCTGTCGAAATTGGAAGGCATTGCATGCGTTCAACTCAACTAAACACAACGCCGCCCTTAGCCTTTTTGTGGACAAAAGACGGCAAACGAGCGTACGGGTCACCCGATTGCTGAGTGATCACCGTCGCCCACTGCCTGTGTAACTCCAGAGGAGCTATAGGAGCGTTGCCGGCCTTTAAGGTGGGCACCGGGGCCTGGCATTATCCAATGCGAAACGCAGTTGACGAAGCCACTACTTAACGCTGGTTTTAAATGCCGGTGGTGGTAACAATCCGGTGGAGTCTGCCCATGCATGTTATCATTGCTGACAACGTGACTCTCCCACACGTACTCTAGTCCCCTCTTACGACACCATCAGTACCAAGGAGATCCTATTCTTAGCCGGAATCACACGGCAAAAAATCATTACCAGAGAGAGAGGAGATAAAAATATTAAATCTTTCATTACCTCAAGTAGGAATCGAACGCACAATCTGCAATCAATTATGAATATCAATATACTTAATATTAGAACGCAAGGGTCTTAATAATTTGGTCTTCCGCATCAACTTTAGTGCATCTATAAGTACCTATACATACATACATATAAGTCACTAATTGTTCATCCATCCGTGTATATCATTTGTTTTCGTTATCAAAGGCACAGCAGGTGGTTTAGGGGTGACATATTCTTCTCTCTTGTCTTATGTTTTGAGAGGTAAGAAATATAACGTTGTTGTTATACGAAGTGAGCTTATTGTATATATATCCATTTTGAAATAATAGGGATTTAATTTATAGTTTATATTTTTCATAGCTTCCCTGGAATACCGCTCATAGCAGGGCAAGCATAGGGAACCTAGGGTTAACAGCTGCGGAAGATTTCGTCCCTATTTAGACAATTCCGTTCTCTATTTTACGATGGGGTATGATATTGTTGCATTGTACTAGATTGACTGGCCTAATCAAAAGAAAATAACCGAAAATATATGGCAGCCATAACAGAGATTACCGTAAGGTGGACTTAAAATCTTAAAAATTGTACAGATTTTTTGATAGGTGAGCGACGCCCATTGACTGGTTTTTCATTTTGTATTATGGCTTCAACTGTATTCAGACTGAGGTGGCATTCGTCTGTGAGTTGACATAGTTATTATATCAAACTACTTAACGTGATGCTTACGCACTAATATACGCGATTAGTCCATCTAAAATTGTTTCATTTTAAATGTGTATTAGGTACTTCATTTTCAATCACCGATGCAAAAAGAAGGACTAAGGTTTGGCCTGTTTTTCTATATATCTGTATGTCTGTTTGTGGCACCTGAGTCAAATTTGAGAGTGGTTTAATCAAAAGCCTTGTTCATTACAGTGATTTTTAGCGATATTCCATGAATAAATGAAGGAGTAATTTTTTGAGCCGGAGTTTCTTAAAAATAACCCTTTTTGCTGATGAATACATGCTTATACATAATTTAGATTTTGTGAATAAGATTTTTCAAGCGGCATTCTGATTTTTTTTCATATAATATAATCTGATTGCCGCTATAGTCATATTCACTCAGCTACACGCTATCAAGCACATGGATAGCGTGAAGCTGCGTATGCTGCGTATGCTGCTGTGCCACGTCAAGATATATATAGGTATATATTCCTTCGTATAATGTATAAATCTGGACGTATATTAAATTCAAATGTTTGTTATTATTACATTTATCAGAATAGCCATTAATGAATGAGTAAATTAGAAGTTTCAATACTGTTTTATGTAACGAGAATGTTTCAAGAAAAAAGAATGTTCTCTAGTCGGATTTGAATCACAACTATAATATATGTATATACATAACCACTCTAATAAGCACATACAATCAGCGCCGCATAGTTGTCGACAAAAAATAATTTTGCCTTCATAAATTATACTAAACTGCGCTACGGCGGCGGTAAAAATATTTATTTCCACGGATTAAATTAGAATTCATATAACTTAAATTTCCGGCGTACAAAGGTATTCCAGTATTACCACACCGAAAACAAAATTCAGCATTTCGAAGCGGTTAAATAGCTTTTAGTACGACCTGTTTCGGTATAGCTACGATTAAATGTTTAGCGAATAATTTGGTCATTTTACAAAGCCAAACCATTTAAGTACTTGAATATATATTTTTTTATTTGTTCGTGTTTCATTAATTAGAGTTGATATTTCATTATTATTTAAGGTCTGTTCTGGCTCATGGGCAAAGGTGTGTGAATGTAGATGCGACTTGCTGTGGTTCCCTACCAACCCTTCGACACTCGAGGAAATGAAATATTTAATATTTTCTTAACTCTGAAAACAAAGCATAGCACAGCGTGGATTCTCAAAGTTATCAAATTCGGTGAAAAGTTAAAAAGGGTAGTTTAGTTGAGAAAGTATGGAATACGGAATAATGGAAACGGAGAGTCTTAAAATTAGGCTCCCAAGATTCCTTTGCCTACCCTGAAGTCCCCGTGTGGAAGTCAGCGTGAATTTAAAAAAGCGATAGAATTTGTTTAGTTGAACGCGCTAACCTCCAAAACTAGTAAAGTTTATAAAAAGAAGAAAAAAAGTGGAATAATTTACCGCAAAGTTAAATAAAGTGGGGTGTATGTAAAGATGGATGTATGTTGAAACGATTAATATGCTAATGCCTCGTTATCCTATGTTTTCAACTTTGTAGTTCAACCGACAACTTCAACGCGCTGTCGATAAAAGTTTTGAATGTGAGCTCATTGTAACGATGGTACTTAATAATTAAGTGATGCTATTAAAATTTTACCACAATATTTATTACATGAATAATTTTACCTTTATTTCTCAGGACATATTTATGTCTTTTCAATTTTGGTTATTTTTTGACGTTAGGGTTAACGTACTTTATGGTTTCAATGATTTTTATGTAAACCCACATCGGGTTCACTAAAATTTATCTTATATTTATTATTCTTTGTGCAGTGCGTTAAGCTTCACCACCAGGAAAGAAAAAAGTTTAAAATTTTAAAAGAAGCGGAAGTTATAATAGATTACAATACAATATTGTAATTTATTCCCTTTGTAAATGAAAATATGTTCAACATTAAAAATTTAATAAAAATTTAATACACCTTTTAGAATTTTCACGTCAATTTCCTTGGATTGTCATTCTATCGTAGTTGGTTTGGGTGTTGTAGACATCATGCATCGAAAATATTACAAATAGTCCTTCAGATTGTATATTTATATTGATTTCAAGTTTGCGTTATCATATTTTTATTTTTTTAAACAGTATTAAAAATATTTAATACAGTATTATAAATATATTTTTGTTAACAGATGCCGTAATAAAATTATGAACTTTTTTGTTAGACCTGTATTTTAACCTGTATTTTAAACTGTTAATCCACACGTAGAAAAGAAAAATACTTATTTAGAAAACATATTAATAGGAAAAAGTAAGAAGACATATTAATAGGATTTTAATCAACAGATAAATAAGACGTTTACTTCTACTTGTATTAAAAAATTATATATTAAAAAAATTGAAAGGATACGCTTGCAATTTAATATTTCAGTTCACATTCGTTATAATGGCATAGAAAATGAATAAAAAGTCTAAGGAAGCCGGTGAGATTTTTCTGCTGGCCAACAAAGCACTGTTGAATATTTTTCATTTGACAACTTATTAATTCTAATTAAAGTTTCTCTTTCGTTTGCATTATTATTTTTGTATCCCGTACGAGCCATGCATGGCAGTCAGAGGAAACTCGTCAACCTAGTGTTAAGACATTGAGTTACATTCCCCACTTTCCGCCGAATTTGAGGCATTGCGTGTTGAGTGGCGGAACTCAACGCCGCGCTTTGCCTTATTACTTGAGCGAAGAAATGAATAATTAAATATTTAATATTTAAATTGAAAATATTTCATTTCCTCGACTGGGGATCGAACCCAGAACCTATCGGTTTCAGTCACACTCTTGTGCCGCTACGCCACGACAGGCCTCGGGTTTAGGTTATAATTGAATAATTGTTATATGAAGAAAAAATCAAGTAAATTTGTAAAATGTTACCTTAAGTAAGTCTGTCGCTACGCATAAGCGTGTGACTGTAAATGAACTGAACTGGAGTATCTTAACACTAGGTTCCCAAGTTCCCTATGTCTACCCTGTCATGCGCGTGATATAGCGTAAAGCTAATACTAAATTATATACACACAATGTACAATTAAGTATTAGCTTTTTTATATTAATAAAAAAGAGTTAATACTAAATTGTACTGTGGTGAAGTGGTAGAAAAGAAATGATTTTGAGTTTCATCTCCCAACACACAGTGTTTTAGAAAATAGGAACAGGAATAGAATCTATTATTATTAGGTTCCCAGCTATATAAACCGTGTGATCCCGGCTTAGAATAGGATCACCCTGGTACTGATGGTGTCGTAAGAGGCGACTAAAGTGCGTGTGGTAGAGTCACGTTGCCAGCAATGGCAACACGCATGGGCAGACTCGACCGGATTGTTACCACCCCCGGCATTTAAGACCGGCGTTAAGTAGTGGCTTTGGCCACTGCGTTTCGCATTAGGTAATGCCGGGCCCCGGTGGCCATCCACCTTAAAAGACGGCAATGCTCCTGTATCTCCTCTGGTGCTACCGTTGCCGTCTGTTCCATAAAAAAAATACATAAGAAAATACGTGAAACTGGTGTGAATTCATCCACAATCAACGTTCGACACACGACACTAAAAAATAAACACTTGACAATTTTTACTTGACCTACGGCTCTCGACACTGACATTGACACTAGTTACAGGATACTCGACATTCGATATAGAGAGCATGACACACGTGTCATGACATACGAGTACAACGCTTGGTGCTCGTTACTGGATGGATGCTCTACATTGGGCTATTGTACCTTGGTACTCGTTTACATCTGTTACATGGCCGTCGACACTCACACTCAACTCTCTACTCTAAATACTTAATATTTAACACCCGGCAGAGACGCTAAATTGAATTTTATCAAGCGTGAACTTAAAATAAGCACCAAATGGTACCAAATTTAAAAAGCTTTACCTCAGTGAGATTCTATTGACTATTTCACATCAGGATTTTAAATATATACATACCCTAGTAATAAGTGTCGCAGCGTCGAGGGGTCCTGGCGGAATTTTTAATAATATTCAGTATCTAGCAGTCGTTCGCCGGACAATATGACAAAAGACCGATGTCAGGAATCTCCATTGTTGACGTTTGATATGTTATATGATAAGGGGTATCCAATTATCTTATATTTGAACCTTTATATCGTTTTGTTATATGAAATCGAGATCAGGTATTTTGTGAGCTTATCTAAATACATGGTGTCTGAATTGACAATGATATTTTATGTAAATTTGAACTAACCTTTCTCCTTTTTGTAGGTGTGAGGTTTTGTGGCTTTTTTGTACGCGTTTTCTTCTTATTCCATATATGAGACATTTTAATTTATCGTTAAACATGACGCAGTGGGATAGTAATTCCCATAAAGCAGTGGATATGTGAATTTGATTCCCACTGACGAGAGCGCAGAATGGGAAAACAAAAAAGCACAGTGTTGAGTTCAGCCACTCAATAAGGAATGGCTTAAATAACGGAAGTCGAGTATTTAAACACTAGGTCCCTATGTTTCGCTTGCCTACCCGGCTACGTGCGTAATAAAGCGTGAACAAAAATGTATTAGAAAGTTCACAAATTCGTAATTTCTAATTGACAATTATTTTCTCTCGTATCCACCAAAGAAAGTTATTATTAAACTAGAACTCTATTGTTAACAAAACTAGCTTTTGTGATGAACACAAATGAAAATTTTGAGTAGCTTCCGAAATATTAGAGCAATATATTATATTTCTCAGGGGTTCAGCATTGTGAAAGAAGTATTTAATGTCTTTAAATTTATTCTGTACATAACGTCATGTTTACGATCATTGGCATGGATCATTTGCATTTTAGAAAGAAGAACAATATGATATTATTTTATCGTATACTAACCGCACTTCAAAACATTATTGACTGATGGACGTATAAAAAAGGCCACGTAGTCCAGACAATATTAAAGGAATGATATTTTATTCATCAATTTAATACAAGTAAATCAAGGTTTAATATAATCTAGCCTTATTAATTTTACAGGATTTAGGACCTCATTTCGTAGACTACTTAACATTCATGATATAACTCATGCTATGATATGCCTAGCACGAAGAGTAATTTGGAATCTTAATGAATTATATTTTTATTATTGTAATGTTACTTTGAAGACTGGCACGAAAGATCTAACTATAGATAGCATTTTTCATTCAGATGGGTATTTTACGTGTTAGTGGAGAGAAATATCGCATATTGTGTAGCCTTTATACTTTCTTAATATATCATCAAAGATATTTTAAAAATATTTTTACTTGTTGCGAGTATATTATATTATAATAATTTATATTTGTATCGCGGTCTTAACACAATATATAGCGCTGTATTAAGCTAGATAACTGTTCAAAATATGCAAGAAGACCGTAAGTTATTTTATTAAATTTATATAACATTAAAAGATACTTTAAATAAGATAAAAAAAATCAGATTTTCTAAAGTAGAGATAGCTAACACAAAATATTTCAATCAAATTTAAATGTCAAACCCACAATATAACAAATACTGGTAAAAATATGGTGACCCCATTTTTGTTGGACAATGCTTTCACTAAAATGAATTACTTTCATCGCGAACGGTCGCCTTTGTTTCTTATTTCTGTGATTACTCTGAGTGCTTGGTTAATGAGTGAGAATGGTCGCAGTTTAGACGAACCGCTTGTTTTGTGTTGAATTCACGTAAATTTGTGGTCGTAAATAAAATAATTGTTAGGTATGTTAATTTCAAAGATACCTATTTAAAGCTAATTTGTTACCATATTTTTTATTCCGTTGAAAATGTTTTGTATATATAGTTTATTAAGAAAGATAATAGTTATAAGAAATTAGTATCATAAATAGTGGGGAACGGAAGTGGAACGGAGTGTCTTAACACTAGGTTCCCGGGTTCCCTCTGCCTACCCTGCCTCGTGCGGGATCATAAATAAAATTTATAAAGTATCATAAATAAAATTTATAAAGTTAATTTATACATATTGGCAAATGTGATAATTGAGAGCTTTCTGTAAAAACATAAGGAAAAATACGACAAAATAGTATTGGTAAAGCACGCAAAAACAATACTTACAAACTTATTAATGTAATTCTTTTCATACAATATGAGTGCACAAGTCACAAGGTTCTTTTATTTATAAAGAAAATGCTCATCATATTGATTAACTTGTTTTCTGCTAATCCTATAGAATAGAAGAGCAGTTAAGGTTGCACATCAGGTGTTGTATACCTATAAAATTCTAATATCATCAGAAAGTTTCATAACCCTACATATTTTTTCCTACGACATTGTATTCATATCTCATAAGGCTTAAATGATCTATTAAGGCTCCACATCATCAGGCATCGAAGTTTCGTCTTCTAGAAAAGTCTAAATAAAAAGCTCAGTGTGTTGATTAACTTTTTCTAAGGCATCATATTAATATTTCTTATATAAGCATCATGTTAACATGTCTTATACGTAAGATTTTTTTTATAGCTTCACGCTGTATCCCGCACGAGGCAGGGTAGGCAGAGGGAACCCGGGAACCTAGTGTTAAGAAACTCCGCTCCACTTCCGTTCCCCACTTTCCACCGAATTTGAGGCATTGCGTGTTGAGTGGCGGAACTCAACGCCGCGCTTTGCCTTATTACCAGAGCGAAGAAATGAAACATTAAATATTTAAATCGAAAATATTAAATATCTCATTTCCTCGACTGGGAATCGAACCCAGAACCTGTCGGTAACAGTCACACGCTTGTGCCGCTGCGCCACGACAGGCCTCAAATTCTATTTAGAATCTTACAAATTATGCATTCAGACTTCCAAAATAAATATATACTACCATATGTACTGCCGTAGACTAAAAGCTACATACGTTTCAGTGAATTTGCTTACCAGTTCTTACGTCTATCTTGAATCAGACAAAAAAATACATGAATTATACTTTTGATTTCAGTTTATTGTAACAAATATTCTTGATTATTTTTATCTTATACACTTAGTTTATTTTATATTTGACATACATTTTAGAGACGAGACATTTTAAATAAATGTCTTTGATACGGACAGACTAACCCTTAAAAATCAATAATTTATTATATTCTCTTACAAACTCTTCCCAAATGTGGATTTTATTCTGCGGCAGTATATGTTAACATCTTTCTAACATACTAAGTGACAAAATAATATATATATATATATATATATATATATATATATATATATATATATATATATATATATATATATATATATATATATATATATATATATATATATATATATATATATATATATATATATATTCGACACACTTTTACTTTATATTCAGCACAACTAACATTATTTCAAGTCATTTGGTGCTTTCCACGTACTTTCAACTCTTTATATCGCTAATAACATAACTGATTCACGTCTCGTATAGGTTCGGTAGTTTCTATTTACTAAACTTTTCACCTAAGTCAGGCGTCTCAAGTCTTGGCCAAATAGTTCAAAACTTTAGAGTAAACGTACATAACTTTTTAGCTGTTTGGATACTACTTTTGTCTGTTTAGGTAACTTTAAATGTCTTTACAGCTACATGTGGTATACAATAGAGGATTAATAATAAAGATAACATAAACGTTTTATTTAAATGTTATTTACTAGTTTAACTCAGCTTCACGCTGTATCCCGCACAAGGCAGGGTAGGCAGAGGGAACTTGTTAACCTAGTGTTAAAACACTCCATTCCACTTCTGTTACCCACTTTCCGCTGAATTTTGAGGCATAGCATGTTGAGTGGCGGAACTCAACGCCGCATTTTGTCTTGTACCAGAGCGAAGAAATAAAAACATTAAATATTTAAATTGAAAATATTAAATATTTCATTTCTTCGAATGGGGATCCACACCCACAACCCAAAGGTTACAGTCACACAACAGGCCTCATAGTTTAAAGCGAAATATATTTAATTTCGCGGCTTTGAGTTTCACCACTCAGCCCTCACTACTACAATAATGTCTTAACGGAGTCTTAAAAAGTTTTACAGACAAATCTCATATCATTATGTTCTTCTGCTAAATGCTTTTCAATTTGCCTGTTATGAGCTTTAAAATCTGCCACCTTACACTCATAGGCTCTGAAAGTTTTCTCCACTTACCCCGCTAAATATAATGTGGGTAAAATATTAAAGTATCAGAGAGACCGCTAATGCGCTGCGGTACAGTGTTTGTTATACGCTGTGATTGCGGGTGCAATACCCAAGCAGTGGCGTTATTTGTATGGTAATACAAAAACACAGCGTTGAGTTACGCCACTCCACAATTGGACGTACACTGGAGAATTAAGGTTCTAAATAGTAGATTTTTCATATTTGCTTTTTGAGAGACAAAGCGTAAAGCTTGTTTTACATAAATATTGTAAGAAACACGCTAAACTGCAACATCTTGTACCACATGAAACAATACAATGTCGCACTACCCCATACATCAAGTTTGACATTTATCCAATATTATACGTGCATCGCGACTTGATCTAATCGCTGCTGTCGACTGTACGACCGCTTATTTACTTGCCTCTGGAGACATAATCAAACACTATTGTAGGCGCTCGCTTACATGACAGTCGGTACATGATGTATGGATTCATTAATATTTATAAACATGTGCCTTATTTATCTGTTTACTATAAATATGTTATTGTTGAGATGGAGGAATTAAATGAGACGTACATTTCAAATGAGAATGATAAAATATATTCTTTATAGTTACTTTAAGTGTATAAATATTAATAGAAATGTATTTATTATTTTTCTTATTTTTGTATCACTTTATTATATTTAACAATATGTAGACGGGAAACAATGTATAATGAGGTGTTACGGCTCAGTCATATCTTATAATCTTTAGGACGAAAATCGTGTTTTAGCATAGCTACTATTGGGAAAAGTAGAAGGGAAAAAAATACTCAGTACTCCATGGATTACTTATTCAAGTATCGATCTCAACGCGTTGTAGGATGATTATCCTATGGGATGATGGAAGTAGTTGGAATTCTCATGAACGCGTGTCTTCACTTTCCGCACGTCATCTTATCTCTCTTTCAAATTTAGTATTAATATTTAATTATTTACTTCGTAATACTTAAATAATATAAATAAAGATAACACAACAATATCTTATATTTATATGTATTTTATCTTTCATTCATCTCAGCTCAAACTGGGGAAAATCATGCTTAATTATATAACTAATGCCTACATTATTACACATACTATTACACAGAATAACTATGGATAACAAGATTAATGTATCCGGTCTCAGATGATTGATCACTAGACTTACATGTTAATTAAAAAGAAATATTTATCTTTTATCTCGTGATATGTGAGAGGATCTGATAGCGAAAACTTAGGCTTGAAGCCCATCGTGGAAAAGGCGAAACAAATTATCTCTATGGTAACAATGCAAAGCGCGGCGTTAAGTTCTACGATTCAATGTTTAATGTCTTAAAAATTTGGTGGAAATGTTGAGAATTACGTATTCTAGAAATAGCAGAAGGATCTGCTTACCCTGCTATAGAGATGTTATTGAAAAAACTAAAGCTTTATATCATCGAAAACAGTTGACAACATTTCACTTTGAGGATATGATTTATGGGATATCAAACGTAAAATCCATGAACTAGTAAATACATGACTTAATTATTATTACGATAAAATAAACTTAAATTGCTTGAATATTATATATTTTGTACAATAGAACACCAAACTTGTAATAGCCCAAGCTTTTGTTAAGATTTTCATTTGAATCCTTTGAAAGCATCAATCTCAATTCTTGAGGCCTATTCAATTCCACCCAATTGCCAGTAGTGACACTTCAATCAGCGCCAAGAAATTCACTTTCATAAATAAATGTCCTGTATTCAGAACAATTCAGGCATTCGGTCCTCCAAATATTTGTTGAGCATTACCACTCGATTTCACCGCAGCTTGGGTTTGACAGGGGACTGTTTTATAGCCTCCTTACAGGAGAAGGAGATTGTAAATCATAGAGAATTTTTCCGCAGTCGAAAACAGGCGGTATAAGTACCTGTATATGTTATCTTTGCTTTAGACTGGCAATGTTTTTAGTTGACTTTTGATTCTATGGTTGCTGAGTTTTTTTTTTGTATAAAAATAAAATTCGTTTTAAATTGAGATATTTTGTGAGTCTAGAAAGATAGACAGAAAGAGAGAGAATGAAATACCTTTTTATTAAAAATTATCATATTCATTCAACAATAGAACAGAACATATGGTACATGGAATAGTCAATATACATTACATATATAATTTTGTACATCTATCTTGTATAATTATAATACTTGAGTGTACACGCGAATGAAGATTGATAATACATATGTTAGTTTTTTTTATTATTAATATGTATGTGATGGATGGACAGTTCGGATAGAGAAGTTTCACATTATTGTATTCAAATATCAAAAACTACTTTGGCGAAGATGTGTTTTCTTGATATGAAATGTTTTTGTTTTTAAAGTTTACTATAAATATTGTTCATGTGACAATAAATATTTTTTGTTATACACAAATAATTGTCAGTAAAAATATCTTTGGTAAGATCAAGCACCTCGCTGATCTGACATCAGGTAACTGTCAAATGAAATAAAATAGATTTCAAATTATGCACCGGCGAGAACAAAGGTAAATGAAGCGGCCCTCACAACATGTTGTTTTATATTATAAACGCTGGTGTTAATGAACAACTACTGCAACTTGCTAACGACATAAATAAGTTGTAACAAGCGTATAAGAATTTCGACGTAGGTTGGTGAAAATGAATGGCTTAGTTGGTCAGACGGCTTGGACGGTTACCAAGAGACGCGGTTTCAAATCCTGCTTCGTTAAAATTTTTATATGTTTTTAAGTGTACTTTTTTCCTTTCCTAAGTGTGGAATAACATTTTAAATATAGTAAAAACACATACAAGGCAAACATACATCCGTTTGAATAGTTATTTCCAATAATTTGGGAAATGTCAGACATTTAATTCATACGCCGTATAACTGTAAAAAGACGTTTTTACGCGTAGTATTTCAAAAAGCGCTTCTTTCCGCAATAAAAGATCAGCGAGGCACCTGTAATGCACTTCCGGTGTTACGCTGGGCCGACCACTGACACGTACGTTCACCTTTTACATATCTTTTAAAATTCATATATTATATGAGAAGAATGATATTATAAAACTTACTTACGTACTTACTTATTTAGCTTCACGCTGTATCCCTAGCGGGATACGCAGAGAGAACGCAGCGCCAAACGCTACGGTCATAAAAGACCTGTAAGGTAATGAATTAAAATTTATTAATCTATGTCCGGCGGTAGTAAAGCAAAGATATGACAATGATTATATTTAAATAACTGTAAAGCCCGCTGTGGCACATCAAGCCCAACGTCTCGAAGTAGGCAGAAACTGGGCAGAAAGTAAGCTGAAAAAAAAACAATTATACTTAATAGGAAAAAAATCACAACACCAAAAACATTGTATATAAAATAAGGATTACTTTCGCTTGATACAAAAACAGACTTATCCTTTTATCTTCATCGAATATTGGGAATGTAAGGTACGTCCCTTTAAAGCTATTTCCATAACGTTATGGTGCAAAAGATATACAAAATAATAACCCCTTATGATGTTATCCACCGTAGTGGGAAATTTATCTTTATGCTTACATTTTGGATGTATTTTTTTTTTTGAATTTATCCTTTTCATTTAATTGAAAATTATTATTATAAGATCTAATAGTTTTTTTCACATACTTTGTTATTATTTTTGTTATATATTGTAATGTTTCCTATTTTATACTCAAAAAAAAAAAAGATATAACTTCTATAGGAAGAGGTAAGGAATTCTTTTCTCGTCTTTATTTTAACGTGTGTTTTAACAATAGATATGTAGATGAAAATCTGCGTATCATGCCACATATGGGATGCTTCGTGCATCTAAAAAACATGCATTTTCAGCTCAAAGCCCCGCTATAAATAGGGAGATAGGTTGGTCGTCACGTAAGGGTAGAAGCTATTATTTTTTTTTGTGGAAAGACACGGCAAATTAGCGTACGGGTCACCTGATGGTAAGTGATTGCCGTCGCTCTCGACTCTTACCGGCAACGCTTCTGTAGCACCACAGGAGCTACAGAAGCGTTGCCGGTCTGTAAGGTCATCAACGCTTCTGTAGCTCCTCTGGAGCTACACGGAGTCGTAATGCCTTCATAATTTGGTGGAAAGTGGGGAGCAGAAATGTCTTAAAAGAAACTATGTATAAAGATAGGTTCCCAGGTTCCCTATGTATGTATAAAGATAAAGAAAATAAATAAAGAAAATACATTCTTCATTTGTTTTATTATTATTTTATGACTGGTTAGTGGACTTCCTTACAAACATGTATAAGATATATGCAATGATTCCTCGAAGTAAAAAGGTCAACTAGGTTCATTTTAAAAATAAAATATGACTATGTATCATAGGATCGATGTCAGACAGACGTGAATGTTTCATGGGCAATTTACGTTCTCGTGGGAGGGCTCCCTTACGTCAGCAGGATACCGGCGCAATTTGTAAGAATATAGCTGCCCCTTGTGTGACTTTGTAAAGGACCGATCAATTGTTAACTGAGCTTTTGGACTTGAATATAAAAAATGCAATATTTGGTGAAAAAAGCATTTGTTGTAGTATTTTTTTTAATAATACGTTAGCTACGTAGTATTAAAAGTACTTGAGCTACGTAGAATTGCAAATTATATTATATATTTTAAAGAAACAGTAGGCAAAGAGTACCGAGAGTTAGGTTACTCCTTTCTTTTTTATTGTGCTTTGAGTGCCGTAACCTAACGCTTTGGTTTGTCTTGTTACTAAAAGTAAACTTACTCTAACTAGTAGGATCCGAACCCACTCCTCTGTCAATATTTACAAACAGGCGCTGTGCCGCTGCGCTACGATGGCTCCCTTATATTGGGATATGTTAATTATATTATAATATGAAATTTAAATATTTTTAGATTGTACAGAAATTCTTAAGAAACTTTCACGCTAGATAAAAAGTGTATTTTATAGTTTTAATCTAAAACTTTACAATGAGTCGAATACCAGAGCTTTATAAACTCGCTTAATAGCACATTCGGTTGAGTCATAAGTTTAAACTGCATATAGTTCTAACGCGTTCCTAATAGTATAGAATAAGCACTATCATGCTGTAGCCTCTACAAAATTTACTTTAAAAGCTTGTGAACCATTCTAATATTGACTATCGTCGTAGAGTACTAGAGAGTAAGCAAGAAATATTATTTAAGTTGTTCCAAAATCCTTCAATATGCTTTCTACTATTAAAAAAGTAAGTAAAGTAACCTAATAGTTTTTTTTAGCTTCACGCTGTATGCTGCGCGAGGCAGGGTAGGCAGAGGGAACCCGGGAACCTAGTGTAAAGACACTCCGGTCCACTTCCGTTCCCCACTTTCCGCCGAATTTGAGGCATTGCGTGTTGAGTGGCGGAACTCAACGCCGCGCTTTGTCTTATTACCAGAGCGAAGAAATAAAACATAAAATATTTAAATTGAAAATATTAAATATTTCATTTTCTCGACTGGGGATCGAATCCAGAACCTGTCGGTTACAGTCACACTCTTGTGCCGCTGCGCCACGACAGGCCTCAAAAATAGTTACATTATAATTCTCGTTATCTTTTCAAGTTTTTTTTTATAGTTCTTTAAAAAATATTATTATTAAGACAGAAATATATTTATTATATTAATATAATTTATATACCGGCTTGATCGCGGTTCCGCCTGATTGAAGTACTACTGCACGTCATGATATATGTACATACTTATAGACTATCTATTTAATAAGCTGTATTACGTTCGTGTTCTAATATGAGTTTGTTGTGTACTTGTACGAAATTCTTACATGATAATTATGGTATCATAATTTCAACAGAGATTTTAAATTTTTTTAAATTGAAATTAAAATCGCTGGAAACTCTATTTAATATTTTTACTATGTTTTAAAGTGATATTCCACACTTAGGACAGAAAATACTAAACTTAAATTTAAAAAGCGTATAAAAATTTTGAACGAAGCAGGATTTGAATCCCAAATCCTGCTTCGTTCAAAATTTTTATGCGCTTTTTAAATTTAAGTTTAGTAAACTCTATTTAAATTGCTAAATAATATAATATAACAGTAAATGATTATGTATAATATTATACGAGTATTTGTATATACTATGTAACTGATATTTTTCTATTGAAAACCAACTGTTCTCATAGCCCGTTATAAAACTATATTACTAGGCATCTTTTATTAAACAATAAAAAATCTTAGGGCAAATATATTGTTTTTCCAAATTAAAAAAATATCTATATTTCTTCCTAATTATATTATAAAATGTTCTTTCTTCATAATTTCTACATATTTATATAAAAATAATATCTGTCTTCAGACAGACAAAATTATTTTTTTATTAATAATATTAGTCAGCATATCTCTTGTTTACTATAAAATAGCTAAATTTCAAACATTTTGACTTACAACGGCAGTAACAAAGCAATTAGTAACATTTGGCCGGTAGCCAGCAGTCCATTTTGTCTGAAGCAAACGTCCATTTCACATTTTCTTGGTAACGGGCATGTCGAACTACATATTGTAGGAAATAGGCTTGCATGTTCACTTAGTTTTAAGTTTAGTATTTGAATTTTATCAAATTCACTTACTATATAACAGGTTTTTTGTGAAAATATTTCAATTAAAGATATTTTTTGTAGTTAATAATGTTCACTAATACTAACATTGTATCTTAAAATCTATTACCATTGTAAAACATTTTTTAGCTTCATAGTGTATTACTCTTAAAGCAATAAAAGCAAAGAGAATCTAGTGCTTTTACTCCGTTCAATATTTTCGTCTCAATTTTCGAGACATTGAGTACTGAATGGATTGTTTGTTGGGAAATGAAAATAATTAATCTTCTGGGTAAGAATTAATATAATAATTGCTGACTGAGGACGGTTACAGTCTGCCTCGACTACATCAGTTATAAATAAAATAAGACATACTATTCATATAGTATAAAATTGAATATATCCTTTAGTTGCATACATCCCAAACATAAATAGGTGAGCAGAGGGAACCAAGGAACCTAGTGTTAAAACACTCTCAGCTGTTTAATAACAAAACTCAACGCTGTGTTTTTTTACCTTGCTAACAGAGTTAGAAATGAAAAAAAATATATATTTCTTCGAGTTGATCAAGGGGATCGAACCAACGACCATCGCAGACACATCGCGTTTAAATACGCTGTGTATTCGCCACGACTGGCATGAGTATTATCTTTATTTTTATCATATTTTATTTCGCTTTACGCTCTAAATTGCTACATTATTTTGTAGTTTAAAAGTACCATTAAGTAATACTAATGTCTTTAACAAAACTGTTCATATTAAAAATCTTCATATTTGAAACGAATTGGTCTGCGTATAGAGCTTGATTGCCGCATTACAGGCAATTAGTTTGTGCGTCGCACTGTTACCGAGAGAAAAGAACTATACGACAACCAGGATACACTATAAGCATGAAATATAGAAAATTGTAAAAAATATTATTGATGTTGTAGTGGCGCAGCGGTAGTACCTCAGTAATCTGACTATAAACGCGATTGTAGTTTCGGCTCCCAGTCGAGGCAATTATTTTTATTTTCTCGCTGTCATAATGAGATTTTATGCGGCGCTGATCTCTGCCACCAATACGTAATGTAAAACAGTGTTTGATAGAACAGGCTTCCAACTAACCGGTTACTACACGGCCGGGAAAACTGTGCTTAAAAATAATCAATGTCGTTTGTATTCTTTAAAATCTTCTCTACTTAATAACTTAATACGGGGGTATTAAGCACGCAAGTCACAAGACTTTTAATCTGGCAAATTGGAATGAAATCTATAACATTTGATTGAAACTACTGTCAGTGTTCATTATTTATCGAGATAATATCTTTCAACGTGCTGGTTATATCACGTAGCGCGTCAAATTCTGCTACCCTGTATGAAAAACTAAATATTTTATCACTAAGCTTTTTATGAAAGCCTATTTTATCTGTAGCCGTCTTATATATAATCTTATGCATAATTAATTCTAGTAGGACCCGATCAATATTTTTACAAACAAAGCATAATATATTAAATATTGTAATCAAAGAGCCCGTCGTAGAATAGGGACTCAGACGTGTGACTGTAAGAGCACGACACATTCTGGTTTCAATCTCCATTCGAGTAATTTAAATATTTAATATGTTTTAATTTCTTTGCTCCGGTAAAGGAGGCTCGGCGTTGAGTTCCACCAATCAATACGCAATGTCTCAAACTCGGAACGTAGTGTTTTAACACTAGGGTAACTCTCTGCCTACCTTGCTACGTGTAGGATACAGCGTAAAAAAATATTTTCATTTAAAAGTTTCGGATAAAAAACTATTTAATTTAAATCCTCACTTTCTTAAGTAAAAAAGATTAAAACGGCCATTCTTTTTTTAAATCAACACAAAGAATTTCCCATAAAAACCAATGCAAACGCGTTGGCGTTCAGCCATGTGTCATAAAAGCCTGAGTGGTGGTCCGAGTTGATAACATTTTGCTCAATATTATCACAGTCGGTAATTAGCGGTGTTGTGTGCAAGCAGCGTCGCGTTGGCAGGTGTCCAGACACTTTGTGATTTTACGCGTAACTTATTTAGATTGCGATAAGGCTTTTGTGTTTTCTTTTGTTTAAATGTATTATGAAAGTACATATTTTTTTTATATAAATTGTTCTTATTTGCGTATTTAGAGTTGTTCATAGTTAAAATAGTAGATTTATTTTAATATATGTATATATAACTTGTTATATGTAAGGAAAATCTCTGTAAATAACACAATTTTCGTTATTTTGCGCCGTGGTTATAAGTTAAGCAGTTCGATTATTACTAGGGGAAATGAAATATTTAATATTTTAATTTCTTTTCTTCATATCATATCATTCATTTCATTCACTCAAAAAAAGGAGTAACGTTGAATTCCACCAACACACAATGCCTCAAGAATTCGGTGGCTAGTGGAGAACGGACGTGTCTTAATACTGTACATTTTTTTAACATTAGGTCTCAGATTCCTTCTTTGAATAAATTATCATGCCTGCGGAATACAACGTAAAGCCAAAAATTACTTAATAATGGTTATATTTTTACACACCTACATCTGAATGTTCAGATCTTTTAAGTATATATAACTGTATGATTAATTAGATCATCAATAGTGTATCATAATAAATTTAAAAACGTTACGTTCCCCACGAACGTATGGCTTAGCTAAAGCTCTTAGACGGTATCCAGGTATCCAAGAGCCGCAGGTTCAAAAGCTTCTACGTCAAAATTTTTACACGTTTTTAAATTTAGTATTTTTCTTTCCTAAGTGTGGAATAACACTCTAAAAATTGTAAAAATGAAAGTGTATCTTGTTTCCTAAATGATTATATATTCTAAACATACACGTATTAAATAAATCACAACTTAAAATATAGTTAATACAAAAAGATACTTTTGTTTGTTTTCCCTACTTTCACGCTGTACCTCGCAAGTGGCATGGCATGCAGAGGGAATTTGGGAACCTAGTGTCAAAACATTCCGTTCCTTACGTTCCGTTAAGCAGCTTTACTATCACACGATTTAATTATTAAAACGTAAAACAGAAAACAGACATGTATGAAGTTAGAAAAAGATATAAGTTAACTAAACCAGTCACGTTAAACTAAATTACGTAACTGTTAAGCTCGAAACGATAAGACTGATAACGTTCTTTAATAGTATCACATGAATAGTAAGCAATTATCGTATTTCGTGGAACAGCATTGGCAAGTGGCCAGAGGCTTTACGATTGTGCTTAACGTCAGAATTTATAAGGTTTAAAAGTAAATGTAGCGAGTTTGTTGGGAAAATATTTTTTTTCTTATTATTTTAAAGTAGGTACGTACAGCGTGTTCACAATGTACTAGCTGTAATTAAAAGAAAAGTTTTCCAGTGCTATAATTAATATTTCAGTAAAATATTAAGATAGTACAATAAAATACTGAATGAGGACTGTAGTGGCGCAGTGCCCCTGATGTGTAATTGTAAACGACAGTTTGTGGGTTCGACTCCCACTCGAAGAAGTGAAATATTATTTAATATTTTCAAATGAAATTTGCAATTTTTTCGTTTCTTTGCTCTGGTAACACGGCAAAGTGCGGTGTTGAGTTTTGCCACTCAGCACGCAATGCCTCCAATCCAGCGAAAAATAAGGAATAGAACGGAGTGTCTTAACTCTAGATATCCATTTTTATGTTATATAATATTTTCTTTACTTTGTAACTGTAAGTTCCCTACACTTATCATAATATAAAAATACATTAAATGTTCTCTTAAGCAAAATTTTATAAGTAGCGGTATAAACATTGGTTCAGACATAAGTCAATTTGAACAGAAAACAAGAAAGTCAGATGCAAAGTCACCCGAAGGCATGTGAAATGCATTTACAACGCTGGGAGAAATCATGCTGAAGCGCCCCGAGCGGAAGGAATTAAAAAAACAACCCTATTGGATTTTGTAAGGAGTTTAAGATTGTTGATACAAAAAAGAACATTTAAAATTAGTGAAATTTATTTTGATTACACTAATTCTTATGTATTATGTATAGTTTAACAAATTAGCAGTAGTCTAGCCTATACAAAAACTACTTTATGCTTTCGTTATTTCTCAAGGTCTCCTCAGGTAGTGTTAAGGCACTTCCTGTAATCAACATAATTATTTACCCTACGTACATAATTAACAACATTTTAATACTTTTTTTATTTCCTGTTGATATAAAACAAGATTAATAAAGATGTTTAATTAGAAATAAAACCACTAGACGAGTACATATACGAGTATGTATATAAAAAGAAACAAATATATTAAAAAAAAATAATTCAACAATTTTTGTTGTCATAAAAATAAAAATACATTTGTTTTCAGGCAGGCATGACTACCCTGTCATGTCTCTGATTCGTTCTCCATTTTCCACCGAATTTCAGACATTGAGTGTTGAGTAGCGGAACTCAACGCCGCGCTTTGCCTTGTTATCAAAGTGAATAAAATGTAAATATTTTATTTGATAATATTACAATTCTTCGAGTGGAGATCGAATCCAAAATCTGTTGCTTATTAAGAATATATAAATAAGTCTTTCTTTCAAAGTATATATAACTAGAAAGTATTGCAAAGTGACTTAGCGAACTAGCCTGCCCGTATGCAGTCTAGCTGAATTTTCAGATATTCAGCTCCATTCACATAGGGCAGACGAAATTGGCAAGTCCAATCCAGTTGATTTTACATTGCACTGATAGAGCGCTGGTATTTCAAAAAGAATGCCTTAGTCATTTAAAAGCAATGGTCAATTATTAGTGGATTCATAGGCGTTTTTGTTTTTTTTTAGATTTGTAAGTGATTTTTGTAAAGCCGAAGTACATAGATTGTTTTTGATAGTGCTGTAACTAAAGTTAGAGGTGAAATCATTTAATTTTATGGGAATTGAAAAAGCTGAAATTCAATTAGCCCAATGTTGTATCTCGCACATAGCAGCCTTCATACGGGGAACTTGGGAACCTATTATATATACTAGAACACCCACTCCGTTCCGCTGTATTCTTCAGGCATTACGTATTAAGTGGCGGAACTAACTCCGCCAATAAAAAAAAGAAAATGGTGTGTTTCATAAATAAGTTCCCGGGTTCCCCATGTGCACTCTATCATGTGAAAAGAAAAGAATTTTATTTTATACATTAATTTATATTCGTGAAAGTAAAAAAAATATATGAAAATAATTTCATTACAAATGATAATAATAATAAGTGTAAGAAATGGGCGAGTGCATGAAAGAAGAGGGAGATGAGTTTACGCATGATGCATACATTATCAACGTGACGTTACTACATTACATAATAAGGCAGTCATATTATGTATTTCAATTATTTTCCAATGTGAATTTAGGTTGGACTATGGCCAACCACTTTTCAAGATAACATTGTTGATTGATCTATTACCTATTGTTACAAGCGAAAAGACTTTAGACGTTTTATCGAACCAGAAAGTATTCATAGACACATTTCTTCTTTGTTTATTTTAATACCTAATAACGATAACATGTTATAATTGAGGACTAAGCAAAAGTATGACAGACAAAAATTGATATCCATGATTTATATGTGTAGAGGTTTATGGAGGCCTGTCGTGGCGCAGTGGCACAAGCGTGTCACTGGAATGGACAAGTTTTGGGTTCGATCCCCACTCGAGGAAATGAAATATTTTATATTTTCAATCTGAATATTTAATGTTTTCATTTCTTCGCTCTGGTACAAGGCAAAACACGGCATTGAGTTCCGCCATTCAACACGCAGTGCCCCAAATTTAGCAGAAGGGTGGACAACGGAAATGGAATGGAGTGCCTTAACACTAGGTTCCAAGGTTCCCTCTGCCTACCCTGCCATGTGCGGGATACAGCGTAAAACTGAGTAGTTGAGTATTTAGTATTTTTAATTCTTCGCTCTAGTAACAAAGCAAAGAGGGGCACTGATTCCGCTACTCATAACGCAATGCCTCGAATCCGGTGGAAAATGGGGATCAGAAAGAAGTGTCTTAACACTAAGTTCCCAAGATATCTATGCCTACGCTGTCTTGTGCAGGATACAACGTGAAGATATAGAAGGCATATTTCAACCTTCCGTTATAACTTGCTAAAATAACAAGTTTTGATCGTCAACAAAACGCATTAAGGAAACTCATACAGACCTTTAATTTCTTACTTTAAGTACAGATAGTTAATACATCTACAGTTCAATACGTTTGCTTGTCAATACTTTAACAAAATCATTAAATATTACGGCAAGTCCTCAATCGATTGTATTTATTGAGCCGCCCGAGTGTAATTGTGAAGTATTAGCATTGCTTGGTGATACCAGACGCATAAAGTACAGCGTTTCCAACGAATTGCAAGCCGCTGGACGTCCGCCAGAAAAGCTACCAGTCAAGTCTTGATAGGTATATCAATGTATATATAAGGTTTTGGAATTTGTCTCTAGATCTATAATTATTGTGATTATTCCGTTTGTTGATTTGGAAAGATCGTGGTTTTCATTTTCTTGTTTTTCTAACATAAAAGAGTAACAATTAAAAATAATTGTACGCGTATATAATATAATATATTTTTTAATATTTTACATTATTTAAAATATTTTTCATTTATTTTTTTTTAACGCGAAGAGGGAACTGTACACACATCCAAGTTAAACATAATAATGACGTCATTTCCAATTGTAAACCAGTCTTAAACGACCCCATGGCTACACATATTATCATAATCTCTCTATTGCCGGTGTTTGTCGAACCGCCGCCGTAATTGTATGGTATTAGCATTATGCGATGTTGCCAGACGCATAAAACATAGCAATATTGGGAGTTTCGATCCCCTCTCTGGACCAATACCAGATTTGCTTCAGGCTGTTTTTGCATGGGAATCTATAGTACTATTTATATGATAGGTTAGTTTTATGTTGGGGAATTTGTATATGCAAATGATAGAACTTTGTGGATGATCATTTTTTGTTTGTAACACAATTTTTCTTGTACTTAGATCAATTTTAAAGAAATTTTTTCAAACTGATATCAATTTTAGAGTAATTTTATTGTTACAATTTTTTTTTAATTGAATTTATACCAGACTATGTTTGGAGTTATGTTCATAATTTGTATCATCCGCTCATGGATAGGTGAATAGAATTTGAAAACATAGTTCTAAAACATTCTGTGCTCATTAAATAATCACCCATCCAAAACAGAGGCATTGCGTGTTGATTGTGAAACTCAACGCCGCGTTTTGCTTTGTCATCAGGGCGCAGAAATGAAAATATATATTTTCCACAGGTTGGCGCGCAGGGTTACCCTTGTACCAAAATAGGACTTAACAATGTTTATATTGAACAAAATAAATTAATCATCAATTATATTTATTTAAGCAAAAAAAAAAAACAAATATATTTAATTTTTTATATTTTTGAAAGGTAAATGTTGCAAAATTAAGCATTTCCGAGTACATTTTGAATGTCGAAAATCCAACTGGATATAGAGAAAAGTTATACTAACTTTAATTAGCAAGCTAATATATTATGTTTAAACGTGCAATGTGTAGAAATTGCCTTAAACAACTTGGTCTGCAGCGTTTTAAAACTTTTGAAAAAATCCTTGTTAAAAATGTTGAAAACATGGGTGCGGGCTTAAATCTTGCGATAAAATTTGACACCATAAAATAATTTATGTAACTGGTAACTTTCATCACTTTTTTTCCATTTTCATGCTCTGGCTACACTAGATAGGTTTTTGTTATTTAGAGAGCATATTCATGTATGAGAAATTCTTATATTTTTAACTAAACCGAATCATAATTGGAACTGTACTATCAATGCTGTCATTATTTTTAATATTTTTCAAAGTGTTATTCCACATTTAGGAAAAAAAATATATTATTTAAATTTAAAAGCGTTTAAAAATTTGACCGTAACAAGATTTGAACTCGCTCCTCTTGAAAACGACTCTTGGAACTTTTGGTAATGCTGACATTGTTTGCCATATAATAATAATCTGGCAAACTTAGATACCGAGAAGTATACAGTGAATCTGGCTTAAACAAGCAACGTATTAAATTAAAAATAAAATGAAAAATATAAACTCATAACTAACTAGTAGAATATAGAGTATAAAATGAAAAATATAAACTTCATACATAAACAAAATCTGTTCTAAGAAATTAAAAATATTTAATCATCTATCAAAAAAAGAAAAATAACTGAAAAAAGTTCTTAAACGTTGCCGCTTGAAGTGCGCATCCGTGGATTACATAAGTTGCCAAAAACAAACGTCAGAGGGTGCAAGTTTTAATTGCCTCCGCGAGCAACGGACCCTTAATTAAAATATTACTTTGGAGACAAAGGCGCGGAGAAGATTAGCGGTTGCTATAAAGGTTAGTTACGTTAATGTCTCTGAAATGGATGATGTTTTTTTTTAATTTATATATTAAAAGATAAAATTTATTTTTAATTCAAAAGACTAATATACTTACTTACTTAGCTTCACGCTATATCCCTTGCGGGGTAGGCAGAGAGATGGAAGAAAAGAGTGGTTCACGATGGAAGGCATGCTCGCAGCGACCCCTGCCAGCCCTCTAGAGGGCTGCAACGTTCCATCCGCCATAATGTCCGCCAAAGGCGACGCGCACCAGTGCGTTCCTACCGGTGTAATAAGTGACGACAAATGCGTCGTTGAGGACCGCCACCCAGCACGCAATGTCCGGAACGGCGGGACGTGGAGGACGGAGCTACAAAAAGACAATCATAGAAATCAAAAATAAATAAAAGTAGTATTTGCATTAAAAAAATATACACGTATTTTATTATACATGATAACGTCGATTTCATACAGCTTTATACAAAATCTATAATTTTAATAAATATATATGTAACTTATTATTCACATATACATACAAGGTTAACTTGGAGTGTCTTAGCAAAAACCTTTTTGTTATTTAAAAAATCGTTTTTATTCTAATCCTCCATCTGTTTTAAGCAACATCTATATTTATTCTTTACTCCATATCCTAAATCATCTTAAATTGAAACACAATTGTCATGAAATCGCGAAAATGAAAGTCCTTATTATCTTAAAGCACTTCAATGTATCTTTATATTATTAAAGTGTGCTTTCAACATCAAATCCGATATACATAATACAACTAAAGATATTCTCACCAACGGAAAAATGTTTACGAGGAAACAATTTTACGCTATTGTTGAAAGTTTATGCAACGTGTTTTGAATATTTCATTGTAATAATCATTGTGGTGATAGCAATTACTTTATTGTTGGAGAAATTAAGAGTATTTTGTATGTAAATGAAATTGAGACGTGGAACGACTCAGATTTTATGGACTACTTGTTAAACGTACAAATTTACGTAATTTCGAAAGTATTTTACTTGTATACATTGAAATATACTAAGTGTATGGTATTTATTTTACAATTTATTAGTATTAAGAAACTTCGCTTCCCGCTTCTCTCCTTATTTTCAAGATATTGTGTGTTGAGTGGCAGAATTAAATGATGTAGTTTGCCTTCCAAATATAGCAGGGAAGTAAAAATAATAATCGGAACGGGAAGTGAACCCACAATGTTTGAGTTGGTCATGGTTCATCATTTATCTTTCTTTATAATTATCTTCATTATATGGCATTTAAAAAGAAAACAGAATACTGTAACAGATGGACATCCGGAAACCAGTTAAGTGTAGTACTTAAAATCAATGTTTTCTTCTGTTAGGAAAATTATATTATTAATATTTAGTACGATGATGTTCGTAGCGCAGGATTAGGTTAGGATTCAATCTCCATTTGAGGTCAAATTGATGGAAGCTCTAGTACAATTGCCATGCAACATACAATGCCTCAATTTCTTAAAATGTCTCAATGAGAACCGAGTGACTTAACACTAAATTTCAGCGTTAAAGAACACGGTTATTTTTGCTATAAAGTGAAAAAAAAAATGCTTATGTTATCATACTAACATAAATGTTATATCGTTGATGTTTATAACTAAGGTATGGCATTAATGGTCATTAAAATGTTTTGGGATAGAAAAGTCCACTGAAATATTTTTTTCGTCTTGCATGCTCTCTTTATACGTACGAGTGAACTTAGACAAAAATATAATTTAAAAAGAAAAGCATTTAAAATACAAATGAAAGAATATTCTTGTAATTTATTTTTTCTGTGAATATGTTGTTTTTTTAAAAGATAAATTTAAAATAACTAAACTTTTAATTTTGGAATTAGAGTCATTTAAAAATCAACATTAAATTTATACACTAGAAGATTATCTCATTTCAGAATACTATGGTATTGAATCAAACAACTTTCCTTGAGAAAGGAAAATGTTGAAAATATTTCCTGTATGGAGCGTTATAATCGGTTAATTAAGTAAGCATTTTATTCTTAACAATAAATAATTGTGTCACAAAATAAATCAGTGTAGCTGACATGAGTTACTATCGCCACGTGTGAATTTATAGGGCGCAGTTCCTTACAGGGGCTGTAATTCAAGGAATGCCTGAACAATATATCCGTAAGTAATCAACTTGACACGATTGCTGTCAGAAAGAATGACTTTTTTACATATATTTGCTATCTTATTTAATTTGAATGAAAAACTTAGTTACGATCGAGCGGGCAGCCCATAAAAAATTTACACCAAAGCAAAAGTAATAAGATTTTGTGTTTATATAAATAAATAACTAATTATTTTTTATATTTTCTATTTTAAAGTGTTATTCCACACTAAGGATAGAAAATACTATATTTTAAAGCGAAAAAAAAAAATTTGAACGTAGCATGTTTTGAACCCGTGCCTCCCGAAATCAAATCGAAATTCTAATATGCTTGATACAATTTATTTCTGTTGTAAGCATCTCTGTAGGGAGATTTTTACAAATTTCCGCTGCCCAAAGACAATACGTTAAAATTATCGTTTGGCAAAAGAAATTGCTAGTTATTAATATTTGTTTCTGTTCTAAAGTGTTATTACACTCAGGATATTAAGTACAATATACTACTACAAATATCTCACTGTGGAAACAAAACAAGATGCGTTTAGTTTTGCTAATCAACGCGCAATGTATCAAGAATTGTCTGTAAAGAGGGAAACGCCATATCATAACTGTAGATTTCCTCTAGCTACTCTGTTATATGCATTAACTTAAAACTGACAATGAAATCCATATAGACATACAGACACACAAAGACAGACATCTATTTTATTTTTTCGTATTTGACCACGTCGTAAGCATAAGTTTCTTTCAACCTATTCTTCAATGATTTCTCAAATATTTGTTAAGCACGTGACCCAAAGATTTAGTTTACGCACGACCTAAGATCTAGTCGTTGAAACTAAAGTACGTGACTGTGTCATGACACTTTACGATTTATAGTAGGACGTGGTCGTAGGCGACTTCGAAACCAGTAGTTAGAGTTATCTGGACTGCTCGAGTGGCTTTTAAGTATCAAAATAAATGACGATTTATGATGTTATTGCATCTAAGAGTTTGCGAGTGGTTTTGATTATATAAGTAATACCATAATATTCCAAAGAAAGTGCATAAAAATGGCAATGGTGCTTGCTTACACATATAAATTTGTGGATAGAGAAATGGAATCCCTAAGTATTAAAAAACTTAACTAAAAATATTTTAAAGTTATGATTTTTGTTATCGAGGCCTGTCGTGGCGCAGCGGCACAAGAGTGTGACTGTAACCGACAGGTTCTGGGTTCGATCCCCAGTCGAGGAAATGAAATATTTAATATTTTCAATTTAAATATTTAATGTTTCATTTCTTCGCTCTGGTAATAAGGCAAAGCGCGGCGTTGAGTTCCGCCACTCAACACGCAATGCCTCAAATTCGGCGGAAAGTGGGGAACGGAAGTGGAACGGAGTGTCATAACACTAGGTTTCACTTTCGTTCCCTCTGCCTACCCTGCCTAGTGCGGGATACAGCGTGAAGCTGAGAGAGAGAGAGAGATTTTTGTTATAGTTATTACTCAAAAATAGTAACTTCTACGCATTTTTTGATATCTAAGTAAAAAGGCTCAACAAAACCATAAATCACAAAAAAAAATAGGCGAATCTTTACAAATAAAAAAAAAATAATACAAAAGAGTACAATTTTTCATCCTTCATACGGCTTTAGGTGCTGTAGTTATATATAAAGGAGCAATATATAGTAGCAGGCATTAGGTTTGTTAACAAAAGACGCGTTTACGAGTCACAAAGTGGAAAGCCGTGTTCGGAGTGTGCACGTAGGTACATTTTACATGTCCCGAGGCCCTTGGACGGATTTGTGCGTTAAACAGTCTATTATAATAATTAATATTAATTCATATCATTTGATCACACTAATTGATATTCGCTTTGACAGGCCATTCGTTCTAAACAAAATTTAATTTATGTTGATTTCTTTATGGTTATATTGTGATATATGTACATATATTATGGCTATATTTTTACTATGTTTTAAAGTGTTATTCCACACTTAGGACAGAACATACTAAACTTAAATTTAAAAAGCGTATAAAAATTTTGAACGAAGCAGGATTTGAACCCGCGCCTCTGGAATACCGTTCCAGCGCTCTGACCAACTAAGCCATTCGTTCTCATCGAGCTCCGTCGAAATTCTTATACGCTTGTTACAACTTATTTATGTTGTTAGCATCTCTGTAGGGAGATTTTTACAAATTTCCGCTACCCAAAGACAACTCGTAAGAATTATCGTTTGGCAAGAGAGAATACTATTTATTTTTTAATATTTTTACTATGTTTTAAAGTGTTATTCCACACTTAGGACAGAAAATACTAAACTTAAATTTAAAAAGCGTATAAAAATTTTGAACGAAGCAGGATTTGAACCTGCGCCTCTGGAATACCGTTCCAGCGCTCTCACCAACTAAGCCATTCGTTCTCACCGAGCTCCGTTGAAATTCTTATAAGTTTAGTATTATGGCTATATTTGTATCGATGTGGCAGTAAATCAGTCGCTGGTTCGATTTCTACTTGTGGAAAGGAATTGTTTTTACTTTCTCACTCAGCTCCACTCCACTCAAATCCACTAATCAACACGCAATGTTTCGAAAATTGGATAGAAACTGGGAAACGGCATTTCTTTAAGAAGACACATTAAACCTAGTGATCGGATATTCTCGCATTTCTTATATTATATAACGCGAAGGTGAAAAAAAAAAAGCTACTTACACATAAATTTGTAGTTAATTAATGGTTTTGGTCTATTTTATGGTAATTTGAGCTTATTAGAGAAAAAAAACATGATTAATTAATAATCAATAATGCACTGTATTAAGAATGAAAATTTACATAGAAGCGGAGGTAAGATTAAGAACTTGCCAAATAAATCAGCGCGTGTAATTTATCGGTGCGAAGGAAATTTCCTTTCTAAAGAAAATCTCGCAAATTGATGAAATCCAGAAATTCCTGGCTGGAAAATCAGTGGAGCGATTTAAACGAATTTCTGCGTGGCTCATTCGGTCGTGATATTTTTTCCAATTTAAAAAGTTTTTTATATAAAATAAACATTTTATATTACTTTACTTAGTCTGTCTGTGCCTGTCGTGGCGCAGCGGCACAAGCGTGTGACTGTGACCGACCGCTTGTGGGTTCGATCACTCGAGGAAATGAAATATTTAATATTTTTAATTTAAATATATAATGTTTTCATTTCTTCGCTCTGGTACAAAGGCAAAACGCGGCGTTGATTTCCGCCACTCAACACGCAATGCTTTAAATTCGGCGGAAAGTGGGGAACAGAAGTGGAACGGAGTTTCTTAACACTAGTTTCCAATGTTCTCTCTGCCTACCCTGCCATGTGCGTGATACAGCGTAAAGCTGAGTATTACTTTACTTTTTATATACTTAAAGTATGTCGATTAGACAATATGAAGAGTTATTTATAAGCAAGATTTACTAATATTTATGTAAAGAACAAATAAATTGCCTACAATAAACATTGGTGGTAACAAAAAAGTGATGTGTAAGAATATAAGTAAATAAAGATTTTAAATTCACATAGACTAACTTTAGAATTACTGAGTTTAAAAGTTTATAGTTTTTTTAACATCTGTTATATCCTTTATATTTAATTCATATCATATTTTAGTTCACAGTTATGTTAGGTTTTTTATTATAAAAATTGATAAATAAGCTTCGAAAGATGATTTTATTTTTAACTTTTTAATGTCTATGTGATAGGTGATTCGCATTCTTATTATTAATTTTTAAATAATAACAAGAAAATAAATATTTCATAAAGTATTAAATATTTAGAAAATAAAATTTATTTTCAAACTTGAGAAGAATATTTCATATTTTAATTCCTCACTCTGGTAGACACTGGCAGTCAAAGCGCAGCATTGGGTTCTGCTAATTAACAAGAAATACCTTCAGAATTTGGTGATTTAGCTTCACTTTCCGAAACTAAAGTGTTTTAATGGGAACAGAGTGTCTTAACACTATGTTCCCAAGGTCTCTCTACCTACGCTACTTGGTGCGGGATACAGTATGAAGCTATAATAAAGAAAATGTAATTAGTTTCTATATCCATTTATTACCTTAAGATAATCCGAAACATATAACAAAACGATACGGAAAAATACATTTACCCTGGACAAAGACGAGTTAAGCCGTTAGTATAGAAATAAAAATAGTCTCTTACAACAATTTTCTTAGTATTATACCAAGATAGCTAGCTGGAATAGAAATGGTTTCTCATTCTCTACTAACACAGCATTTTTCACGTAGCCCGCTAATATTTTCAATAGTATGTCGTCTACGAGAATATGAGGCTATTTCAAGTCTACAAGTCTACAACGACTGCTTTTACAAATAACTCTACGTGTAAATTACTCTAGGTATAGATATTTTTAAATTACAACTTATTGTAGGATCATCGAACTTATTTATATTAAAAGATTTTTTTATGTTTCATATACGTACTATTTTTAACCGACGTACGTATTATTTTTTATATATATATATATATATATATATATATATATATATATATATATATATATATATATATATATATATATATATATATATATATATATATATATATATATATATATATATATATATATATATATATATATATATATATATATATATATATATATTTATATTAAAAGATTTTTCTTATGTTTCATATACGTACTATTTTTAACCGACGCATACGGATAGTTGTAAAGTTAAGACAATATCTTATAATTTTATTTAAAATAAAAGTTATAAGCTTAACCTTTTTTAAGAAATATATATATATATATATATATATATGTATGTATATACACATATATATATATATATATATATATATATATATATATATATATATATATATATATATATATATATATATACTTTTATAATCTTGATCTGTCTGCCTTTTAGTTTGTGAGTATATTTGTAGCACCGTAGCTCCTGAATGAACAAACTCATTTGAGTGTGTTTTATTAAATTTATCACCTTGTTTATCGTGGTGATTCTTAGCTAAGGTTTATAAAAAGTTGATTAAGTGCTTTAAATTTCTAATATTGTTAAATGTGTGAAGTGCACGTAATAAAATATGAAATAATAAATGATTCAAATAAGTATGTAAAGTAATACTCGTATATAAAGCGTATGTTCGTTTAGAGGCCAGTCGCAAAAGTCACTAGTGTGTGACTGTAAACGCGACAGGCTATGGAGTCGAACCCCACTAAATCTACACTTTTAAATATTAAATATTTTCTAATGAAATATTTAATATTTTGATTTATAGCTCTGGTAATAAGGATAAGTGCGACGTTGAGTTCCGCCACGAAACACGAAACGCTTAAAATTCTGTGTCTCAAACTAGGTTCCCAGGTTCACTGCTACCTATTCTGCCATTTGCGGGATTCTGAAGTGACATTCTCTGGCTGAAAGTTAAAACTTTATGTTACTTTAACAACAAACAAAACATAATCCATCATTTTTTATTTATTTAATTATTTTTGTATTAAATTGATTAATAATATTAATAACGAATAATTAAATATAGTTCATTATATTATTATATTATTTACTGTTATCATTAGCGAAACTGAAAAAATAAAATTAAAATGATAGTAGAACATTTTAATATTCGTGGATTGTGGAATCGGATAAGGTTATACTAAAGAAAGTTACTTAGCATTCTTTAAGATTATTGAATCTAACTGCACAGTGGTGCCCAATGTCCGTCACTTTTGAGACTCACGATCCGAGAGAATATTTAAGGGGCACTTTTGAAATAATACTTTTGAAATAATTCATACTTGCATTCATTATCAGAGCTTTAACTAAATTCAACATTATATCTTTGATTTTCGCGATGTTTACACATTTTAAATGAAACATTTTTAATCGGATTAATCACGTAGATATTCATAAATTCTTGGAAACCCATCGTTTTGAACGCTTTATGGTATCTACCCGTGTACCCGTTTATATAATTACCAATATACTCGATTAATTCGGTTAACATACATTATTCAATATTAAATAAAAGTAATTGACAAAATATTAACAAGTAAAAATTTATGATGACAGTTTGTGTCCTACAAATATGAAATATGCTGTCCTCATAATATAATATTTATTTGGATCGTTTCAAAAAATACGTGACCGTAGCGTAATAGAAGCTATAATTTAAACGCTGAAACATTTGTATTGTCGTGCTGGATGTGCCATATATTTGAACATATGTTTTTTTTTTTCAGCTTCACGCTGTATCCCGCCCTAGGCAGGGTAGGCAGGGGGAACGGAAGTGAAACCTAGTGTTATGACACTCCGTTCCACTTCCGTTCCCCACTTTCTGCCGAATTTGAGGCATTGCGTGTTGAGTGGCGGAACTCAACGCCGCGCTTTGCCTTATTACCAGAGCGAAGAAATAAAACATTAAATATTTTAATTGAAAATATTAAATATTTCATTTCCTCGACTGGGGATCGAACCCAGAAGCTGTCGGTTACAGTATGTAATTTAAATTGTATATGTATTTTTTAAATACTGTAAAAAAGGTTAGAGAAAGATAAATCTTATTAACAATTATGTATATACTGACTTCATCTTCATCTGCACTTCCGCACTTCTATTCAACAATTCGAGACGTATTCATTATAATAAATTAATAATTACTAATTAGTTTTGACCGATTTTTAAATGCGATCTTTATAAGTCAGTGTTAATTTTCGCAACTTAACGAGTAGGCAATGTAAACAACGTAGTATTTGGATATTTGGGCTGTCTCTGTTTTAAAACGTAAAGTTAAAAACGTTCATTTTAAATATAAAATCTATTTTATATATAAATGATATTACGAAAAAGAGAAATTGTAAACTAACTAACGGTTCGTGTTGTAAAGTTCGGTTTACGCTCGACCTATGATCTAGTCGTTAGGGCCGGTACTACGTGACCACCGTGACACCTCGCGATTTATCGAAGGACGTGTTCTCGAATGGAAGTTGGTTGTCTTATTTTACTTCCTTGCCTCAATAATATATATATACACATATATATATATATATATATATATATATATATATATATATATATATATATATATATATATATATATATATATATATATATATATATATATATATATATATATATATATATATATATATATATATGTGCTTTATTGGTTTTTTTAAAGGATTTTGTATTTAGTCATTTGAAAAAGTACGATGTAAAATGCAAGATAAATTAAAAAATGTTGTACTTTTATTACACATATGTATATCAATTTTCCACTTAAATTATATGTCTAATAGTAAGGGTTATGTCAAAATGCCACTGCGTATTTTAAAAATTAAATGTATATCGGTTGGAAGAAGAATAAAAGTACTTGAGAGAAGAGAATTTGAGCCCGCGTCTTTAGGAAACTGCTGCGTTCAAATTTTGATACGTTGTCTATAATAATATTTTTCTTTCCCAAGTATGGATATTAATTCTTACTTAGAAAAATATTATTATAATATAAAAAAATATTAAATATTAAAATATTAATTTTACAAATAATGAAATCTACATAAGTAATGATTATCAATTAACAAAATAGTCATAAAATGCAGAGGGGAAGTAAAAAAAATCCCTTGCAAATAGTAGGAGCCTGAAAGAAATTAAACATAAAACACGTTGAAAAATTGGTAATGGCAGTCGATACCGTCACGTACGTACGTTATCCATGTTACTTTATTTGATCGTTTCCTGAAGTATAGTACTTGCAACCAATTTTAGTGAACTGCACAAACGCGTAGAATGAATAATGTTTTGAGAAACAAAAAGTTAGTTTGGAAAACGTACGTACGGTACGTTTTTTTTTGTATCGCAGATTAGGCCCGTTGTGGCATAGGTGCACAAGCTTGTGACTGTAAATGGTTCAGGTGTGGGTTCGATCATCATTTGAGAAAATAGAATATTTTGTGCGCAGTTCAGTTTCATCACTGAACAGGTAATGCCTCCAGGAAATGGAGTGTCTTAACAATAGGTTTCCATTTATGCCCTGCTATGTGCGGGATGCAGCGTGAAGCTATAAATAAAGAAGAGAGCAGAGTGATCAGAGAGTATACTACTATCAAAGTACTGTTAATTGATTTTTGATTTGTGTAATTTTTAAAATGCCTTTATTTATGTCAAAATAACCGTGATTTTTCAAAGGCAAGGGTAATGGGGTAAGTTGTTTACACGACGACATGAAACAAACAAACATTTTTAAAATATTTCTGTGTGTTTTATTCTGAATTATAATTTGTCCGTAAATTCGCTTAGGTACTTACTATAGCATCATCGTCATTGGCTTCACGCTGTATCCCACACATGACAGAGTGGGCAGAGGTAACTTGGGAGTCTAGTATTAAGACATTCCGTTCCATTCCTTACTTACCGCCAAATTACAGACGTCGCGTGTAGAACAGCGCAACTCAATGTCACGTTTGTTGCCTTATTATCAGAGCCAAGAAATGAAAATATTAAACATTTTACTTCTTGAATGTGGTTATAAAAGTCACAATTCATCGTTAACAGTCACCCGTTTTATCGTTTACTAAATAAATATTTAATGTTATTGTTTGAGGCTTGTCGTGTTCAAAGAATTGGATCAAATGAGAAAAGCCACGCGGAGGTCGCTATTATTACAGAAATAATAGTGAAATTTGGCGAAATATAAAAAGAGCCACTCGTGAACTGAAACTAACGTTTACAGTGTGATGTTTTTTAATTAATAATAAGAATTTAATTATTTTACTTCCTAAGTCCAGTACTTAATCAAAATATGGCGTTCAAGTCGACCACTCTACATACAACGTCTTCAAAATTTGTCAAATAGTGGGGTATAGAGTGTCTTAATACTAGATCTCCTCTTGCTACTCTTCTTTATGCAGGATACAAAGAGAATGTATGAAGAAGATTCCAAATATAACCTATAGTTCTAGACTAAACTAACTTTATACCTGCGAAATTAAATAACATATATTTTTGGCTGAAAAGTTATATTTTATATATATTCATGTATGTATTTCGTGTTGCATAAAGGACGCCTCATCAGTTGACATCCGGTCGCTCGACGTGAATGAGAGGAGGCATAGTGCCTTTGAATCAGAACTTTTGATGCCGTCTTCTATAGAACTGCGGAATAAAAAATTGCCTTGTAATTTGAAATATTGTGCAAAAAGCAAGAGAATATAATACATGTAATAAAAAAATGTGAAAACAAATAGCATTTTTCGTATCTTAGTAAAAATATTTAAGAAAATTTATTGAGGCAAGTTCCAAAAAAATATCTCTAAAGTAACCAATGTTTAATTATCGATATATATACATAAGTTGTATAACTATATACTATACACACAATATATAGATAGGCAATTCATTAAGCAAGGTTCGACGTGAATAGACGGTGAAACTTGGAAACTGGCGCCGATGTCTCATCTGGGAGTTGGTA